>CAMRHE010000039.1:7800000-8385000 GCA_947044405.1 Leptodactylus fallax | reverse complement strand
TGCCAAATGAACCCCCCCTCACCCACCGCGGCGAGATCGGGGGGTGCCCATATGTGTCTTCTGCAGCCCGGGGTCTGGCCAGTGACCCCAGGCTGCTCGGTGCCCCCAGTACCTGGTTGATCCTGCCGGGAAGTGAGAAAGTCAGGCTATGCGTCTACATAGCACTGACTTCCTCTATATAATACACGTGTATTGCAGTCTATAATACTGAACCAGCGATCCCTGGTTCAGGTGTCCTTGTAGGACAAATAAAGAAATATAACAAAAAAAAAAAAAAAAAAAAGTGCAAAAGAAATGTAATAAAGTTTGTGAAATAAATAAAGCACCAAAATTCCCTTTTCCTATATCAAATGAGTTATATAAAACAAAAACCTAAAAATTAATAAAAAAACAATACATATTTGGTATCGCCACGTCCGTAACAACCTGTACAATAAAATTTAAACATTATTTAACCTACATGGTGAATGTCGGAAAAAAAAAAAAAACGGAAAAAATCCACCGTAACGATTTTTCGCCATCTCACCCTACAAAATATGCTATAAAAAGTGATTGAAAAGTCACATATACCCCAAAACAGCACCAATAAAAAGCACAGGTTGTCTCGCAAAAAATAAGCCCTCAACTATCTCTGTCAACCAAAAAATAAAAATGTTACGCATCTCAGAAGATGGCAATGCAGATAATTGATTTCCTTCCCCAAATGGATTTTTGTTCTGCAAAACTAGTAACGCATAAAAAAACAATATAAATGAGGTATCGCTGTAATCGTACCGACCCAAAGAATAAAGGTCACAGGTTACTTATGTTGTACACTGTGTGGAAAAAAATTTATAGGTAAAACACAATGCCAGACTTGATGAGGATTTTTTTTAATCCACCAAGAAAGCGTTAATAAACGTTAATCAATAAGTCATAGGCACCCAAAAATGTTATTAAAAAATACATCTCATACCACAAACAACAAGCCCTCATATGGCTACAGCACCAGAAAAAAAAAAAAAAAATATATATATATATATAGCTTGTTCAATGTGAAGACAAAAACCCCAAAAATCGCCAAATCATTAGAACACAACTGGCTGGAGCAGGAAGGAAATGTATAAGCTGTGCGAGCGTATATCAGGGGACAAACCAGATTTAGACCTTACAAGGGAAAATAAACCAGAACTGACCCCCAGAGTGACCCCTCCCCCAATCATACAAGCTACTGGGGATATAGTAGTAGTAAATTTCGTGTTCCCCATGTACTCCGCACAGCTTACATATTCACTCTTCATCTGCTGTGCAGTCACGTCTGGGATACTAATGCTCACTCCACCCCTTGATAAGTTCTTTGAGGAGTGCAGTTTTTAAAATGGGGTCATTCCCTAGGGGATTACACTTTTCTGGTACCTTAGAGGCTCTGAAAACGTGACATGGCGTCCAGATACCAAACATCTAAATGTGCACTCCAAAAGCCACATAGCGCTACTTCCCTTCTCTGCCCTGCTGTGTGCCCAAACTGCAGATTATACCCCCATGTATGACACTGGTGTACCCAGGGTAACGTACTTAATGTCATATGTGAGTATAAACTGCTGTTTGGGCACAGCCGGGCACAGAAGGGAAGGAGCGCTATTTTGGTTTTTGGAGCACAGACTTAGATGGTTTGGTTTTTGGACACCATGATACTTTTTCAGAGCTCCTGAAATGCCAGTAAAGTGGAATCCCCTGATATGTCACCCCATTTTGGAAACTACACCCCTGAAGGAATTTATCCAGGGGTACAGTGAGAATTTTTAACCCCCAAGTGTTGCCTTAATTAATTTTCCACAAATGAATACGCAGCTGATGGTGGAAGATGAAAATGACACTTTTTCCAGGAATACGTAATTTCAGTGCGTAATACGTTGTGCCCGGCTTGTATCAGAGACGAATGCTCCAAAAGCTGTTGTGCCCAGAATACCCGCTTAACAGTTTTTGGAGGTTGTGTCTCTGGTGACACAAGTTGGGTACAACATATCAGCACTGAAATGGCGTATCTATGGAAAAATTGAAATTTTCACTTTTCATTATCAGCTGCGCATTCATTTCTGGAAATGAAATTAATGCAACACTCAAAGTTTAAAAATGCTCACTACACCACTTGATAAATCCCTTCAGGGGTGTACTTTCCAAAGTGGGGTCACATTTCAGTGGGTTCTACTTTACTGCCAATTCAGGGGCTCTGCAAAAGTGGCATGACATCGAAAAACCAAACTGTGCTCCAAAAACCAAAATAGCGCTCCTTCCCTTCTCTGTCCAAACATAAATTTATACCCGCATATGACATTAAGTACGTTATCCTGGGTACACCAGTGTCATACATGTGGGCATAAACTGCCGCTTGGGCACACAGGAGGGTGCAGATAAGAAGGAGCGCTATGTGCTTTTGGACCGCTAATGTAGTTTGTTGATTTTTGGACGCCATGTCACATTTATAGAGACTCTAAAATTGCCCCTACAAAATGGGGTCACTTCTTGGGGAATTCCAATTTACTGGCACCACCAGGGCTCTGCAAAAACAACATGGCATCCAGAAAATCCCTTCAAATCTGTACACCAAAGCTAAAAAGCGCACTGCTCCATCCCTTCTAAGCCCTGCTGTGTAACCAAACAGCAGTTTACACCTACATATACAACTTCTTTCTACTTGGGATAGCCCAGTTAATAGTTTTAGGAGTACGTGTCTCTGATGACACAAAGTGGGTGCAACGTATTGGGCACTGACATGGCATATTTCTTTAAAAATTAAAATTTTCAATTTGTACATTAATTTTCAGGAAGCACTCTTAGGTTCAAAATTATAATACCCCTTGATAAATTCCTTGAGGGGTGTAGTTTCTAAAATGGAGTCACTTTTTGGGGGTTTCCATTGTATTGGTACTTTAGGGGCTCTGGAAATGCGACATGGCATCTGAAAACTATTCCAGCAAAATCTGCCCTCCAAAACCAAATAGCGCTCTTTCCATTCCGAGCATCACCATGCACCCATACAGCACATTATAACCACATATGGGGTATTCCCATGTTCAGGAGAAATTGTGTAACAAACCTTGGGGAGCTTTTTCTCCTTTATCCTCTTGTAAAAATAAAAATGTTTGGACTAAATTGACAGTTTATTAGAAAAAAAGTAATTTTTTATTTTCACGTCCCGATCTTAATAAAATCTGTGAAAAAGCTGTAGAGTCAAACTGCTCATTATATCCCTTGATATGTTCTGTGAGGGGTGTAGTTTCCAAAATGGGGTTACTTTTGAAGGTTTCCATTGTACTGGTACTTTAGGGGCTCTGCAAATGCGACATGGTACCTGAAAACTATTCCAGCAAAATCTGCCCTCCAAAAGCCAAATAGCGCTCTTTCCATTCCAAGCCCCACCATGTACCCATACAGCAGATTATGACCACATATGGGGTATTGCCACGTTCATGAACAATTTTTTAACAAACTGTGGGGTGCTTTTTCTCCTTTAACCCCTTGTGAAAATGAAAAATTTGGGGAAAAAGTGACATTCTAGTAATTTTTCATTTACACATTCCAATGTTAATAAAATCTGTGAAAAGGCTGTTGGGTCAAAATGCTCACTATACCCCATGATAAATTCTGTGAAGGGTGTAGTTTCCAAAATGGGGTCACTTTTGGGGGGTTTCCTTTGTACTGGTGCTTTAGGGGCTCTGCAAATGGGACATGGCACCGAAAACTTTTCCGGCAAAATCTGCTTTTCAAATGCCCATTGTCGCTCCTTCCCTTCCGTACGCTGCCGTGTGCCCAAAAATCAGTTTACACCCACATGTGGGGTATTTCTGTGCTCGGGAGAAATTGCATAACAAACTGTGAGATGCATTTTTCCTTTAACCCTTTGTGAAGGTGTTAATTTTAGGGCTAAATGAATGTGTTACTGAAAAAAAAAAAAGAAATGTCTAAATTTCACCTCCATATTGTTTTAATTTCTGTGAAATCCTTAATGGGTTAACAAACTTGCCAAATGCTGTTTTGAATTATTTGAGGGGTGCAGTTTTGAAAATGGGGTGATTTATGGGGGGTTTCTAATATATAGGCCTTCATAATTCCCTTCAGAACAGAAGTGGTACCTAAAAAATTAGTTTGGGAAATTTTCTTGTAAATCTGGAAAATCGCTGTTACACTTGTAAGCCTTCTAACATCCAAAATAAATGAACGGAAGATTAAAAGATGATGCCGATATAAAGCAGAGCTATGGTAAATAATATTTATTAATGTATTTTTGTGATATGACTATGTGTTTGAAAAGCAGAGAATTCACATTTTGAAAATTGTGATTTTCTCCAAATTTCCATCAAATTTCCTATTTTTTTTATAAGTAAATATAAAAATATTGATCAATATTTACCAATAACATAAAGTACAATGTGTCACGAAAAAACAAATCTCAAAATCACTTATGTAAGTTAAATCGTCTCAAAGTTATTGCCATATAAAGTGACACATGTCAGATTTGAAAAATGAGGCCTGGTCACGAAGGCACTTTTAGGCTGTGTCCTGAAAAGGTTAAAGTATTTATTTTTATTTCCCCTTTTACATTTTGAAGGGAGTCTGTAAACTATAAATTTGTTCACAGATTGGAGAGTCTACTGGAATCCAAAAAAATTAAATAAAAAAAAAAAAACCACAAGGAAAAAGTTTAAAGGGCCAGAAAAAAATTAACTGGTTGAGGATCGGGCCTACGTGCCTTATGGACCAGTCCTCATTTATCAAAACTGTCATGTGTCACTTTATATGGCAATAACTTTGAGATACTATAACTTACACAAGTGATTTTCAGATTGTTTTATCATGACACATTGTACTTCATGTTAGTGGTAAACATTGATCAATATTTTTGTATTTATAAAAAATTAGGAAATTTGATGGAAATTGAAAAAAAAAAAAAAAAAAAACACGCAATTTTCAAAATGTGAAATGCTCTGCTTTTCAGACAGCTAGTCATATCACCAAAATACATGAATATCATCTACCATATCTCGGCTTTATAGTGGCTTTAATCTTTAATTTATTTTGGATGTTAAAAGGGTTACAAGTGTAACTGCGATTTTCCAGAAATTTCCCAAACTTATTTTTTTAGGGACCACTTCAGTTCTGAAGAGGATTACAAAGGCCTATATATTAGAAACCCCCATAAATCACCCCATTTTCAAAATTGCACCCCTCAAATATATCAAAACAGCATTTTGGAAGTTTGTTAACCCTTTAAGCATTTCACGGCAAAACAATATGGAGGTGAAATTTAGACATTTCATTTTTATCCATTAATACATTCATTTATCCCTAAAATTAACATATTCACAAAGGTTTAAAGGAGAAAATGTATCTCACAGTTTGCAATGTCTCCAGAGCACAGAAATACCCCACATGTGGGTGTAAACTGATGTTTGGGCACACGGCAGCGCACGGAAGGGAAGTAACGACACTGAACATTTGAAAAGCAGATTTTGCTGGAATAGTTTTCTGGTGCCATGTATCATTTGCAGAGCCCCTAGAGCACCAATACATTGGAAACCACTCAAAAGTGACTCCATTTTGGAAACTACACCCCTGACAGAATTTATCAAGGGGAATTTTGACCAACAATTGCTCCTGAACATGGCAATACACCATATGTCATCGTAATCTGCTGTATGTTAGGGCTCGGAATTGAAAAAGTGCTGATTTGACTTTTGAAGGGCAGATTTTGCTGGAATAGTTTTCAGGTGCCATGTCGCATTTGCAGAGCCCCTAAAGTACCAACACTATGGAAATGCCCAAAGGTGACCCCATTTGGAAACTACACCCCTCAAGGAATTTCTCAAGTGGTATGGTGAGCATTTTGACCCTACAGCTGTTTCAAAGATTCTATTAGCATTGGGATGTAAAAATTAAAAAAACAAAACATGTTTTTAATTTTTACAAGGGATAAAAGAAGAAAAAAAAAACACCCCACACACACTATAGTTTGTTACACAATTTCTTCTGAACACAGAAATGCCCCATATGTGGTCGTAAACTGCTGTATGGGTTCATGGTGTGGCTCAAAATGGAAAGAGCGCTATATTGCTTTTAGAGGGCAGATTTTGCTGGAATAGTTTTCAGGTACCATATTGCATTTGCAGGGCCCCTAAAGTACCAGTACAATGGAAACCCCTTAAAAGTGACCCCATTTTAGAAACTACATATTATCATTTTGAGCCTAAAAATGCTAATGTACAAAGTGATAATTGAAATTTTTAATGAAATATGCCATTTTGGTGCCCAATACATTGTACCCACTTTGGGTCATCAGAGATATACACTCAAAACTATTAAGTGGGCTATCCCGGGTACAAAAAAGTTATATATGTGGATGTAAACTTCTGCTTGGGCACACAACAGGGCTCAGAAGGGAAGGAGATATGCGCTTTTTAGCTTTTGGAGTACAGATTTAGAGGGACTTTCTGGACTCCATGTTGTATTTTGCAGAGCCCTGGAGGTGCCAGTAAATTGGAATTCCCCAAGAAGTGACCCCATTTTGTAGGGGCAATTTTAGGGTCTCTGCAAATATGACATGGTGTCCAAAATCCAACACTATAAATCTACGCTCCAAAAGTCACATAGTGCTCCTTTACATCTGTGCCCTGCTGTGTGCCCAAACGGCAGTTTACACCCACATGTATGACACTGTTGTACCCAGGATAACGTATTTCATGCTATATGTGGGTATAAACTTCTGTTTGGGCACAGCCGGGCACAGAAGGGAAGGAGCGCCATTTTGGTTTTTGAAGCACAGTTTGGTTTTTGGACATCATGCCACATTAGCAGAGCCCCTGAATTGCCAGTAAAGTGGAATCCGCAGACTTGTGACCCCATTTTGGAAACTATACCAGTGAAGGGATCTATCAAGTGGGGTAGCGAACATTTTTAACCCTTGAGTATTGCAGCTGATAATGAAAAGGAAAAATTGCAATTTTTTCAGAGATATGCCATTTCATTGCCCAATATTTTGTGCCCAGTTTGCGACAGCAGAGAGACACACTCCAAAAACTAAGTGGGTATCCTGGGCACAACAGCTTTTGGAGCATTCATCTTTGATACAAGCCAGGCACAACATATTACACACTGAAATGACGTATTTGTGAAAGGTGAAAATGACAATTTTTCCACGATCAGATGCGTATTCATTTCTGGATAATAAATTATAGCAACACTTGGAGGTTAAAAATTCTCACTGTACCCCTGAATAAATTCCTTCGGGGGGTGGGTAGGTGTAGTTTCCAAAATAGGGACAAGTCAGGGAATTCCACTTTACTGGCATTTCAGGAGCTTGGCAAAAGTGTCATGACGTCCAAAAGCAAATTATACCCACATATGACATTAAATACATTATCCTGGGTACACCATTGTCATACATGAGGGTAGTTTGGGCACAAAGCAGCAGGAAGATGTGAAGGAGCGTTATGTGGCTTTTGGAGTGCAGATTCAGATGTTTGGTATCTGAACGCCATGTCATGTTTACAGAGCTTCTAAGGTACCAGAAAAGTGTAATCCCCTAAAGAGTGACCCCATTTTGAAAGCTGCAGTCCTATCAAGATGTGTAGTGAGGGAATGTACAGCGGATAGTGAAAAGTGAATATATAAGCTGTGGGGAGTACATTGGGAACACCAAATTCCCTACTAGTTCCCCAGTAGTTCCTATTATTGGGGAGGTCACTCTGGGGGTCACTTCTGGTTTATTATCCCTCGTAAACTCTAAATCTGGGGTGTACCCTCATATACGCTCGCACAGCTTATACATTCCCTTCCTGCCGCAGCCAGTTGTGTTCTAATGATTTGGCGATTTTTGGGGTTTTTGTCTTCACATTGTACAAGATATATCTTTTTTATTTTCCTGGTGATGTGGCCATATGAGGGCTGATTTTTTGCGGTATGAGATGCATTTTTTAATGACTTTTTTGGGTGCCTATAACTTATTGAATAAATATTAACTCTTTCTGGGTGGATTAAAAAAAACATCAATTCTGGCATTATGCTTTACCTTTTAATTTTTTTGCCATGCAGCATACAGCATAAGTAACATGTTACCTTTATTCTTTGGGTCGTAACGATTACGGCGATACCTCATATATATTTTTTTTCTATGTGTTACTAATTCTGCAGAACAAAACCCCATTTGTGGACATAAATCAATTGTTTTTGCATCACCATTTTCTGAGATGCGTAACATTTTTATTTTTCGGTTGACAGTTGGTTGAGGGCTTAATTTTTGCGGGACGATCTGTGCTTTTTATTGGTATTGTTTTGAGGTACATATGAGTTTTTGATCACTTTTTACAGCATATTTTGTAAGAGAGATGGGTGAAAATCATTACTTCCAGCGTTTTTTTTCCCCCGACGTTCACCGTGTACATTAAATATTGTTTCAGTTTTATTGTACAGGTTGTTATGGACGCAGTGAAATCAAATATGTATGTTTTTTTTTATTAATTTTTAGGTATCTATCTATCTATCTATCTTTCTAGAGATATAGATATAATTCATTTTATATAGGAAAAGGGTATTTTTGGGGCTTTATAACTTTATTAATTTTTTTTTCTTACTTGTCCTATAAGGACACCTGAACCAGCGACGCTCTGAGTGCTGGTTCATTACTACAGACTGCAATACACGAGCATACACATGTATTGCAGTCTATAGATGAAGTCAGCCTATGCATAGATATCGGCACCCCCCGATCTCGCCGTGGGGGTGCCCAGGGTGGGAGGTGGAACACAACATGGCATAACCCCCCAACTCCGACTGGGGGTTATGGAGCAGGGTGTTAGCTGTCAGTTACAGCTAACACCCGCTCCCGATCGCTCTTACAGTGTCTCTGAAGTGTCGGCCGGCCGGTGGTACTCAACCGGTTAAATTATAAATCTAATCATAGTACCTTGTAGAGGTGATTCTACAGTTTCTAAATATACTTAAGATATACAGCTTTGGATGTCCATATACATAGAGGTAAATTCATATGCAGATGAGGGGTAAAGTGCATTGGAAGTGTGCTCTAGCAAAGCACTTCCTCCCTCATTTGCATATGAATAAAACCGCAGTTTAACACATGGCTCCAAAGCTCAATGAAGGCATATTTGGAAACTGTAGGTACTGTGGATTAGGTTTATAATCAATTTACATCTGACAGGCTCCCTTTAAATTATTTTTTGTCCTAGGAGGTGACTACACTGTGCAATCTTCAGATGGCTCACAAGTCATCAACTCAGCAGCATGCTGACATGTGATATGAGAACCAAATTTATTTATTTTTGTGTTATCTGATATATTTTGTGATCTGAAATATTTGTTTTTTGGGGTACATTTGTAGGTTTCAAGCTATAGTTAATATGCTCAGTCAAATAGTGGTATTTTTCTAGAAACAGTAGGCTCATTACCTGTACAACAGTTGGATTGTCACCAGACCCTATAAGATATCGAGGATTGCTCCATATCAGATCAGAAAATGTGGCAAGATCTCCTTTCTCCACAGCCTTCCTTAGTTTTGCTGTCAAATCTTGTGTCCTGGGGCTCTTAAAGCTGTTTGCTTTCTCCTTGTTCAGGCTTTCAACATCCGAAGCAGATAACCCATCTAGACATTAATATAAATAGTGCAATTGAGAGATAGAGAAATCCTTTGTATCACTCTGGACTTTGAGTCCACTCGTCTAGCACATTGAAACTACAATACACTAATCCTTATTCATATCACTGCATTATTTTCATTACCATATAATGCATATAGATTATTAGTTGAGAAAAGTGTAAACCAAACAAAGAGTTATAAGCACCACATTTCCTAAATAAAGAGTTCAACATGTGCAGACTTCATTCATATCACAGGCCCACACCTGCATGTACATATCTTCATAAAATCTGCAGAACTGGAAGGAACAAAAATCTGCCTTTAGGCTAAGACCCCACATTGCTGTAAAGCTGCTTTTTTGTTGTTGCAGATTTTGCTGCATTTTTTTTTTTTTTTTTTTTTTTAGCTAAAGAGTGTCTCGAAAAGGAATGGGAGATAAAGGAAGCACTTTTTCTTTTCCTTCTGTGAAATCCACTCCTGGCTTTGGCTCAAAAAACACTACAAAATAAAGAAGCTTTTCAGCAACATGGGACTTTAGCCTTTAGCTGGAAATGTTAAAGTATCAACCTAAAAAATGTGGGATTACACACTGCGAAAAGCAAGTGCAACCCTAAACCCTATATATTCTTTGAAAGTAGATAACCTATTGAAGAAAACTGTAATCCTCAGGTTATCAATAGCCATGTCCACTTACATGCAACCTAGTGACAAAAATTATTTGTTGAAAGAAAAAGGAAAAAAAAAACAAAACAAAAAAAAAAAAACACGCATAAAAAAATGGGATTTTTGTACTCACTGTAAAATCCTTTTCTCTTTGTATTCACTGGAGGACACAGCACCAAGGGTATAGACCTGGTCACTAGGAAACAGACACCAGGAAAATGAAAGCTGTTGGCTCCGCCTCCAGACTATACCCTGCCACAGCCACTATGCATGAATCAGTTTGTACCGTAGCAGTAGGAGAGAGAGACAAAAGGAACATGGAATCAATAACCACCAACAATGCCTGAACCCGAAAAGGAACCAACACAGCTCGGGTTGGAACACTGAAAAACAAGGGTGGGATCTGTGTCCCCCAGTGAATACGAGAAAAGGATTTTACAGTGAGTACAAAAATCCCATTTTCCCCGCTTATTTCACTGAGGGACACAGCACCATGGGATGTCCTAAAGCAATCCCAGAGGGTGGGAATAACACGGCCATGCAAACCCTTAACGCTCAGCCGCTTCCAGAAACTTACAACCCAAACTGGCATCGGCAGAGGCCACAGAATGGATCTGGTGAAACTTAGAGAAAGAGGATGGAGGCCCAGTGGGATACTTACAGACCTGGGAAGCAGAAGCCTGATGGCAGAGGTCCAGGGAGCTCCAACAGCTCTAGAGGAGAGAGCCGTCACACGGAAAGGCAGAGCCCTATCCTTATACTGATAGGTCTCCCTAATCTCAGACCAAAGCCATCGGAAGATGGGAGCTCTGGAAGCAGGCAGGCCCTTGTAAGGGCACTCAGGGAGAACGAGCAAAGCGTCCGAACAACAGAAAGGATCCGTGAGGGACAATATAGACGCAAATCGCCCGGGCAACAACTGGGCAGGGAAGAGCAAGCACTTACATGGATGCCTGGGGACCGAGCAGAAAGAGGGCAAGACCAAGTCCTCGATGTGGAAGGAAAAAAAAAATCAACCCTAAGAAGAAAATAAAAAAAAAAAAAAAAAAAGAAGAACTGTGGCAGATGGAGGAAAACCTTTTCCTTGTGGAGGACCAGAAAGGGAGGCTGCCGGGAAAAAGGAAGCCAATTCGGGACCTCTGCGGATGGAGGTGATGGCCACCAGGAAAGAAGACAAAAAAGGGATATCAAAGGCTCGAAGGGGGGAACCTGAAGCACCTTAAAGACTAGGTTAAGATCCCACGGATCCAAGGGTTCCAAAGGAGCACAGAGTGGCACTCCTGTAGGAAAGTCTTTAAAGGGAAAAAGACTAAGACCTTGATCCAGACCAGAATGGGGAAGATCCGATGAGAATCGTTACTCTCCCAAGGGTGGACGTAATCCTTCCACGTTTGATGGCAGATCTAAGCTATCTGGAATTTCCGGGCCTTGAGTATGGTAGCATAACAAACTCCGAAAAAAACCACGACGCCTCAAACCTCGGATTCAACAGCCACGCCGTGAACGCAGCTGAGTCAAGGTGGGGTGGAAAAGCGGTCCTTGAGACAGAAGGTCGACCAGCAGAGGAAGAGACCAAGGAGCATCCGCCAACAGCAACATGAGATCCACATACCAGGCCCGGCAGGGCCAATCTGGCGCCACCAGCAATACTTGAACCCCCCTGATCTTGAGATTCTTGAGGACCCGAGGGAGAAAAGATTGTGAAGCTTCTACTAAGGCCACATGGCTCCTGGTGCCCCGCTGAGGGTTCAAGTAGGCGACCATGGAGGAGAGGTCAGTCTGGACTGTGACCAGATGTCCTTGAAGAAAAGTGGTCCAAGGAGACAGGGCAAATAAGATAGCCACCACAGACTGCATAGACTACAGCGGAACTTGCAGACATGGACGAACCTGTTGAGCTCTTTCAGGTCCATGATGGGACAAAGGAAGCCGTCCTTCTTGGGAATGGAGATCAGGTAGGAATAGTAACCCAGGATATGCTCTGAAGCGGGAACGGGGATGCTGACTCCCTGCCGCTGGAGATTGGAGACAGCCTGGACTGTCCGATGTAGGGAAGGCAAAGAGACTCCAGCGAAAGCTGGAGTAGCCAGACACCACCACCTCTCAGGCCCAGGACCCAGACGTCCCACCACTTGAGAGGCCCAAAGAGGGGAAAAAAAACTTCATGTCGAGGAGGGCTAAGAAGAGGAAGGCCTGGACAACTTGGTGCAGAACCGCCAGGGAGGCCTGGACTTGAAAGAAGCTTTCTGGAACAGGAGAACGGCTGACACATAGGATGCCTCTGAGGGAGGAAGAATCTATTCCCCCGTGGCCTCAGGGATAAGCTTCTCGACGCCTTTAACAAAAATTCAGCCCAGGTCGACCTGGAAAGGGAGAAGGGCTGCTTTCGCCTTCTTGGAGGCGGACTCAGTATTCCACAACGAATCCAAACGGTATGGCGGATAGCCACTGTGTTGGCGGCCACCTTGGCAGATTTGGGAGGCATCTCCAGGTATTTGGAAGCGTTCAGGATCTCAGAGACAAGCAGCTGAAGGCCCTGGAGGGAAGCTGCATCAGGGAGGTTTGACTGAAGCTGTTTGGCCCAGAAAAAGCAGGCCTTGCTGACCCAAGAGGCAGTGAAGAAAGGCCGCAGGGAGAAGCCAGCCACTACGAAGGCCACCCTGGCGAGGGAAGCCACCTTCTTGCAGCAATACAACAGCCAGCATTTAGTAAAATGCAACGTATCAGTTCTGCATTGCTAACAATACAACATAAGCGATCCGATCTCACTCCGAGGGATCACTGAGGTAGGCAGAGTCCGCTGAAGGCAGAATAAAAGCCTTGGAGAGCCTAGCTATCACGGGATCCACTGTAGGAGGCTCCTATCATCGGCTCGCTGACAAGACAGGCCGGCTTGCGATCACTAGTTACTGATATATAAAGTACTGCACGCTAACCTATTGCACCATGGGAGCAACCTTACCTCAGATGTTCATTGCCAGCCAGGGAGAGCTAGAGACGTGTCACAACATAGCCTGGCAAAACTGCCCGAGCTCACCTTCCACTTGGAGACACAAAGGTCAAAGGAAGGGATGTCAGACTTCCTAGTAGAAGACAGAAGATGGTCCAGGGAGAAGCCACTGTGCCCTCAAGATGTGATTAAACACCCAGTGGCAGAAGGAGATGTCCACTTGAGAGGACGGGTCCGGGTCCTCAGAGATCTGTAGGGTATCTCTACCGCATGGATGAGCTCCCGCGTAGCAGCAGATACAGATGAGCCTAGCTGAAGCTCCGAGTCGGAGTCAGAGGCATCCCCAAGTAAGTAGACCGAGCAGGGGGAGGCATGGATCTGCCTGTCGGAGTGGAGCCATGAACTGAGCCCCTATCTGGGAAGTTCCCAGAGGAAAGGGTGGCGGATCATGAACTGTTGGAAGACTTCCTGGCCCTTTGGAGGGGGATGGCTCTTGGAGCTGCGACGGGAACTATGAGGGTGTCCAGGGAGATCCCTAGAAGCCGCCGGCTGAGCGGCGATCTGGGAAAGCAGCCATTCCAAGTTTCCAGCACTGACTAGTTAAGTCTGGTAAGGACACCATGGCCAAGGTGAGGGAGGTCGCCCAATCCAGGGATGGATGAACCGGAGAGGGGCCAGGAGGTTCCTGACTGGCTTAGGTGGAAGGCAGAGAGAGCACATGGGCTCAGGCTGTCCGCACGGCAACTGTTTTTCTTACAGCGAGCGCACGTATAAAAACGTGACGGAACCAGAGGGTGAGTGACAAAGCAGAGGGGCTCATGGGAAAGGTACTGGGGAACCAGGAAAGGGGTCCCCCCATGAAGGGGGGAGGAAACCAGTTCCCCCCACCACCCCCGACGGGGGGCCGCTCAATAGGAGCGACCAGAAGGCTCAAAAACGCCCCAGTAAAAAAGGGGCTTATTTGCTAAATTTAAGGCCCAACTCTTGGGGTCCCTGTGATGCCCCCCTAAACAGGACCCATGCTACTTTTCCCCTGGGAGAGGCACTGAGAGGGCTGAGTGGGGCCTGAGGTGGAGGAGGAGAGGGGCTGAGGTAACTTTCATACTCACCTGTCTTCTACTCTTCTCATACTCACCTGACAGGTGTCTTCAGGCGCCGCAGGGTCACCCCCTCGGTAGGACCTCGCCTGTGGTAGTGGGGCCACCAGTACTCCGGCCGCCGGTGCGGCGAGTGGGGACTGGGACCGGCAAGGCGCTCTTTTGCAGAACACTGCGCCTACAGGAGGGTGCGACTAATGTGGTGTACACACTGAAGACCCCCTGCACCTGAAAGAAAAGTAAAGTAAAAACGATGTAAGACAGGAGACCTGAGTCAGGTCGTGTCTGCCTCCTATAGACACTAGGTTCAAACTGATTCATGCACAGTGGCTGAGGTAGAGTATAGCCTGGAGGTGGAGCCAACAGCTTTCATTTCCCTAGTGTGTCTCCTAGTGTACAGATCTATACCCATGGTGCTGTGTCCCCCAGTGAAATAATCGAGAAACATGTATTTGCAAATAAACTCTAATTCAATCTTACATTTACAACACAAACTAATCAAAGTGCACACAATTTATATATATACACACACATCAACGTGAACTCATACTCTCAGAAACAGAAGCCAAGCAATATTTTGCTGTCATTCACCAATATGTTAAAAATATATACTGCACACGCCAAACCATTATTGTGATACCAAAATCTACCGTATTTTTCGGACTATAAGACGCACTTTTTTTCCACCAAATTTGGGAGGAAACTGGGGGTGCATCTTATGGTACGAATGTGGGTGTTGGGGGGGGGTGGTCTATGGAGAGGGGAAGCAGCATTGTCCCACTCCTGCTGCCGCCAGCAGCTTTCTGTAGCGGGGCTTCCTCCAGAGGCAGGAGTGAGGCGATGTGCGGGCCCTGGGATCAGAGGAGCGGGTGTCTTCGTGAACCCATCCCGGATGCCGGGGCTGTAAAGAAGATGGCGGCCGCTCTGCTGCAGAGCGGTCGCCATAGCAACCGGGTCTCCCGCTGTAATGGACAGCTCAGAGCCAGAGCTAATGCCCGCGGTCAGAGTCCATTCTGACTGTGGGCATTACTACATCAGAGCTTCCCCCTCTAAGTGTAAGAACTGCCCCACTGGCCCCATACCTTTGAAGTTGCAGGACGGCTCCCGTGCGGCGAGATCGCGGGAGCTGTCCTGTTCCTATGACAGCCGGGAAGACTCCCAGGTCTGTCATAGGAATATTACTATTGTGGCTGGGCTGGTCTGTGACCAGCCACAATAGCATTGTAAATAATCTTCCATAGGCTGCTGTACACTTGTATTGTAGTCTATGGGACTTGCAATCAAATGAGTGCAGGTTCAAGCTCCCTAACTAATAAAATAGTAAAATAAAAGTTCTAAATCGCCCCCTTTCCCTAGAATACATATAAAAGTAGAAAATGACTGTGAAACACATACACATTAGGTATCGCTGTGTCCGAAAACACCTGGTCTATAAACTTATAAAAATATTTTACCTGTACGGTGAACGTCATAGCGGGAAAAAAAAATCAAAAATGACGAACTGCTGTTTTTTTCACTGTTTCACCTTTGATTTGAATAAAAAGTGATCTAAGCAATAGACATTCCCCAAAATGGTATAACTAGAAAGAACATCTGGCTCCGCAAAAAAAGATGCCATATGCATCCCTGAACAGCTGCAGGGCCACCTGTCAATGTCAGCTTGCAAAAATACAATTCCCATAGATTAAATATTTTACTAACTTTTGCTTCAAATTTTTTCCCCCCTATTTTAATCCTCTAAAACCTAGGTGCGTCTTATAGTCCGGTGTGTCTTAAAGTCCGAAAAATACGGTAATTTTTTGAGGGCACAGAATACCATATATAAAACTAGAACTTAATATTTCATATATACAACCACTTCCACGCAAATTTACAGCAAACATTACAAGCAACAATTGCACAAAAAAATTCACATTTGCAAATAAATTGCATGCTCAAGCAATCCCTTTCTGCAAACAAAATGTACTTTCCAAAAACCTGTAAGAGGTGAGGAAATCAAATACCACACATCTCTATATTTACAAGTACAGGTGTTTAAGAAACTCGCAGAAATGCGCCAAACAAATTTGTGTATACAAATTAAATAGAGGCTTACATAAGAATATAATTATTCTATTCCACTATACAAACTGTAACTAATGAATAATTCTAATTTATATACCTAACTTAAAAGGGGTATTCCCACGAACATAAACATTTTTAAATTTGTAGATAATTAAAAGTTAAAGTTTGCAAGTATAAGTAATTAAACATTTTGCATGGTTTTAAAGATTTTCTTTAAATATATTCTGGTCACAGTCTTGTTGTCTTGCTTGGTGACCAATGGTTACGACCATGAATGTAGGACCTTTCTAAGGTCAGAAAATCAGCATGATTTCCTTATTGTGACCAGGATATCTTCTGATACATGTAGTGTCCCTGCCTGATAACCCAGCTACAATAAGAAAATCATGGCTGGGTTTTTGACAAGTCCCAGATCATATAAAATTTCTGCATTTATGGTCGCATCCATTGGCAACCGATCAAGACAACAGACTGTCACCACTAAGATAGAGAAAAATCTTTAAAACGCTGCAGAATTTTTAACTACTTACATTTGCAAAAATATTTAACTTTTAATTATCTACAAATATAGATATGATTATGTTCATGGGAATACCCCTTTAAGCGATAACTAGTACAGATTTTAGACTGAAGTAATATGGACACTTATTTGTTCACATACTATGGATGCAACCTCTAAAGTTACTGAGGTTCATCATTACTGCAGTTTGAGAGTTATAATTCCGCTAAAAGTCCAGGTGTTTTGTCTGTACTATGGATGCAAAAAAAATAAAATAAAACACCCGCTATTTATGCCCCTCTGAAAGATGACAAAAACATTTCTTTTTTTATGGTGACAGTCAATAGGTGAAAATGTCTTATCTGATTGATGCAACTTTTCCCACCTGTCAGAAGTGTTCTATACATTCATCTCTAGTGATAATTGCCATCGCATTATTGTAGCATGCAACCAATATGGCTAGAGAGGCGATCAGAATGCTTTACTGTATAAAGATTAGGTAGGGACAGGATAGGACCAATATCAAATGATAACTTTATTGATGATTTTGTGTATGTGTTGTAAGTGTTTGATGCAACTCTTGGTGCCGCAAGCTAGATGCTAGTAAACTTCTGGGTCACATTGCCAAAAAATGTCCTGATTATGTTCAGACAGGTAGTACATTACTCCTCTATGTGATAGAGAGCAAAAGTACAGCATACTCTTATAGGAGAGGGGATAACATGGACAGAAGTCCATGCTACCCTTCCCCCTGGGGTCACATACACTTTATGCATACACAATGATTTTTCACTGCCTGTGCAGTCTGCAGCTCATCCCCTCTGCCCCTCCTCCACGCTGTGCTGAGATTCTGGCTAAGGGCAATTTAAAGCCAGATTTCTCAGGATCCACAAGGGCTATCAAGAAGATCTTAGTATCATTTTAAATGATAGTCTCATCTTTAAAATGAATCTAAGATCATCATGATGGGCACCTACATATCTGGAGTGATTAGCTGTTGAAAACACTGTCGGGATTTGAGATGAGGATCTTGGTATTGTTATGGATAAAATGTCTATTTTTATATTAACATTAACCAAATGTCTATTTTCTTAAATAAAGTTTATTAGTGTAATTTTCTATGATTTTGCAATGCCTAACTAAAATAACAGCTTGGCAAGATGGCGCCTTGTTCCAGGACTACACCCAGTGATACGGAACAAAGAGATGACCGAATGAAGGGAGAAGCCGAAAAGTTCGACAGCTGATAGGTTACATTCAACCCTCCCCCTATGTTTTGCACGTGATGCTTATATTGTCTATATAACCCACTTTTGCTGAAGAATAAATAGGAAAAGTTTATTCACCCTGACTGTGTGTGCAGAGTGTTTATTCTGGAGCGCGCTCAAGATCCTCATCAATTAGGAGAACTGACAATTGACTGATGATACTTTGAAGTATCAATCCAAAACAGTGGCGTCCCCGGGTGGGCCACCGGAGTAGGTCATCATACAGCCGACGCCTTGGACTGGAGGGATGGTTGACACGGATTAGGATGGAGACTGCAGCTCCAAGAGCACGGTAAGAAAATCAGTTATCTTACCCAAATGTCTTATATCCGTTGTCAATAATCGCCTGTGTCCTAAGTCGACTGTTGGTGATCTTCAGTGACAGGTAAATAGACTCTCCGGTGGCACATAGTGAAGAAAACCTGCACAAGTCAATTGTTGTGTTCATATGTTTTATGTGATCAGTTATGAAAGGAATATAAGACCTCCCAGTGCCAGGAAGGACCTGTAAAGGTCAGGAAAGGTGCGGTCTGGTGGGATTGAGCTCACGGAGAGTAGGTGCGGGCTGGCCAGGTAATGGCCTGAGTCAGACGTAAGGGCACTCTCAGAATCCGAATCAGACGTAAGGGCACCGCTGGGACCCTGTGCGCGAGGGTCCGGACGCCCAAGGAGTGGCAGTCATAGCCTTGGCAAGGACAGGTCGTATTCAACTCATTTCTGGTCTGGTCTGTTTGCAGTTTGTCTCTCCACCCTATGGGGATTATACATTATATATTTCAATCTGTAATTGTAATATTCCATAGGGGTTCAACTTTTGGTTGGAATCCAGTGAAGAAAATTTTAAAGTTTGGCAGTTTGCCCTTAAGGTAACCTGAAGTACAGCTCAGGAGTTCTGAACACCTGTGGTAATTACAAAGGGTGGGGTTTTGCCATGAAAAATATCTGAAAATTGCACAAAAATATTAATATGTAATTTTGGTGTCAGTATTAACTGCTATCTGTTTGAATTCTATTCCTGTACTCTGTAGTGCTCTGCAGAGAATAACCGAAATATTGTTGATTGCCAAGCAGCCTTCAAGGACGTTGTATGTGATGTTCAGGACACGCAGGAAATCGCAATTATTATGAAGCGAAACTTGGCTCTGGGCCACCAGAGTACGCAGCTTATATATATGATATCTGTTTGTGCCCAAAAGAAAATGTTTCGATAAAAGGGTTAACCTATGGTTACATGAAAAAATAAGGTATAATGACAATGTGTATAGGAAGATATTCAAACATATGAAGTTATGTCTTGTACTATGTTATGTGAATTTACTGTTTTGCCTGTTATCACCTGAAATAATGTATCCACTAAAAGATCGAAAAGGTGGCAGTAAAAGATTCTGGATCTCCACTACGTGGAGGTAATGGCCACCTAGGGGAAGCAGGCCACTCGCCCTTGGTCGCCAAAAACAAACCACACCAGGGTTTGAGAATCTTTATTCTAAAGTGCCTAATCCCTAGTGCAAGAATTCAAGGCACAAAGGGATTATGGGAATATTACAGGGTATATTCTGGATAATATTGCTGTGTTTATGTATCTGTGTGTTCATGTTTTATCTACATAATTTGGTTTACAAAGACATTTGCTAGAAGGAGACACAAACCTGGGACAGTGGGACTATGGTGGTTGGTTATACTGCCAAACGTGACGGTGAAGACATGCCTCTAAGGGTATTACACCGATGTAAATGGTATAAACATATCCATGGGGAATGAGGTGAAGTTTCTGGAAAAGTCCTCAGGATCTGACCTGCAGCTCCAAATATACCCAGAGTATGGGTTATATCATTTACAAAGGTGAAATGTGAGTGATGCCGCTTGTCTGTCGCCATCTTACATTTCATTCTCAGGCGCTGCCCAGAGCTCATCCCCTCCTTTACTGAAAACTGTTATCTATAATGGGATGAAACTTCTTCTTCGTGTTTTATCCAATAGTTACGTGTTAAAACTCATGTTATAACTTTATACCCAATCATGTTATGTTAATGATACTAATGGCCCCTTCTCTTTGTTTCAGCAATGTATAACCGCACCAATAAGAGATTTTGTGGGTTTCTGGCATATATCCCATTTGGTTTATTAATGTGCTGGATCATGTGAAAAGTTTGGAGGATAGGTTGCCCCACCGCCCGTCTTCTCCAAATTGTGGTGGAGGAGAATGTAGTAACCCGGGCTACTGTGTGTACCCGGGATATATCTTTCCAGGTTCTGAACAAGGCGCTGCACTCATTAACACTTGGTGTGCTGAAAGTGAGGGTTTGAGGCAGAAGTTAGGCAGATCATGGAGAATTTGCCTGGGCGGTGCGGAGCTGATCCCAAGGATAGAGAAATTCCAGCTACAGAGATTGTAAGAGTAAAAGAGGATGCTGATACAGTGAAGGTGTGCCAGAAAATGTTCAGAAAGTCTGGTAAGCCTAAAGTTTAGGATGCCAAAAAGATGGAGCATGTATGTGTCAGAGGAAGTGCAGGAAGGAGGGTGTAGAGAGACAGAAGTAGGTAATAAGTACTATTATCAGTGCTTTGATGGTTAGAATAGTGGGGAAAAAGAGGAAAGTGATTCTAAGGAGAAGGAGTTGAAGAAAGTGATTCAGAAAGAGCAACGAAAAGTAGTAAAATCTCCTAAGTACCCAGAGAAAACACCAGCAAACAGTAGTCTAGAAGGACCTGCAGAGATTGCGGTCAACAAAACCCTGATTGGAGAAAATTCTGCGCAGCATGTGGAGTTCCCCAACCACACCTGCATCCTCCAAGAGCTGGTCTTTATCCTGTGGTAACATGGACGACCCTTCCGTGGTCCCTCAAGCGGACAAGGGTTGATTTAAGTCA
This sequence comes from Leptodactylus fallax, assembly GCA_947044405.1. Classification (NCBI taxonomy): domain Eukaryota; kingdom Metazoa; phylum Chordata; class Amphibia; order Anura; family Leptodactylidae; genus Leptodactylus; species Leptodactylus fallax. Next base: position 8,363,963 of record CAMRHE010000039.1, on the reverse strand, counting down.
ATTGAGAACACGTAAAGGATTTGGTGCCAATGTTTGTTTTGTATGCAGGAGGAAGCGCTTCAGCACCATCTTTTGTTTAAATAGACGGGTAACCAGCCGGCCGAACCTGCCTGCCTTAGATGTAGACAGCAAAATCTGTTTCATTTTGTGTTACTTTGTTATGAACCATGCCCCAATTGTCCCCCATTGTAGAAAGATTGTCATGAAGACTTAGAAAATGAATAACGTGTCCCATATTTGCAGATTTGTGAACATGTATGTGTACTTTTTTAGTCAAAAGACTGTTATGTGACAAAATTTTATTTAAAGAAAAAAAAAGGGACAAATTTTTGTGTTTCATCACTAACTAACATATAACAATATGGGTCAAAAAAATTTTCAACAGAAAAGAAACCAATTAAAGAAAAAATGGCAAAAATATAGAAATGAAATAATAAATAAAACTCAACTTTTATTAGAAAAATTAAAAACACAGACATCCAAAAAAGATGTCACCCATAATTATTCTAAGTGATCCTTTTAGATAAACCTATCCCAAATAAGGGGAAAACGTAGATACAGTATTCTTTCAAACCCCCTTATATAAATATTGGAGTATAGGTAAACCAGCCGCAAGAAAATACTATATCTTTGCGGTGAAAAGTGAAAACACCGCAGATTGATAATATGAAACTGCAGACAACTTCACTAAAACACTCAAAGTATCCTTAACTTATGAATACTAGATAAGGTATATATAATATATTAGTGTATTGGAGTTTCAAATCACCAACATGAAGCTCAAAGCACCACACCCAAAACCCTATATAGACTATACTCAGAGGGCAAAAGACCATAGGCCCCATAAGGAGCATGATAAACCAAATGGCTGATCAAGTCCCTCTCTTATAATGGAACATGTGAATCTCCTCTTTCCCTCTTTCACATGTTCCATTATAAGAGAGGGACTTGATCAGCTATTTGGTTTATCATGCTCCTTATGGGGCCTATGGTCTTTTGCCCTCTGAGTATAGTCTATATAGGGTTTTGGGTGTGGTGCTTTGAGCTTCATGTTGGTGATTTGAAACTTCAATACACTAATATATTATATATACCTTATCTAGTATTCATAAGTTAAGGATACTTTGAGTGTTTTAGTGAAGTTGTCTGCAGTTTCATATTATCAATCTGCGGTGTTTTCACTTTTCACCGCAAAGATATAGTATTTTCTTGCGGCTGGTTTACCTATACTCCAATATTTATATAAGGGGGTTTGAAAGAATACTGTATCTACGTTTTCCCCTTATTTGGGATAGGCTTATCTAAAAGGATCACTTAGAATAATTATGGGTGACATCTTTTTTGGATGTCTGTGTTTTTAATCTTTCTAATAAAAGTAGAGTTTTATTTATTATTTCATTTCTATATTTTTGCCATTTTTTCTTTAATTGGTTTCTTTTCATCACTAACTAAGTGAATTAGAAGTCACTTACATATCTGTTATGCTGTAATGTCTTTTTGTGTATAATTTTTGTTATGTGAACAGGGGCCTTCTCTGTTGATATATTCTGAGAATTTACTAACCTTATTGAATTGTTTGTAATTCTGGAGTTTGAAGAAGTTGTAGAAAAAAAAACACACAAGCCACTGGCCCTTTAAAAATTTTGTATTGCAGGTTCTGCTGAATTTTGTAGTTCTACGGTGGGAGAAGTCGATAGTCGCAGAGCGCGCAGCTATGTGTGGGCTGCGTGCATGATAAGAAAAAAAAAAAAAAAAAAGAGAGAACACATTGTTGGATTGTTTGCTTTGTCCTTGGGAGTAATCTTCCCAGAACGCAAAGTAATACATGAATATGATTGTGTATAGCAAGATTTACAAAGTATAGAAGACCAAGAACCATTGTTAATGCAGATTTAGAGTTTTGGTAATATTGAATTATAATATTAGTTCATTTTTGTAAGTGTCCCAGGTCCAGCTTAAGCACATCTCAATGGCTGGACAACTCAGACTACAGTGTGCCTTACTTATGCCTCCTCATGTCACTTTTGAACGCTGCACGTCACTAAAAATCCCTTTGACCTGTTACCAATAGGTTCAGGGGGAAGAAAGCAAAGTCAGACAACTTATCCACACAAGTATTTTCTGCTAACAACATGATTGTATGCCACAAGAAACTGTTGGGTTTGGTCATGTAAATGATGAACCTATTACTAACCCTGATTTTGAGTTCTTTTATAGATGGCTCTCGATTTGGGAAGGATGGTAAATTCTACACCATTATTCTATGCCATAGTCCCTGAACATGAGGTAAAACAAGCAAATCCTCCTAAAAGCACTCACTGAAACAGTGTAAAATGGCTGAGGGTAAGCCCGATGGGCTTTTGGTATAGCACAGGACTATCGTCCGATTTGTGCGTTTAATGTTAAGCCTAAAAGGATTTCCAGGCTATTCAGAAGCTGATGGAGACCCTGCAGTTATAGTCAAGGCACACACCAAGGCTGATACAAAAGAAAGTAGAGGTAACGTGTGGGCAGATGCTGTCACCAAACCAGCTGCAGGAAAGCCTAGGGAACATGCCTCAGCACAGGGGGTCACCATACTGGACCAAAACTCTCAGCTCTCTTTTCAGGTTCTAAAAACACTGCAGGACCAAAACGGCCCAGAAGAAAAAGAAGATTTGGAAACCGCAAGGAGTATGAACAAGTCCTTATGGCCAGTGGTAAGAGAGTATGTTACCGAGAGCATTGTTCCCAATGATGGCGCAAGCAGCTCATTCTCAAGTGCACCACTCAGAAGTAGCCATGTGTGACCTGGTAAACAGATGATGTGTAGCTGCAGGGTTTAGCATCACTGCATTCAGATAAGTGTAAGCCTGCATAACATGTGTCAAACACAATGTACAGTCATGGCCAAAAGTTTTGAGAATGATACAAATATAAATTTTTACAAAGTCTACTGCTTCAGTTTTTCTAATGGCAATTTGCATATACTCCAGAATGTTATAAAGAGTGATCAGCTTAACAGCAATTACTTGCAAAGTCAATATTTGCCTAGAAAATGAACTTTATCCCCCAAAACACATTTCAACATCATTGCAGCCCTGCCTTAAAAGGACCACCTAACATCGTTTCAGTGATTGCTCCATTAACACAGGTGTGGGTGTTGATGAGGACAGGGCTGGAGATCAATCTGTCATGATTAAGTAAGAATGACACCACTGGACACTTTAAAAGGAGACTTGTGCTTGCCATCATTGTTTCTCTTCTGTTAACCATGGTTATCTCTAAAGAAACACGTGCAGTCATCATTGCACTGCACAAAAATGGCCTAACTGGGAAGAGTATTGCAGCTAGAAAGATTGCACCTCAGTCAACAATCTATCGCATCATCAAGAACTTCAAGGAGAGAGGTTCCATTGGTGCCAAAAAGGCTCCAGGGCGCCCAAGAAAGACCAGCAAGCGGCAGGACCGTCTCTTAAAAGTGTTTCAGCTGCGGGATCGGGCTACCAGCAGTGCAGAGCTTGCTGAGGAATGGCAGCAGGAAGGTGTGAGTGCATCTGCACGCACTGTGAGGCGGAGACTCTTGGAGCAAGGCCTGGTCTCAAGGAGGGCAGCAAAGAAGCCACTTCTCTCCAGAAAAAACATCAGGGACAGACTGATATTCTGCAAAAGGTACAGGGAGTGGACTGCTGAGGACTGGGGTAAAGTCATTTTCTCTGATGAATCCCCTTTTCGATTGTTTGGAACATCTGGAAAACAGCTTATTCGGAGAAGAAGAGGTGAGCGCTACCACCAGTCTTGTCTCATGCCAACTGTAAAGCATCCTGAAACCATTCATGTGTGGGGTTGCTTCTCAGCCAAGGGAATCGGCTCTCTCACAGTCTTGCCTAAAAACACAGCCATGAATAAAGAATGGTACCAAAATGTCCTCCAAGAGCAACTTCTCCCAACCGTCCAAGAGCAGTTTGGCGCTCAACAATGCCTTTTCCAGCATGATGGAGCACCTTGCCATAAAGCAAAGGTGATAACTAAATGGCTCAGGGAACAAAACAGAGATTTTGGGTCCATGGCCTGGAAACTCCCAAGATCTTAATCCCATTGAGAACTTGTGGTCAATCATCAAGAGACGGGTGGACAAACAAAAACCAACAAATTCAGACAAAATTAAAGCATTGATTCTGCAAGAATGGACTGCTATCAGTCAGGATTTGGTCCAGAATTTGATTGAGAGCATGCCAGGGAGAATTGCAGAGGTCCTGAAGAAGAAGGGTCAACACTGCAAATATTGACTTGCTGCATTAACTCATTCTAACTGTCAATATAAGCTTCTGTTACTCATATGAATGCAATTATATTTCTGTATGTGATAAAAACATCTGACAAACACACATAAAAACCAGAGGGCAGCAGATCATGTGAAAATATAATATTTGTGTCATTCTCAAAACTTTTGGCCATGACTGTAGGCCAAAAAGTGAAAGGTTTCTCAGAAACACACCCCGAAGCCCTTGTACCTGTTTCAGAGATTTTGGGTTAACTATATACAGTTACCAAAGGAGGGAAGGTATGAGTACGTGCTTGTGTGTATTGATCTCTTTTCAGGATGACCTGAGGCATTTCTGGTGCAGAAAGCCACCACAAAAGGAACTGCAGATAAACTACTGAAAGAAGTAGTGTGTAGGTATGTTATCCCCGAGACCATCAAAGAGATGATGGAACTCACTATACAGGACAGGTAACGAGAGAAATAATAATGGAGGCCGTGGGGATACAGCAAGTGTTCCATACCCCGTACCGTCCCCAGAGTAGTGTAGAGTATTTATCACTTGTCACTTGCATTTGTATTTTCTGTACACTCCTGACAGAAGGATTGGCCTCAGCCCCTAGAGTATTTGGATTGTATTTTTCACAATTGTTCCAGATGTAGTATGGTGTGCTGACTGACTATGCAATAGATTGTCAAAAACATTTGACTAATGTACACTTTTGAGTTTTCTCCTTCCATCCAGATCCTGAGTCAGTGAAAGTAACCTATCAGCTACAACCCCAAAATTGGGTGCTGATAGAGAGACACGTGAGAAGGGCCTCAACTCGACGGTCCCTTCCAGGCCCTGTTGACAACCAGTACAGCTGTGAAACTACAAGGAAAACCTTTTTGTTATGTTGGTGTCCCCACTGGATGACGTTCTTAAAGACAAATGGGACAATAAACTGTTAAAGGAGAAACCCAAAAGACTGTTGGACCAATCTGCACCTATAGTTCTGTTATACTTCTATGCAATGTGCAAATTGATTATGTGTATTGTAGAGAAATGTACTATCTGTAAGAAGGAAACATAAGTGAATATGACCCACATGTATATATAGATACTATAGGAGTCCCAAGGGGGGTTCCAGATGAATTTAAAGCCAGAGATCAAGTCAAAGCAGGATTTCAGTCTTTAATCCCAATAATTACAGTGAACAAAAATGTATATTGGATCAATTATATTTATTACAACCAGCAGAGGTTTGTTAGTTGTACCTGACATGCTTTACAGGGACTAGAAGATCAACTGGGTCCCACTTCTACAATGATATTCCAAAACATACACACCCCTAAAGACAATGACCCCCGATTATTAAGATTGTCAAGGATAGCATCTGACTCCCATATGCATAAAGACTGTGGCAAGGGGGGTCATGGGATAGCCATGACTCGTCTAACGTACAGCATAAAAGAGCTCCAAGGTGCATAAGGGCAGATGAAATAGGTTCACGCAGGGAAAGGTAAAATAGTCATTTTAAGGGGGGACTGTTATGGATAAAATGTCTATTTTTATATTAACATTAACCAAATGTCTATTTTCTTAAATAAAGTTTATTAGTGTAATTTTCTATGATTTTGCAATGCCTAACTAAAATAACAGCTTGGCAAGATGGAGCCTTGTTCCAGGACTACACCCAGTGATAAGGAACAAAGAGATGACCGAATGAAGGGAGAAGCCGAAAAGTTCGACAGCTGATAAGTTACATTCAACCCTCCCCCTATGTTTTGCACGTGATGCTCATATTGTCTATATAACCCACTTTTGCTGAAGAATAAATAGGAAAAGTTTATTCACCCTGACTGTGTGTGCAGAGTGTTTATTCTGGAGCGCGCTCAAAATCCTCATCAATTAGGAGAACTGACAATTGACTGATGAAACTTTGAAGTATCAATCCAAAACATTATCATTCTCACCTTTAAAATGAAGATCTTCTTGATAACCAATATGAATACTGGGAAATCAGCACTAGTAGCAAGGATGTATTACATATGTCCTTGGCTACTGAAGTGCCTCCCTGGTAGGGCGCATGACATACATCCTTGGCAGGGAAATCCACTGTTAATCCACTGACCTTTAAGAAGACTAGAAGCAACTTTCACAGGTGACAGAGAAAGGGATGATTTACTGGGTGATGGATAGTATTCACATACGCCTCTAGCAAACTTTTCTGCATCTTCCCTTGACTGGAACGCTTTGAATCTGGATCCTTTCAGCATTTTAACTGTCTGCAGAGCTTCCTTTTTGTCAGTGTAAATGTGGATCTTTTCTGAAACAAGAATGTGTGCAAATTAGTCTCCATTAACAAGGAAGAAAAATTCCAACCAAAACAATTACATTTTGTCATATAACAGTAAAACAAAAGTTAGAGCAGCTGTCATATTTATTGTAACTTATGTTACCTTATGCCTTTTTCAGACAATAGAGTAAATCGGCCGTGTGGAACCCATGATCCACCAGATCCTGCACTTACACTGCCGAGTCTTAGCTCAGTCGTGTGCATATAACCTTACAGATATATTGCCATAATTCAGTTCTGTTATTAAAGCTAACAAACTGATCTTGAGAGAAATTGACGTTAGATAGTTTTTAATGAGACGTAAATACAAAAATTACAAAATCAATATGGATTTCATTAACACTTGTCACCTAAAGAGGACCTTTCAACCAACTTCAACCTTTTGCACCATTCAATGGGCTTTACTCTACTGGTTTCAATGCAGTTGGACTTTCTCCAGCCCCCTCTGCTCTTGAGCAGTTGCTGCAATTTCAGCACTCAATATGCTAACTAAGCTTTCTGTCAGGAGGGTGATCCTGGACCACCCACCTGACAGAGTCTACGTGGCATACTGAATGGTGAAAATAAATTATTGCTAAGGAATGGTGTGCACTAGAGAAAAAAAAAATATATATATTGTGCTGCACAACAGGGGAATAGCATCTGCCAGGGCACTTATTTTCACCTGTGGCTGCCACTTCCCATAGATTGACAGATCTCGATGTGTGACGAAAAAGATAAAACACTAACACCTTAACCTCAACTGCATACAGATTAAAAGCAAAGTTTTTTTTATCTGAAAAATTGCCCTTTGACACTAAAGTATTTTCACTACGCCACCAGCTGCCCCTATAACATTTTGTAAGCAATTTTGTTGGTGATTTCAATTTCCAATATAACAGTTCGTTGCTCTCATCCATCATAGGATGTGTGTAATGGACTTAAGTGGCTGGAATAACTGATGCAGACAGAGCCTCCTTCATCTGCATTCAATCCAACGTATACAGAACTTTCTTCCATTCAACAAGTAAATAAAACATGACTTAAGAAAAAGTTTTGTCTCCCCCCACACAGTGAAGTAATGTCAGATGGTGGGGGCGCCATCTGCAATCATCCTAGTGAAATTTAAGTCTGTTGGACTCAACGAATGAGAGCAATGGACTGTAATAACAGAAATGTGAACTTGGCTTTAAAATATTTTTAGCTGCATTTAAAGTGTTGCGAGCAGGGCCCTCACTCCTATTGTTTGATGTTTATTTCTTTGTCACTGTAATGTCTCATATGGTCTGTTCACGTGTCCTCTGATTTGTAAAGTGCTACGGAATATGTTGGCGCTATATAAAGTTATTTTAAAAAATGTGCTTAACCCTTTCCCTGCTAGCCACGTATCTATACGTCCTCCCAGGGGGGCACTTCTGTAGCCGAGCACGTATCTAATACGTCCTTACTTCTAATGCCGATATCTCAGGATCCGTTAGGACTATTAAGAAGAAATTCATCTTTAAAACGATACCAAGATCTTCAGGATGGCCCTTACAGTTCCGGAGCGATTCACTGTTGAAAACTCTATTCGGCATTGAGATCCCATTGCAGATCTCAATTCCCAACAGCGTTTTTAACAGTGATTCGCTCTCAATTTGTAAGGGCTATCATGAACATCTTGGTATTTTAAATGAGATTCTCATCTTTAAATGAATCCAAGATCTTTTTAATACTCCTAACGGATCCTGAGATATGGGGCTCTAAAATGTCCTCCCCCCTCCTGTCTCAGGAAGCATCTTAAGAGCTGAGGTAGGAGGAGGAGCAGCCCTGCAGACTACACAGAGATGAGAAATCATCATCATCTGTGCATAACTTGTACGAGACCCCGGGGGTGGGAATATCAGGGACTTCTGTCCACGTTAACCCCTCTCTTATCAATCAGAGAGCATACTATACTTTTGCTCTCTGATTGTCACATACAGGGATAATGTAATACCCCTCTGAGCCTTACTAGAGGGGTAATCTTATGTAATACCCCTCTGAACATAACCAGGAAGTTTAGTTGCACCAAACACTTACACAACACATGCACAAAGTCATCAATAAAATTTACATTTCACCCAATCCCTGTCCTGTCCATATCTGATCTTTATAGAGTAAAATATGCCTCTAGCGATATCTGTAACACGCTAAAATAATAGCAATAATGATTATACCTAGAGATGAATGTATAAAATTGCTACAATTTTTATATGGGGTTAGAAATTTATATTTTTATGTAAACTCCTATTTAATTTGAATGCACAGAATTGGTTGGCGCATTTCCGCGATTTTGGCATTTCTTTAACACCCACACCTGTAAATATATATGTGTGGTATGTTTGAATTCCTCAGATACTGCAGTTTTTTGGAAAGTACATTTTGTTTGCAGAAAGGAACTGCTTGAGCCAGCACCTTAGTGGCAAATTTGAATTTTTGGATGATTGTTGCAATTTAGGTTTGATTTGTCCATCTCAAAAATTGCTCTGGTTATCGAAGGTGCAAAATTTCGGGAGACCCCTGGCACTGAAAGGGTTAAGCCCTTTACTCCTCCTCCCCCCCCCAATTTCAGAAAACAGTATATGTGATAAAAGGTACAATATATTTTAGTAAAACAAAAACACACACTATTTTCACTCACTTCCCTCCTGTGTATGGATTTGTCTAGTACAGAAGTCTGTTCAACTTTAAAGGGAATGCATCCCCAGGATATGACCTATTGCTTAAATCAATATTTTATTTTATTTATTTATTTTTTTAAGAGTTTTTGGTAAGGTTTTGAATTTTCTAAAATGAATATATTTGAAACAAAAATCAATCCTAAAAATCTTTCATTTCCAACTTTTGCCACTAAACCTAAAACATTCTGTGCCTTTCCGGTTTTCTATAAAAGGACCACAGACACAATGCACTGGAGCAGACCCTATTTACTTGTATGGGAGAGGTTTCTAGTCATGCTCTGTGATCTGGACAGAGGTCATTGTGTAGAGAGGGAAGTAGATAAGCTGTGAAATCCTCATACTTTTGCAAGGCACTGTATTCGGCCCCCTTGAATTTTTCAACCTTTTGCCACATTTCAGGATTCAAACATAAGGATATAAAAATTTAATTTTTTTTGGTGAAGAATCAACAACAAGTGGGACACAATCGTGAAGTGGAACGAAATTTATTGGATATTTTAAACTTTTGTAAAAAATAAAAAACTGAAAAGTGGGGTGTGCCAAATTATTCAGCCCCCTTAAGTTAATACTTTGTAGCGCCACCTTTTGCTGCGTTTACAGCTGCAAGTCGCTTGGGGTATGTCTATCAGTTTTGCACATCGAGAGACTGAAATTCTTGCCCATTCTTCCTTGGAAAACAGCTCGAGCTCAGTGAGGTTGGATGGAGAGCGTTTGTGAACAGCAGTTTTCAGCTCTTTCCACAGATTTTCGATTGGATTCAGGTCTGGACTTTGACTTGGCCATTCTAACACCTGGATACGTTTATTTGTGAACCATTCCATTGTAGATTTTGCTTTATGTTTGGGATCATTGTCTTGTTGGAAGATAAATCTCCGTCCCAGTCTCAGGTCTTTTGCAGACTCCAACAGGTTTTCTTCCGGAATGGTCCTGTATTTGGCTCCATCCATCTTCCCATCAATTTTAACCATCTTCCCTGTCCCTGCTGAAGAAAAGCAGGCCCAAACCATGATGCTGCACCACCATGTTTGACAGTGGGGATGGTGTGTTCAGGGTGATGAGCTGTGTTGCTTTTACGACAAACATATCGTTTTGCATTGTGGCCAAAAAGTTCGATTTTGGTTTCATCTGACCAGAGCACTTTCTTCCACATGTTTGGTGTGTCTCCCAGGTGGCTTGTGGCAAACTTTAAACGAGACTTTTTATGGATATCTTTGAGAAATCTCTCACTCAGGTGTAGATCTCTGCAGTTCATCCAGAGTGATCATGGGCCTCTTGGCTGCATCTCTGATCAGTCTTCTCCTTGTTTGAGATGAAAGTTTAGAGGGACGGCCAGGTCTTGGTAGATTTGCAGTGGTCTGATACTCCTTCCATTTCAATATGATCGCTTGCACAGTGCTCCTTGGGATGTTTAAAGTTTGGGAAATCTTTTTGTATCCAAATCCGGCTTTAAACTTCTCCACAACAGTATCACGGACCTGCCTGGTGTGTTCCTTGGTCTTCATGATGCTCTCTGCACTTTAAACAGAACCCTGAGACTAATCACAGAGCAGGTGCATTTATACGGAGACTTGATTACACACAGGTGGATTATATTTATCATCATCAGTCATTTAGGACAACATTGGATCATTCAGAGATCCTCACTGAACTTCTGGAGTGAGTTTGCTGCACTGAAAGTAAAGGGGCCGAATAATATTGCACACCCCACTTTTCAGTTTTTTATTTTTTTACAAAAGTTTAAAATAACCAATAAATTTCGTTCCACTTCACAATTGTGTCCCACTTGTTGTTGATTCTTCACCAAAAAATTTAAATTTTATATCTTTATGTTTGAAGCCTGAAATGTGGCAAAAGGTTGAAAAGTTCAAGGGGGCCGAATACTTTTGTAAGTGTCCTACAGAAAATTATATTGCCTAGTGGAAGAAGTTAGACTTGCATAATTTCTAGGAATTTTGTTAATATTAATAACATGAAAAAAAAAATGTAAAAACCTCACCAAAAATTACTAAAAACATCTCTAAGGCTAGATTCACATCTGCACCAGGTTCTGTCGTTCAGGTAAGTGTTGGACCACTGTTATGGTGGTTACACATGGATATAATGGGGTTCGCGGTTTCAAAACTGAAACCAGTGGAGAGAAAAGTCCTCTGTGCAGTACTTTTCTCTCTACTGATTTTCAGCGGTTTCTGTGCTGGAATTTCCAGCACAGATGTGAACCCAGCCTAAGATGAAAATTAAAAAAAAAAAAAAAAAAAAAAAAAAAGTTATATATAAATAATAATAATAATAATAATAATAATATGGGGTAATTTTCTGGTGACACATTCCCTTTAAGCAGCAGGAAATAGAAGTGTATGGATGAAAGACAAGGAGAACAGCAACACTACTGCACTTTAAAGGGATGGCTTTATTTTACAACAGAACTTGAGAATTTCTAAGAGAAATGACGCTTTATAGGCTGTGGATGGTCTTTACTTCTATCTTTAATTGCTTGCAAAAGGTGAGTATATGCTGCATCCCAAGGTCATCAGATATTTCAGTTTCACATTATAAACTATGTAACTTACCAGTCCTAGGTGGTGTCTCATCATACACAGGACAGACTGCATAGAACACAGGGGGGTCATTACAATGGGAATTGGCAGAGAACTGAGCAGCTTCTGTGTTCCCTCTGGCTGCAAAGTCTCTTCTGGAGATGTTCTCTTCTGCTGGAGGGTTTAAACCTACATCATATCCAAAGTCCCTGTCATCAGAGTATTTGGCCTGCGGACCACAATAGGCATTTAGCTGATTGTCAGTTGAAGCTATCCCATCATTTGAGGTGAAGGTCTTGACATCCACACCTTGTTGCTCCAGTAAAGTACGAGCTAGTTTTTTTTCAAATAAAAATCTAGTGGTGGAAGTGATAGGTCCACAGGATATCCCTGCTTTTAATATCTCTTCTCGTAGCTCATCTGGATCTAGCAGCTTTAAATTGCTCAAAATCTTCTCCATACTCTGTTCAGCTATAATAAATAAGAAAAAACAACGTCAGGGAAGAAAGAGGAAAAAAAAAAAACAAAAAAAACAAAGACAAGCAAGTCTTATACATTTTGAATATTATGATGTTGCATATTGCATGCACTTGTTTTTGCCATCAACACGAAGGTCATAAATATATATAAAAAAAAAAAAAAAAAAAACACACCACAAAATATGCATCAAGGTGAAATAAAGACAATTCTTTTCATTTAGCCATCTGAAATCAGAATAATGATCTGCCACTTCTTTCCAGTGCAGAAATGCAATATAATGTACATCACTAACCCAAATGCAGAAATCTGGACAAAGAACCAAGAATTTCATCTGAATTGAAAAACAAAGTGTCGTATTAAATTTTGTATTAATGCTTTATGTAAGATATTTTTCCTTTCAGATGTTCATCTCGTCATAGGTTTACTATAATTTTCTATGATTTCGATTCTATTCTCAGTGCTTTAAAGGAACTTTACTGTATATCTAAAATGTTTGCGCACACACACCATTTGGATCAGGTCACCTTCATATACCTCCCTCCCTTCCATATAGCGCCCACATGAAAACGTCAAGAAATAGATCTGGCGCTTTAGGGTGAGTACATACAGCTCTGAAATTTGGGAGCAGGGAGCAAACATGCTGCCAGTCTGAGAGGTGTATGTAACAAGCAATAATAAAGGACAAACTTTTTTTTTTTGATCTGTAGTAAAATGGCCACAGCGAAAAAAACAACGCTACACACTTGTAGGTTCTACAAATTCCAGACCACGAATACCCAAAGGAAAGTAACACAATTTCTTTCCATTCTGACAAATGTTTCCATCATACTCCAACAAAATTGGCTGACAAGAGTCTCCTGTAAAAAATAGACACAAGTACCGCAAACTGCCTAGTACACATTTTTGGGATTGAGCGCCTGCTATGACAACCCATTTAAAAATAGATAACTCTTGCTATGAGTCATTCTTAGAAGAGTGAAACATTCCTGCATCACAAGTATGAGAATTATGCCAAAGCACAGATCTTAAAATAATGCACTATTCAGAGGCCAGGAAAACATTTTCCATAGCATGCAAGGCAAACTAGCACAGTGTGTAAATATAAGATCCTGCAGACATATGCAAGTACCATGCCAGCAGTAGCAGTCTCTATATGATCAGCGATGTGGCTACAATGACCAGAAGTTAGATTGGGCAATACAGGTTAGCAGCCCTGGGGTCCAAATAGCAAAACTTATGTACAAAACTTTGTAAAAAATATATAATATATAAACATGATTTACTTTCTAAATTAAATAAAATCACATAAAAATACACTCATTTGGATTCCAACAAACAGAAAACCAATTCTCAAGTGGCCAAGGAATATCATCACTTCAGATGAGGCTCATAATGTAATAATTGCACATTCCTATGTGCATTTACTGCATACCCAGCCCTGTCCATATCATTTAAAGTGACACTCCAGCATCTCAGGACCCAAGTCTGCAAGGATGTCGTCACCACAGATCCCAAAAAAGGTCAATGTGAAGCTTAACCAATTGCTGCTTATAACACTGAGGACAGCAATAGAGGTATGGTGACCTAACAGAGGGGGCTATAGGGTCACATGGTAGTTCACACTGTGATCATCTGATTTATTGAAAAAGGTGAAAGCTGGATAAGTAAAAACACTGTGAGTAGACAAATAATACTATTAATGGGATGGTCTTTAACATTATCCTGCCAAGGACGTATGCAATATATTCTTTCTACTAATATCTCTGAATATTTAGGGGCTATTAAGATGATCTTAAAAAGGTTGTCAGGAATTTGACATCTGCAGGTTTAGCAGCCAATTGTCCCAGATATGTAAAGGCTATCATAATCCTCAGGATAGGCCATAAATACCTGAAAATTCAGATGTTGCGTCTATAATATGTGAACAATAAAGCACCCATATTACCAAAAACTGATTAGGATTATAGCTTGTAAAGTGGGGGTTGAAAAATTATATTCTTATGAAAACCCCAATTTAATGTGCAAGCACAAAATTGGTTGGCACATTTCTACAATTTCAAGATAAATGTGATGTTAAGGGGTGCATTTGCTTTTCAAGATTATCAAATCTCAATATTTTATAGGTTGATACTTTACAATTTCCAGTTTAAAAGCAGATTTTGTTCCTTCTGGCGATTTTATGAAGATGTGTGCATGCAAGTGTAGGCTGAATAGATATTCATAAACTGCACATGTTGAACTCTTATTTTTTTTAGTACATATGGCACATATTTTTTTGGGTTACACTTTTTTCAACTAACAGAAATGTATATGCATATTTTTTTAATAAAACATGCATGTTAAATTAAAATTACATGAAGGAGGTCATATACAGTGCTGAGTGGCATTTTGACAATGTAAATGTTTACTTTCAGAAAACATATAGGTGTGGCGGGTTAGTATGATTTTTTTAATGTTGTAATTTAGGTACCTGTACATCTCAAAAAGTGTGACAATGTCTCTGGCTACCCGTGGTGCAAAATGTCCAAAAACTCCTGGCAGCAATAGTTAAGAGTACCTTTAACTTTTATTATAGATGATCTTTCACTGCCTCTGCCAAGTCCAGCTACTTGTATATTGGAATATTTTTTTCTATCCCTCCCACACCGATTAACAAGGGCTGTTAGCCTATGAGTAACCAAAACTATCAGGTGGTATCAGCCAAAGAAAAGGGGGTGGGGGCAGATTCTGAGATCTGACACAGTCCGCTTCCAATTAAAGCTCTGAATCGCTCCCCTTGACTGCTCCTACCAGACAGTACAGAGCCTAAACAGCATATCAGGCATCAAAACTAACTGCACTAATTTCTTGGAAATGGTGGGGGTTACAGAAAAAACTCCAACTGCACTAGAATCAGTGGAGTGTTGCCTATTAACATATCCTAGGAACTGCAGTTGCTGGATGTGGTGAAAGGTCCCCTTTAAAACACAACTAATCAGTTCCAGGCCATTTCCAGGATATTACATCAATGGCCATTTTGTAGGAATGGATAGAATGGTGGTGGGGCAACCTGCTCAATTAGTTTCAATGGGAGTGCCAGAAATAGTCCAGCACTCCCACTGAACTAAATGGGGCGTAATGCCCAGCATCCGCTCCATTCAGAATAGAGGACAAAAGTCCCCCTTTCTCCTCATCAGTGGGGGTCTGAGCAGCTGGACCCCACTGATCTGCAAAGTATCACCTTTTATCATACCCAAACTTTTGTGCCTTAAGAGAAGCTGCTGCCAGATATGTCTGCCACCAGCATATAACCCTCTTCCACAAAAGTGGTCATAGATGTTTGAATTCTATACCAAATGTAGCACTGTGACTCTTGACACCAAAATTATACTTTGAATTACAGGACTGGCTCTATACCATATAGCAATTATGACATTTTTATTTACACCCATCTGGTGATCATGATAAATATTGAGCACACTGTTTTGTACGGTTGTATTGTTACTTCGACATCAAATACATCTGTTATTTTATTGTTTTGTGATGATCGATTAATAAAGTATAAAGTATTAAACGCGCCTACTGAAATTTATTTAATACTTCGTACAAAAGCCTTTGTTGGTGACGGCAGCTTCAAGATGCCTCCTGTATGGAGAAACTAGTCACATGCATTGCTCGGGTGTGATTTTGGCCCATTCTTGCACACGAACACTCTTCAAATCCTGAACATTATGTGGGCTTTTCTATTGGATTCAGGTCAGGTTATTGGCTGGGACATACTAGCAGCTTTATTTTCTTTCTCTGAAACCAATTGAGAGTTTCCTTTGGCTGTGTGTTTGGGATCATTGTCTTGCTGAAATGTCTACAACTGTTTCACCTTCATCATCCTGGTAGTTGGCAGCAGATTTTTATCAGGAAGGTCTCAGTACATCTGTCCATTCATCTATTCCTTCAATTATATGAAGTCTGCCAGTGCTGGATGCTGAAAGACAGCCCCCCCACCTCCAAACTTCACTGTTGGTTTTTTTGGGGGGTGATATGCAGTGCCTTTGGGCCCCCAAACATGGTAGTTATTTTAGCATCCAAAGAGTTCAATTTTGGTCTCAACTGACCAGTCTATATATCCCAGTATTTCACAGGCTTGTCTAAATGTTGTTGAGCAAAATTTAAATGTGCTTGAACATGATTTTGGTTGCTCAATGGAGACTTACGTGGTGAGCGTGCATACAGGCTATGGTGATTGAGTGCATTACTTATTGTTTTCTTTGAAACATGTACCTGTTGATTCTAGGTCTTTCTGTAGCTCTCCACAGGTGCTCCTTGACAACTCTTTTGATAATTCTTTTCACTCCTCTGTCTGAAATCTTGTGGTGAGCACCTGGTCGTGGCCAGTTTATGGTGAAATTATGTTCTTTCCACTTCCGGATTATGGCACCTACAGTGCTCACCGGACCCTTCGGTAGTTTAGAAATTCTTCTGTAACCAATGGCATAAGAATAACGTTGAGAAAGTCTTGAGACAGCTCACTGGTTTTACCCATCACGAGATGTTTCTCATGTGGCACCTTAGTAAGGAGACCCCTTTTTATCGGCCATCAGTTGACCCAGCTGATATTATTAGTTACTAAGTGGCAGGATTGCCTTCTGATTACTGGTAGATTTCAGCTAGTGTCATGACTTTCCATGGCTTTTTGCATCTCTTTCTTCATGTGTTCAATACATTGTCCCTGTCTTGTTTCTCATTATTAAACATATCTTAATTTATGGACATCTATGGTTTGATTTCTTTGCCTGTGTGGATTGGGTGGGTTGTTACCAACATCTGGTGAGAATTTGAAGTCAATAGCAACTTTATAAACACATTTAATTAGAAAACTGGTGACGTGTTCAATACTTATTTCACCCACTGTTGACACGAACACACACACTAAACGCGGACAACACAAACATTTTGCCCAGGCAACAGACTGTCAGAGGGGAGTTTCTCAACCAAGCTCTTATAAATGTTAACAAAATAAGGCTTTGTTTGGAGCCTCTGTCAACAATTATCAATGGCCACCATACTCACTAGAATGTCCATGTCAGTAGTACATGTAGTATAATAGCCCTCACACAAAATGGCACCCCACAGAGTACCCACATGTAATATAAAGCCCCCCCCACCACTCTCAATGATTAAGGAGTGAGTGGTAAAAAGCATTCATTACTCACCACTCTGCTTCAGGGCTTGCTGTGAAATCAGCACTTGGTGCACAGAGCAGAGTAGCAAGTACTGAACGCAGCTTACCACTGGCTCCTCGGGGTGCTGCTAACTGCAATGAGCACTCTTATCAGTATTGATGGAAGCACTCATTGTGTGTGTAAAGTAAGCATGGCGCTCGCAGCAGTTGACAGGCGTTCATCTTTTGCAACAGGTGGAGGTAGGTGGGACAGCGCTTCTTACTGTGGCATGTACCCCCCAAGGGTACACATACCATGGGTTGAGAACCACTTCCCTAGGGCATTCTGACCTAGTTTTTAGGATGAAATCTGTGGTTATGAAAAGACACACGGCATACAGGATTCAGACAAACCACCAGTAGAGAAGGCCATTTGGTCTTTACATATGACAGTCTGTCACCAACAGCTCAGCGATATGTGCAGGATATCCTGTGGCCACATGTGTTGCCTCTCAATGGAGGCCATCCAACTGATTTTCCAGCAGGATAACCAAGGGCTTCCCAGGAATGTCTCCACTCGATTGAAACACTTCCTGGGCCTGCCCAGTTGCCGGATATACTGCCAATTAAACATTTATGGGACAGCTGGGACACCAATTTCAGCAGTATACAAGTGAAAAGGACCAGCTGCAACATCTGTGGGCAAATGTACCGCAGGATACCTGTATGCTTCTATGTCCAACTGTATCTCACCTTATATCCAGGCTAGAACCAGCCCAAAAGGGTACTAAAGCCTCATTTCAATTTCCCCAATAAACTTATCCTTTCACTCTAATATGGTAATCACTTACATATATTACCATTACATTGTCCTATTAAGTTTCATTCACTCTATCTACACACACACAGAGACTAGTACATTATACAACATTCTGCTAGAGACTTTTCACCGCCACCTACAACTATTTGCATCCTTCAATAGGTCCCACTACACAGTTTCCAGTGCAGTTTCTCTAGTCCCCACCATTTCTGAGCAATTATTGCTGTTAGCTTCAGCAATGGATATGCTAATTAGGCTGTCAGGTGGGCGGTCCCTGGCTTTCTGCTTCTGCCCAGGACCAAGTTGGGAGATCCTGGGTTGGAGCAGACAGCCTAACTAAAATATTGGGTGCCGAACCTAATATGAATGCTTAGAAACAGAGGGGCTAGAGAAAATACCAACTGCAATGGAATCAATGTAGCAGCATCTGGAAGAGCTAGAAAGAGCTAGAGTTAGTGGAGGAGATGAAACGTCCTCTTTTATCCCCTTCCTGACATCTGCTGTAATATTATGGAAGGTGTCAGATCTTTAAATATGGCGGCTGCTCAGGAACTCAAAATTCCAGCATCTATTCATTTCAAGATCTTCAAGCGGATTTGTAGATTAAAATAATAGGCGTTGCATAGCAGCCTCGTCCACTACATAGCAGTGGCTCAAATGAACTGTATTAAAAAAAAAAAAAAAAAAAAAATTTAAGTGTGACATAACTTCGAAAAACAGGTTTTCTGGTGACATTTCCATTTTACTTTTAGTCCCCTTAGATGGTTTGACTGCAGAGACAAAATACAGAAAACTTATGTATTACAGTATGGTGTCAATATTACTACTGTTGTACTACTCAATGCCTGTTGCAAAGTAACAAAACTCCTATGAAGACAAACCTGCAAGACTTCAATAGGCAATGGGCTGTCATGGCAACCAATTCATGCCCTCCTATGACAAAGTATGGTCACCAATCGATCCAAAGATTGTGCCCCAAACAACTTTAATGCCTCACTTGCCAACATTGCATCCAAATGGGTTATACAGCTCCAATCAATGCATTAGTCACCTTTCGCCTGCTGTATAACACCGCCAGCACCTGCCTCATTTTGCTCAGCTCCATTCCAAGGCCCAGACCCTAAGACACATTCAATGAACATGTACAGTGGATATCACTAAAGGATTAACATGGCAAAAACTACGATTAGTTGCACTTTATCTGATCAATATGTGGTTGTGTTAAAATCCAGAAGCTTTGGACTTTTAGCAGCTGTCATTTAGCCGCAATACAACAATATTCACCATCGATAACTGCATTTAGCAGAGCATTGTACTTTAATGATGGGCAAAGCTGCTGTGTGGTCCTAATCCAATTCATGACAGCAGGTAGTCCAAAACTTGGGAAGATCTTATAACCACAAACCAATCACAATTCTTGTTTACATAGCGCAAACATATTCTGCAGCACTTTAACTATAGCCCAGATATAAGGTACCAGAAGTGGGGCTTAATATCTCAACCTTCTAGACCAGGGGTAGGCAACCCTTCTTGTTCTGCATGCTGATTTAAATTTAAAAAAAAAAAAAAAAAATCAAAGATGAGGAACTTGGAGTGCCGAGCAATAGTTGTAAGGCTGATGACCCCTATACTAAAGTCATATACCACAAGCCATAACACAGAAGGTCTGCCACAAGATGCTTCAGGACACATGCATTTAATGCTATTTATATCCCATAGCGGCCCCTGCACACAGTACAATAATCCAACTTTTATAAAATTAAAATTCTCACCACTCACTAGCTATTATACTGTGGGGTCTCTTCAGACCCAAGGGTATAATAAGTGGAGGTCTAAGAGAGGTGACAAACATAAAAAAAAACGTTATTCACCTTCTCTGCGCTCCAGAGCGGATCTGTTCTCTTCGGCGCTTCTGCCTGAAGTCAGCGACTGCTGTTTGGGTCTCAGAGGTCACGTCGGCATCATTATGCATAATGGTGCTGATGTGACCCGAGACCCCATCAGCGGTCTTTTACTTCAGGCAGAAGCACCAAAGACAGCAGGGTGTTGCTCTGGAGCGCAGGAGAAGCGAGTAACATTTTTTTTTTTTTTTTTTTCACCTCCCCTGGGGCTCCGCTTATTATACTGTGGGGTCTGAAGAGACCCCACAGTATAATAATAGCAGTTTCGTTTCAACTGTGTTTGGTCCGATCGAAACAGCTGGGAGAGGACTCGGGCTGCCATGCCAGGGAAATAAGCCTCGCATGCCACTCTTGGCACGCATGTCGGGGGTTGCTGACCTAGTGAGACAATGCAAAAACTACAGATAAAACTTTTTTCATCCTTAGCTTGCAGTGAAAGAGTATTCAACCACACTTTCAATGTGTTCACATGAACCCCATTCACTTCAGTAAAATTTGTTCGATACAGAAATCTTAAAGCAGCAAACAAGCTGCAAAACAACAGGATAGCTCCCTTCTAATTCTTAACAGAATTTCAGGCTTTATACCAGTTTCTTCAAGAAACCAGATGAAACAATACATACCGAATAATTTCTTCATAGATATAAGAATATTTATATGGATAAAAGATCATGTTGCAACCAGGGCTACAGAGTCTAAACTAAAGAGTCTAAACTAATCCACTTCATTTTTGCACAACACAACCCCAACTGCTTCATAAATGACTGCCATGGTCAGACAGGAGCAGCAAAAATCCTCTAATCCAGGGAAAAAGACAGTAACTGAATTCCGCTAATATAAGTAACAACCTAAGCATCTATTATACAATTGTAACTGTATAATATATAATATTTTATTTTGAAGTCAGTAACATTTCTTCACACTCCACAGCCCTGGCTCTAACGGTTAATGAATTTACACCAAGACCAGGATGAGGCCCAAAGCAGAGGCAGAGACATGTCCATTATACTTTGAGTTTTTGCTCTATTCCTAGTTTTGGCTTACAAACGTTGATACTAAAAATACTTAAAAGGGTTTATCCAGTTTCTAACTTTAATGTTAGATCTGTGGGGGTCTGACACCTGGTAAGCCCCAAAGATCACCACTACTGAGACAGTGCGGTTTGCGGTAATGTTTAGATGCCATGAGCCATGCTACTCGCTCACTGTACAAACTGTAGCAGCGAGTGTGGGTACTGTACCGCTGCCGCATGGATTTCAATGGGACAGCGCTGCAGTACCCATTCGCACCGCTAGTTTGTACAGAGAGTAAGCAGTGCAGCTCACGGTATGTAAACAATACCACAAACCACGTTGTTTCTGTACCATTGACCTGCGGGTCCTGAGTGTCGGACCCCCACAGATCTAATATTGATGGCCTAACCAATGTTAGAAATCGGATAACCCCTTTAAAAGCATAACTAAACTTTTGGACAACTTTTTATTTTCTGGCAGTATTTGAGTCAGAAATAAATTTTATAATATAAGTTATTAAATTTTGACCCCTTTCTGTGACATTCTGCAAGTTTTCACTCTTTTCCTTGTTTTTGTATTGAGAGCTGTTTCTGCCTCTCACTGAATGTTACTGTGTAAGATAGAGAAAGTGACGGTAGGGGATGGTCACTTCAAACAGTTGTATCTTGGACATTATAAAACATACAAACTTGCTTTTGGCATCATATGAAAGAGGAGATTTTCTAACAGTCTACTTAAATTATTTCCAGAGATATCACTGGTTGAAAACAGTAGGAATTGGGATTTTTATATCATATAGCTCCATAAAAATATCCAAATTCCAACTGTGTTTTCAGCCAGTGATATCTCTGGAAATAATTTAGATACGACACCAAAAGCAAGTTTGTACGTTTTATAATTTCCTCCCCTAGCCTCATCTTCTCTACAGCCCCGCACTCCATAAACAGTAACATTCAGTGAGAGGCAGAAACAGACCTCAATACAGAAGCAAGGGAAAGAGTGAAAAAAATTCAGAATTTCACAATTTTTTAATAAAGTATATTACAAAATTTATTTATGATCCACAAACACTGCCAGAAAATCAAAAGTTGCCCGAAAGTTTAGTTACGCTTCAAGTGTACAATGAACGATAACAGGGGAAGTATACTGAGACTGGCACAATTAATATTTTGAGTACTAGCAGCAAATGTGCCTGAAATGAAATCTCTCCAGGATATAACCAGTTCATAGGTGCAAGTTATAATAAGTATGAGGCATTTGAAAATGGGAGAGGAATTAATGAGGCACTGGCACCAAGTAGTGCATTTTTTCGCCACAAAAGGGCAGTGTGTTTTTTGTTTGTTTTTTTTTTAATTAAAAAAAAAAAATAAAGTGTCTTTTACACCATAAAGACTGGACTTTAAAGAGGACCTTTCACCACCTCTTACAAGTCCAGTTGCTTGCATCACTTAATAGGCACCAATCCACTGATTTCAGCAAAGGTAAACATTTTTTTTCTGTAGCCCCCCACCATTTACAAGCAATCAATGCAGTTAGTTTTGGTGCTTCATATGCCATTTAGTCTCTGTACTATCAGGAGGAGCAGTGTCAGGCAAGAACAGACAAGGGGTGTGACTGAGCTCTGAATTACACCCTCTGCCTGACATGGCCCTGCTGACATTACAGAGTTTAAATGGATTCTATCACTAAAAAAAACACATTTTAAACTAAAAGCACGTAGGGATAGCCTTTATAAAGGCGATACATCTCTTACCTTTATCTTGAAGGTTCAGGCTGCCGTTTTTAAGTTTTTATTCATTTTTCATTGTGCTGAAAATGCACACAGGGCATTACCCCTGTGCTCTGAGCAGAGCGTTGTCATCCTATCCAGCTCCGCCTTTCTCCTCCTCCTCTTACAGACCACCACAAAATGGCCGACGGACATGCTCAGTCAGCCATTTTGTGGTGGTCTCCTGTAAGAAGAGGAGGAGAATGGCCAGAGCAGAAGAAAGGTGGCGCTGGATAGGATGACAACGCTCTGCTCAGAGCACAGGGGGAACGCCCCTGTGCATTCTCAGCACAATGAAGAATGAATAAAAATTCAAAGACGTCAGCGTGAACCTTCAAGATAAAGATAGAGATGTGTCGCCTTTATAAAGGCTATTCCTACGAGCTCAATGATACTCGCCTTTCGCCGATGCCTCACAATGCAGTCCAGGCCTCCCGGTCCATTGTTGCTGTAACATCCCAGATCACTTCCGCTGAAGCTACTGATTTGCGGCTTCAGCAAAAGGGATCCGGGATGACACAGCCGGCGAGCAGTTTCACTTTGAGAAAACGCCAGAGCAGCAAAACCGGACTGCGCTGGGAGAACACCGGAACACTTGGGACAAGAAAGTGATTTTTTTTTTTCCCCCACCTCCCCCAGCCTATTTTAAAAATATTTTTTTTCCCTGGACAACCTCTTTAAATAGCTCAGACACCAAAACTACCTGCTCTTGTTGCTGGGGAACAGTAGGGGGGGGGGGCTAGACAGACTATTCCAACTGCACTTAAACTTGAATTGGTGGAGGTGGTGAAATGTCCTCTAAGAAACGTGGCCACTGAATGATAACTTTTTATTTTGAGGTGTGGGAAGTTGTTTAACCCTCGTCCGGCTGAGTAGGTACAATTGTACCTATTCCTATGCAGCCTGTAATGTTGTAAAATTATGCAGCCTGACGAAGATTAAAGGGTTTTCCAGCCGCATGAATTTTTTTTTTGCATTAATTGCCTGCATGTTCTGTGATGAGTGTTCCCTGTTCAATTGGGATGAAGTGTTTGAGTTGACACAAGACTTGTGCATTCAATAACTGTCTGCAGCAATGACACTTTGGTCACGTGCTTGTGTGCCACATCACAGCTAATGGCAGATAAACAGGGGTCAGAAAGTATGGCTACAACACCAGCAAAAGATAGGTAAGGAGTGTATTAGCGTTTATTTTACACCACTATATATTTAAGGTGTGCTGGAAAACCTTGTATACACACAGTACTGAGAGCCCTATGCGGCGACAGTCTGGCAGACGTTTACACCCTCCTGAAGAGCTGACACCCTGCTGCCAGGATGAGAAGGCAGATTAGTGAAGCTTCACAAGGTGCGATCTGTATCCGCGGCTGATCCATGCAGGATACTGAGCCTCCAGGTAGGCAACAGGAATGCATGTGGGTTAGTAAGCACCGCAAACACTTAGCTCGTGTGTCCTCACCTAGCAGCATCTCCAGGCCGGGCCGGGCGGGGAAGTCAGACGACTCGGACTGTTTCCAGAGTCTGCGCTCCGCCAGGCGGAACAGCCAGCCCAGCGTCACCAGGACAAAGGCCACGAACACAGAGTACCCGACGGAGGCGTCCCATCCGGACACAAGATCGGAGAGCGACATCGCTCAGCGCCCTGTGCACAACTTTCTACGACTTCTCCGGCCGCACACAAACCGCTGGACTCTTTCTGCTGGATCGTCAGCACAAACCTCCCTGCGTTATCTAGGACGCTCCACTGGGGGCGCTGGACACACGTCCTCCTGTGCGCATCTAACCGGCTCCTAAAAAAATAACAGTTCTCCTATTCTCCAACTCCCGGCTGGAGATGCCCGCTGTATCCTCCCGCACTGAGCAATGCCAGGCTATCTCCTCACTTACTGCCCGCAGCCCGGAATTACAGGGAACTTGTCACTAGCATAGGGTCAGTCTCCTCAGTCTGGTCAGTGCAGCCTCTGAAACCACCCATCTGTGCTGAGACCAGGGCTCTGTTCGGGTAACCTGCACCACACCCTACACAAGTCTGAACCCGGGTATCCTATAGTCTCTACCACGGTCTCCTCATCCCCCCCGCGCTCTCTGCTCTTCACTCTCCGGCCTCGACCTGGTCTCTTGCTTCGTTAATGTCACTCGTAGATTGTCTGCCAAAAAAAAACACCTCAGCACCACCCCCCACAAATACGGTACCGACTCCAAAAATTGGGTCCTCCCTACCTCCTCCGCTTTAAGTAGGATCCTCCCGAGTCCACAGCGCAACATGCGTGCGACACTTCCGGTCCGGTCTGACAGGACCCCGTCGTCTCGCGGCAACAGTAAGGCTGTCCCCGGCGTGCCTGTCTCTTGGTGAGGAGGAGCTTGTAGTGTTTTCGTACTGCCAACCTGTACACCAGAAGTAAATATCTGCCTAGCATTGACATAACGCCCAGCTGCACATATTTGAGGCGTCTCCAGATTTCCAATGGTGTATACGCTCTCCTGAAATGGGTTCAACATTTGGTGTAGTATGTTATAGTAGTAAACACTAAAGAACTGTGGGGTTTGCTGAAGTGTCAGCAGTGGGTTACAGGAGACTATGATATGTGAGAAGATCTGGTGTTGCCAGTGGCGTAACTAGGAGTGGCTGGGCCCCAGGGCGAACATTTGACATTTGACCCGAACCTGTTACGGGTCCCCAAACAGTAAAATATGCTCAGCAGAGGCCCCAGATAGTATTATATGCTCCACAGTGGCCCCCATACAGCATTATATGCTCTACATTGCTCCCCACACACACAGTATAATATGCTACCCACAGTGGCCCCACACAGTATAATATGCTCCACACAGTGTTCCCCACCCAGTATTATATGCTTCCCACAGTGGTACCCACCCAGTATGATATGCTCTACAGTGGACCCCACCCAGTATGATATGCTCTACAGTGGACCCCACCCAGTATGATATGCTCCACAGTGGCCCCCACACAGTATTATAAGCTCCCAACAGCCCGCTCCGCTTCGGTGCTATTATTATACTTTGGGGTCTCCTCAGACTCCAGAGTATAATAATCGGAGGCCCAGGGAAGGGGATTAAAAATAACAAATTCTCATACTCGCCTTACCTTTCCTTGGCATCCTCGCTCCATCCTGCCCTCTTCAGTGTCTTCAGGCCCTCTTCCGACGTCGCTGCCGAGGCCTGTTATTGGGCCTCAGCGGTCACATGTGGGCGCACTGACGTCATTACGCGGCCGCGTCCCATGTGACCGCTGGGGCCTAATCACAGGCCTCAGTCACATGAAGGAAGAGCGCCGGAGAGAACGCTGTGCCCAGGAGAGGTGAGAATATCTATTTATTATTTTCAGTAACCTCCCCTGGGTGCCCTGCCCTGCCATCTATTGGAAAGGGGACTGCAATATGCCAGGACTCCTTTCCAATAACAGTATGTATAGCGGTCGGGGAACCAGGCTTTCCCCGACCGCTATCATAGTGGTTCGGGGCCTGGCCATCTCCAGCTGGCTGCGGGCTCCGTAATCTGCCGGGTCCGTTCGCGGTCGCACCCCCTGCGACTGCGATCATTACTGGTTTGTGGGGTTCGCGGTAGCATTTGCCACAGGGCTCCGGGGCCCCTAATGTCCCGGGCCCTGTGGCAGCCGCTACCGCTGCTACCCCGATAGTTACGCCCCTGGGTGTTGCACTGACTGAAGAAATATTACACAATACAGTCCGCAGAGAGGGAGTTTGCCCATAGGCAGTGTGTTTGTCCTGTGATTTCATTCCAGAGGAGAGTGGAGAAGGGAGGGGTACACAGAGAGTGAAGGCAGGCAGATGAATCATGGGTTTTTCCACAGGTTCACTGCATGTAAATAACAGTGCAAGTAAAATAAAGCAGAGCAAATGGTGCATAAGGGAACAGTGAGTATTTAGCTCTGCTGTGGATGTATTTTCAGATAATTTTTGGAAGTTGGATAGCCCCTTTAAGGTTAAGGCCCCACATTGTGGAAACACAGCGTTTTTTGTTTCAGATTTTCATGTGGTTTTTTTGAGCCAAAGTCAGAAGTGGATTTAATAGTAGGGAAATGTCTAAGCACTTATTTTCTATTTCCCATTTCTTTTGAAGCCGCTCCTGACTTTGGCTCAAAAACCACAGCAAAATCTGCAAGAAAAAACACTGTGTTTCCGCAGCATGGGGCCTCAGCCTAAAGAGGTTATCCGGTTTCCAGTATTGATAGCCTATACTTAGGATAGGCCTTCAATATTAGATCTGCAGGGGTCTGACACCCTGTAGATCATCTGTACCGAGACAGCGTGACTCTTTAATGTTTACATATTGCAAGCCGTGCAATAGGCCATCAATAATAGAAACCAGATAACCCCTTTAATAATATGCCAGCGTTATCAAACAGCATTAGCAAGTTTGATAAATCTGGCCCAGTTTAAGACTGTCTATTATAAGTTTTCACCATATTAAACTTCGTTTTTATTCTAGACAGTTTAAGTTAGTTGCCCATAGCAACCAATCACTAGGCAAATCCGGCAGAAACGCATTTTCCCTACATGTGTAATAAGAGAAGAAAATCCACAGAGAAAAACTCAGCAAAAATGCAATGAAAAACGCAGTGGAAAAAACATCATGCGTTTTTTCCGCAGCGTCTTTAGCTGTGTTCCGCAATGTGGGGCCTTAGCCTTAAACGGTTTTAATAAATTTGCTCCACTGGGTCTGCTGTTACTTAAGGCCAAGGGCCCACCATCCCAGATGCTTGCAGGCGGTGTGGTGCACATGTGGTCAACATATTTAATCTTTACTGGTTGTGTCTGATCCAACCGTTTAGGCGCCAGGTCCACACTTTGATAGAGAGGGTGCTGGGCCTCTGCCCAATCATAGGCCTCAGCAGCTATCCTGGGCACATGACTGAAGGTCAGTATGTATGCTTTTATTTTTTCACCTCCCCGTGGCCTCCACCTATTATACTCTGGGGTATGAAGAGACTCCAGATTATAATATGTCGGGCATTTTAGTTTGCATGAGACAAATCTCCATTTGTTCAGTTTTTTAAAAAAACAAACAATATGAAATATTCGGGTCGAAACTGGCTCAGCACGAGTTGGTTCGCCATCTATACTGAGCATTAAATGCGTCTTGCAACATGTGTAAGTTGCCCTTGCCATAGGTACTAAAGCAACCTCATACGATCAGAGATGCAGGATTTTATACTCTGTGTTGATAACAAACTGGATGGTCCCTCTCTTTATGGGTCCACAGGACACTGTCTGTGGTTTCCATAAAAAAATTTAAATTTTGATTTATCTGACCACAGAACAGTTTTCCATTTTAAATGAGCTTAGGTCTGGAGAAAACAGTAACATTTCTGGTTTGTGTTGTTATATGGCTTCTTCTTTGCATGATATACCTTTAGCTTGCATTTGTGTATTGCACAGCAAACTTTGTTCACAGACAGTGGTACAGATTTAAGACTGGTGTTTCGCATTCCAGTCTTATTGAAGGCCCCACCAATGCAAGGTGCAATCAAGGGGCTTTGGCCTCTCAATAAATCTCTGTGTGCCACAATGGAAGTGTACATCAGTCAGGAACTGGCTTAAAATTCCTGTATGACTAATGCCACAAAACTGGCATGATTTATAATAACTGTATTGGGCTGAAGCCCTCCCACCTTTTTTTAATGCAGTGATGCCTGAGTGTCCGTAAATCAAAAGCATCCAATGTCGACAGTCGGCCTTGCCCTTTGTGCCCTTTGATGATATTATGTACTGTAGGTGGGATATTCAATATTCCTACAAGTAGCATCGTGCCTCACTTCACTTCCCTCTCCCTTCCAGAGAATACCTGCATCCTTTGCATGCCTGCATTTCACTATGCCGGCAGATGTATTGGAGATGGAGCACGATGTCACAGCTCCACTCCGCATCAGAAGGAAGAGAAGACAGGTGAGTATTTGTGTTCCGGCTTCCCAGTGCACTGCACCTGCTGACACTATTGTGCGTGCGTAGGGTGCTGGCCCGTGTCCAGAGGAAATGGTAAGCTAGGCCGTTACACTGATGTAATGGGTCACGATATGGATTCTAATGGAGAATCCATCTTAACCGAAGTGCAGATTAACCAAAGTGCATTTATACATGGCACTTAGACAGGCCAGCCATGGAAGAACACCAGGTAAACTTAAAACCAAAACAACAAGCTTTAACACATGGTATGATATAGCTGCACTGTCACTTACTATGTTAGCAATTGTCTTCCTGCAGAACTCCCCTCCATCTCTACCACCAGTGCACACTATCCATATCAGTCCTTCTCTTCTGTCTTTTCCCATGTACAGCTCACACACACTTTTCACTCTCTTCAACCACCCTAATCCCTATACTGCTTTTAGCAGTGAAACCAAACATAAGCATCCACATAAATCACTGAATAACCTTCTGTCTCTGTCCATTTTGCTCCTCCTAGCTGCTGGGGACATCTCTCCAAACCCTGGCCCTCCTTCTCTCCAAAATTTTTCCTCTTCTTACACACACAGGAATCCTACAAACCTAATCAATATTTGCCGCGTTCCCTCTCCTTATCTCTCTCCTGTCTTTTTTAATTGTTCTTTCTGGAACGCCCGGTCAGTGTGTAACAAACTAGAATATATTAATGACTTATTCCTCAGCAAATCTCTCAACATGCTTGCCCTTACTGAAACCTGGATCCAGCAGTCTGATACTGCCTCCCCTGCTGCTCTGGCCTACAATTCTCACACACCTCTAGGCCTGACAACAGGAAGGGTGGAGGGGTTGGGTTACTTCTGTCACCGCAATGCACTTTTCAGGCCATCCCACCGGTACCCTCACTCACATTCCCCTCATTTGAAGTACATGCTATCAGACTTTTCCGCCCACTCTCCTTACATGTAGCTGTGATCTACCGTCCACCGGGTTCACCCTACCGATTTCTGGATCACTTCACTTCTTGGCTTCCCCTCTTTTTATCCAGTGAAATTCCTATCCTCATCATGGGTGACTTTAACATCCCCACTGACACCCCTGTCTCCCCAACTGCCTCACAGTTTCTCTCAATAACCACGTCTTTTGGTCTTTCACAACTTTCCTCTTCTGCCACACAGGCAACAGCATTGATCTTGTCTTCCATCGACTCCTCACAGTTTCTAAATTTACTAACTCTTCTCTGCCACTCTCTGACCATAACCTTCTGTCTCTCACCATCAGTGCTTTCTCTCCTTCACAGGACACACCTACTCATCATACATATAGGAATTTACGTGCTATTAACACCCAGCATCTCTCAGATACTCTACAGTCCTCTCTGTCCCACATCTCTTCACTCTCCTGTCCCAATCTAGCCACCAGTCACTATAATGAAAGCCTCAAGAGTGCATTGGATGAGGCTGCTCCCCCCTCCACTCGAAAGGTTAGACGCAGGAGGCAGCAACCCTGGCATACGCCACAGACACGTTTTCTTCAGCGGTGCTCTAGGTGTGCTGAACGTCTGTGGAGAAAATCATGTACACCTGCAGACTTCCTCCACTTTAAACTTATGCTTAAAACCTATAATTCTGCCCTTCACCTAGCCAAACAAGCCTATTTCACCTCTCTCATCTCTTCTCTCTCTTGTAACCCTAAAAGGCTATTTGAAACTTTTCATTCCTTACTTACCCCTAAGGTGCACATGCCATTCACAGACCTTTGCGCAGATGACCTGGCCTCTTATTTCCATGATAAAATTGATAAGATCCGTCAGGAAATAACTGCCCAATCCCCAGGTGGCATTGACCCCCTCACCAGTCGCACTTCAGACTGTTCATTCTCATCTTTTGAACCTGTTACAGAGGAGGAAGTCCATCCTCTTTCAAACATGCTGTCATAACCCCACTACTGAAGAAATCCTCCCTTGACCCGTCCTGTGCTGCTATCGACCTGTCTCTAACCTTCCTTTTATCTCCAAGATCTTGCAACGCTTGGTCTATTCTCGTTTAATCCGCTATCTTTCTGCTCTCTTCTTGACCCCTTACAATCTGGCTTCCGCACTCTACTGAAACGGCCCTCACAAAAGTCTCCAATGATCTCCTGACGGCTAAATCCAAAGGTGACTTCTCTCTTCTTATTCTTCTAGATCTCTCAGCAGCATTTGACACTGTTGACCATCAACTCCTCACTATGCTCCGCTCTGTCGGCATCACAGACACCGCTCTCTCCTCTTATCTCTCTGACCACACTTTGTGTATCATTTGCGGGCTCTGTTTCTTCCCCTTGCCGTTGGGGTTCCTCAGGGCTCGGTCCTAGGTCCCCTGCTCTTCTCCCTCTACACAGCACCCATGCGACAAACCATCATTAGATTTGGCTTCCGGTACCATCTTTATGCTGATGACACCCAATTATACACGTCATCCTGTGACATCACCCCTGCACTAATACAGAACACTAGTGACTGTCTCTCTGCCGTCTCTAATATCATGTCTTCGCTCTATCTGAAACTGAATCTCTCAAAGACTGAATTACTGCTGTTTCCACCATCTAATAGATCTGTCCCTGATATTTCCATTGCAGTCTCCGGCCTTACCATAACTCCTAGGCAGTATGCCCGCTGCCTCGGGGTTTTGTTTGACTCAGACCTTGCCTTCACCCCACATATCCAATCACTCGCACGCTCTTGTCATCTGCACTTCAAAAACATCTCCAGAATCCGCCCTTTCCTTACCACAGATACACTAAAGACCCTTATTGTTGCCCTGATTTACTCTCGCCTTGACTACTGTAACTCCTTACTAATCGGTCTTCCCCTTACTATACTCTCCCCTCTACAATCTATTCTGAATGCGGCGTCCAGGCTCATCTATCAGTCTAGACGCTACAGCGATGCCTCCGGTCTGTGCCGATCACTACATTGGCTGCCTATTCAATACAGAATACAATATAAATTTATCACCCTCATCCACAAGGCTCTCCATAATGCTGCACCTCCCTACATTTCCTCCCTCTTCTCTGTCTATCGCCCAACCCGTACTCTCCGTTCACTCAATGACCAAAGACTAACATCCTCTATTATCAGAACCTCCCACGCTCGTATACAAGACTTCTCCCGACTTGCACCACTTCTCTGGAATGCTCTATCCCAGACTATCACATTAACCCCCAATTTTCACAGCTTCAAGCGTAAACTAAAAACATATCTTTTCAGACATGCCTATCACAACTCCTAATGTAAACCCTTCCGTAGTTAGAATCCCTAAAACGTACCCTCCTCTGT
Organism: Leptodactylus fallax; assembly: GCA_947044405.1. Lineage (NCBI taxonomy): Eukaryota > Metazoa > Chordata > Amphibia > Anura > Leptodactylidae > Leptodactylus > Leptodactylus fallax. The sequence goes on along the minus strand of CAMRHE010000039.1, from coordinate 8,331,804 downwards.
TTATGCTTCACAGGATATGATGCCGTATCAGACTAGCTTTATCTGTTCAGGCACCATCTGCACGTTAAAGGACATGACTGGTGACGGCTCATACAGCTTTATATATTTGTAATGACAGTAACCTCTATTACAAAATTGTCTGACCATTGTATAAGCAATGCTACGTCTGTTGCCACCCCTGCTACCTCTTGTGTCACCCCCTCTACCTCATAGATTGTAAGCTCTTGCGAGCAGGGTCCGTAGTCCCATTGTGTGAATTGACTATTTCTTTGTAATGTATCTCTTTTTTTGTCAGTACTGGAACCCTAAAAATTGTACAGTGCTGCGGAATATGTTGGCGCTATATAAATAAAATGTATTATTATTATTACTACACCAAGGACCCATTGCATCAGCTGAAAGGTAAAAACATTTTTTATATAACCTACATATATTACTAGCAAGCTAGACAATATAATAATAAAATATATATTACAAAGTTGAAGGTGGTGGGCAGGGAGGACTTACAATATTTTTATTATTATATATAATCCCAGACAAACCCTTTAATAAAATTCCCCAACTGATTTTATGGGCACTGCATTTGGTGCAAAAATACATGAACACTTAATATGCCAGGGGAAGTTGGTCTAAAAAGCTTCTAAAGTTGTTTTACACTGTGTGAGAAGGTACTAAATTAAATCTTTTCCCTGAGGGAAAGAAACCTATCTTTGTCCTTATGAGGACATGTTAAGAGTAAAATAGTGTAGGATGGATGTGGTGTACCTTCCATGAGCAGTTTGCAGAGCTAAAAGAGAGAAATCTAAAAATTAAGTTGGTGTCTGATCACAAGCAGAGAGGAAAATATTCCATTTTGCCTTTTTTCCACATAGTATATTGAAAGTTTATTTAAAAAGATGGTGATATATGGGTTATATACAGACAATACTTCAGCATTTTAACAAAAATAGTTTATTGCACAAAAAAACTTTGAAAGGAATCTTATGCACATATTGTATCCACATGCTTTACACAGCATTATGTACAGTTTTAACAAGTTTAAAAGTTGTAACTTTATATTATATAGATATTCCACATTTTATAATAAATCTGAGTCAGATACATTTTCTTATTTCTATAAATAAAAACACATTAAACATTGTTAATGAAAAATAACATTACGTTGCAAAAGGTATTCAAGCAATCCACCAAATCAATATATGCCACAGACTTTCATAACATCACAAACCATTCAGTTTCAACAGCAAAAAACACCTTCTGTGTCATAACAGACATTGTAAAGTTTTGTGAAATTAGTGGATCATTTCACCTGCAAGGAAGCAGTTCCCAACTTGTATGCATCAGTCTAAGGAAAAATGAGGGTGCAAAGTTTTCATGCATTGGGGTGGTTGGGTTACAGGTCATTATCACCTTGGACATTGCTGGTGATATTCACTAGTGAAAACACGACCTACCTGAATCAACCTTCTATTAAAAACCCCTCAGCTACTGCAATCCTCCGTTATATGGTCAAATCCTAGAACATGTACAAATTTACCGTACCATTGAAAAATCCATAACCCATTAAGTATTATACAGGAATATAACTTCAGAACATTGACAACATCCTTCATTTATTAAATGGAACCTGTCACATTGAATATAGTGTCTGATTTGCAGACAGCATGTTGTAAAGTATAAGAGGCTAAGCAGATTGTTATGTGGGCAGTCCTACTACAAAGTCAAACAGTGAAATCTGTCAGTCACTGGTTAGGAGCACCCACTGGACTCCAAAGTCTAAAAAGCAGAGATTTAGCAGAGTATAATACAAGTTATACTGAATGAACAAAAAAAAAAAAAAAACCTATCAGCATCTCTTGTTCTATGACACACTGCCAGCAAATCAGACACCATGTTTAATGTGTCAGGTTCCCTTTCTACCTGTAATCCCACAAACCATGTAGACAGTCATCTATTGCCTGAAAATACTGTCAGATAAGGAGTTTGACCAAATATTACTAAGGCATTGACTTCATACAGGTCAAAATGAGCTGCCTTTTCTGTGTGTGGGTAACAGGTACACCATAAGCCTCTTTGTTTATTGCTGGACTAACATAAAACACATACATAGTAACCATGGTAACGTTACAATTGTAAACAACATGAACAGATTCAACATACAGAAGACAATGTCAGTTTACAAGTAAGGCTATGCTCACATCTGCATTAGGAACTTCTGACAGTAAGATGACGGATATCAGAATGGAAGCCCAACGGAGCCCATTATAGTCAGAGGGATTTTTTTGGGCTTTGTGGCAGCTGTTACTTTAGAAGTCTGTTTCCTCCATTCTTCTGCTCAGTCATAGAAACGAACACTAGCGTGAAAGGAGATGAAGATGTGCATTACGAGATAAATACACAGATGCCCTGAAATGCATAGGTTTGACTGGGATAAAGCACCTGTCTTTCACCTACAATGATGGTAGCCTTCACAAGATAATCTGGGAAACAGTCAGTACATTACTGGCAAGTTATAGCTGACATAAAAATATAAATCATTTGCATATCTTAGAGAAAAATTACAGAAAGATGCAAGATACTTTAATGGTGAAGTGAATTTATACCACAAGACCTTATCAAGCTAAAACCGGAGCAGCACAGGACAGACACTCATATCATTGGAATAGCATATACAACAGTTTTCCAATGCTCTTGCTGAAGAAATTAATAGTTTCATAGGGCAATAAGAGATTTCTTGCTGTCCTCCTCCATTACTGAACTAATCTTTCTTATAAGGGCGTTTGTTAGGATAAAGAGGAGTCTTAAGTAATCGCTATACATGCAATTACCTAATAAACAATACAGATACACTTATACCTTACCATATTGAATGATTTGTGTTTGCATTCCCTGTGAAATAGCAAATGACTACAGCTTAACAAGATGATGGAAAATTGACTGGAATGTAAATGTGCAATACCCTAATTTATTAAAGCTACTATTTCAAAAGTGGCAAAAAGTCCTCTTTAAAGGAAGTCTGTGAGCAGAAATGTTGTTAGAAACCTAAATCACAATACCTTGTAGACGCGATTCCACAATTTCAACATAGCTTTGGAGCCCCATTTTCATGTAAATCACTGTTGCATATAAGTAAAACAGCAATTTACTTAAAAATGGGGCTCCAAAGCTGAACAACAGGGATATTTGACAACCATAGAATCACCTCTCCATGGTACTGTCTTTAGGTTTATAATAAATTTACTGTTGACAGACTCCTTTTAAATAATATCTTCAGAATGAATCTACATTTGAGAATATATTTAGGTCATTTGGGAACACATTTGGGTTTTGCCCGGTTTCTCTCACATTAGTATCTTATTAAGCTGTAGTCTAAAGGCATTTTTTTTTTCTGGCAGATATGATGGAACCTGCTGACATTAAATCAGCCTAAGGCTGAGTTCATATCTGTGCCAGAGTCTCTGTTTGGAGACTTTGTTGCAGTGACAGTCTAAAATAGCAGATACCAACAGTGCCCGATGGACCCCATTGACTATAATGAAATCCGTCAAGTGTACATTCTTTTATATTGAAATCACTGGATGAAAAAGCAGTATTTTTTCGTCTGGCGGTTTCAGTTTAAAAGCGTGGACACCCGACAGCACCCATTATAGTCAATGGGGACCAGAACAAAAGACACACGATCACAGATATGAACATAGCGTAAGGAATATGACAGATTAAATTTATTTTAGCTGATATAGAAATTGATAAAGTTAAATTTAAATGCACATATCCAGGAGGAGGGCAAACACTGCAAGTTTGCAGCCTTAAAAAAAAAAAAAAGTGTAATGTAGTAACGCTACTTAGTCTTTCTACTATCCATAGCTATCCAGCAGTTCTGGGTCTTTTTTCAGAGAGATACTCAAGAAACTGTATTGCATTTGTAGAACAGAAAATGCACATGCCAAACAATTGAGAAAAATTAATTAATTAGTAATTAGAATTGTGGCCTATAAGTGCATCTTGTAAAAAAAAAAAAAAAATTATATATTTTTAACCTGAGCGGGAAAAGAATTATTAAAATAAAACATTATTAAAACGTAAAACAAAATGCTTTAACCAATAAACTGCAAGCTTTTGCCATTGCAAGCCCATGTGAAAAGTCAAAACACAGTTTCTGGAGACGCTAAACTAGAGCATAGTAACAGAACTTGCAGAATTGAGCAAGACCACTGCCATACAAAGAAAACAAAGGGACCTAGAAAAAAAGATGGCATATGGATTGTCATGACGGTAGTGAAGAACCACTGCAAACAGATGCTCCTGTTCTGAAGGACTTCACATAACCAGGTAATGCCACCTTTCTTTCCTGTAGTGGCCGCAGCAGAAGAAATGTGCAGCCAACTACAACTTCTCCAGCGACAAGAGCTGATTGGTGGGGTTTTAGCTGCTAATCATCAGCAGGTGCTTAGGTACATATGGGACAATCCCCATTCAATAGGGAGCATATAAAAAGCCAATATTACAAATGGCAGACATATATTCTATATAACTGTCAGAACAGAGCAAAACTTGTCAGCTACATGAACATCTTGACAGAGAGCACCTTTACACAGCTCATTCACAAAGTGTGAAACCTTATCAAGCATCTTACCAAGACATGACAAATATTATGTTATGTTTACAAAGTCTTTTTCTCATGTATATATTCCCGATGGACATATTAACATTCACACTCCATATCTATAGAAATATCCTTCATAGGGTTCATAACCGTATATGCTGAACAGTTTTTCTACAAAGATCCAATTACTTGTAATAAGCTGTTAGCAAAGTTATACAAAGGGTAAAATTTATTAACTCATCTACGCCAGATTTCTTTGTCGGCCATTTTTGATGCATGGCCCTTTCTTGTGGCAACGAAGCACCACATCCCTCATTTTGCACCTCACTTACCATTTTTTTCCGAAAGTGGGCAGAGCAAAGCAGGTATAGCTCATCCCAAAAAATGTATATCATCTCACACCAAATAACATTTCACGTTTTTAAGGATTAAGAAATGCCAGTCTTGATAAATTCCTGCCTTTGTTTTTCCTGAAAGCTATAATGAGGGGACGTGGATAAAGGGTAAAACTTTGCATCTTAGACTGTGCGTTAGTCCTCAAGTACAAATTTGTCATCTGTACGCTTTTAGCTTTTTACTATTATTACATACTTTACATCACATTAGCAGTTCCTTAATAAAATAGGCACAGGAAACAGCATATGTTTTTATAATGCCTATGTATCTGGTAATATTCTGGTAATAAAAGTACATGAAGAAAATGAAGGACAGAGTCATGAAAAATCTGGAAATGAGACTAGAAGCTACATCCATTCTTTCATTTTTTGTTACAAAGGCACATAACATCTGTGTGACTTACACAATATACAAGTAATCACATCTCCATATATCCAATGATGTTTCTTGCCTTTAGACATTTATCAAAAATGTGCTGTTCTCTTTAAGAGAAGTCTATACCGCCTTCTCTTTCCTTTCCGTGTTATTAGTGTTGAAGTTCTGATCCTGCAGTGGAAGTCTTGCAGCGGTCACAGCTTGTGTATCAGGTAATGTAAAGTCCTGCAGCTGTCCCTCAGTCCATGAAGTCATAGATTCATGCACAGTTATGGTATGCTCTTCCATCTGCTTTTGGAGACTATCCATTTCCTGCCTGGAAACAAACATTACATAATTAACCCAATGTAAACACTGGCTATGCACTTGTGCCTCTGCCTTTTTATAATTCTGTACATAAAAAGCTATTACATTATGGCGGCTGCTCGGGTCCCGAGCGCCCGCCATATTTAAGCACCCGGAATCCGCCGTATTATTACGGCGGATGTCGGGAAAGGGTTAAAAAACAGAATACGCATTAAATTTCTGGTAGCGATAGCGCTAATGGAGCAGTAGAAAAAATGGGCTGACACCGCTAAGGGACCTGCTCCTGTCCTTTTCCATTGTGGTTGCCCATAAATAATTTTAGTTATCATAAAGAGAAAACACTTGTGACTTCCTCCGTCATTCACAAATCAAACTGCCATTCTTATACACTTCTAAAGATCAATATAGTATTATTACTTTAGTTGGAGAAGACAGCTGTTTAGGTTTTTCAAAGGCTCTCTGCTGATTGTTGTAGGCTTCAGGAGCTCTTCTAGCAGGGAAGCTGGTACAGGGCAATCGGGTATCTTAACCGGAGTTACAGGATTGGATGACGTAACGTCTCCTTTAAACTCTTTTCTCTGTAGACAGAAGCAAGGAAAGAAAAATAAATCAAGAAACAGTTAAGACATGAACTCACTGGGAAACATGCTCCTAGATTCACTCTTAATCCAAAAGTTATTTTAATAATATTAATCATTATTATTTAATATTAATAATAACAATAATAACAACAATGTGGGTTGTTGCGCTACTTATTCACAGCTCAAGCTAGATTTACATCTGAGTTGGAGTCTCTGTAGGAAATTCTGCCCAAAAACCTATGTGGAGGACTTTTCTCTCTGCTGGCCTCAGTAGAATACTGGCGGAAACTCGAGTCTATGGCGTCCGCAGCTAACCATTTTTTAGCAGACAGCTCTCCATATGGAACCCAAACAACAGAGAGACCAACACTAGTGTGAACCTAGCCTTAGTAACAAGGCGTGTATTTTTAAAACAGTATATGACAGGTATCACATCTTGTAAAGAAATACACAATTCTACAGTAGGGTTCTCTTAAAAGGCTACCTGAACGACTGACAGCCGGACCACTACAACAGCTGTTACTCACAGAGACTGATGGACCCCATTCACTATAATGGGTCCGCACGGGTGTACTGTACACAGTTTCCAAAGGGAAAGCAACATCAGTACAGGACATTTTTTTGGTGGTCTCTGTGACTGAGTCTCCAACAGAGATTCTGACGCAGATTTGAACCCAGCCTTAATTGGATAAGCGTTCAGTTTAAGGCTAAGGCCCCACGTTGCGGAAACACAGCTTTTTTTATTGCAGATTTTGTTGCGGTTTTTTGAGCCAAAGCCAACAATAAAAGGAATAATAAAAGGCTATAAAAGGAATGGGAAATATATAGGAAGTTCTTATACTTCTACCTTCTACTGCATCCATTCCTGGCTTTGGCACAAAAAAAACAGCAACAAAATCTGCAACAAAAAAAGCTGCATTTCCGCAACGTGGGGCCTTAGCCTAAATGAGCTTTTATGACCCTCAAGACAACAAAGATAACAGCTAACGAACAAGCTGGTTCACTTTGAAAAAGACGGAGCATGTACTATATAAAAAACTGCAGCCTGTAGAAGACAAATGATGCAACATTTTTAACTTAAACCTATGAGGAAAATTTGTTTATTTAGCCCATAACAGGTGCAATTTCATAATAATAATAATAATAATAATAATAAATACCTGATAAGGTACATAGCCTTTCATCAGTGACAAATTTTAACAGATCACTTACTTTTTACTAAGTACATATTACTACATCTATTACCCAGAAATATTAAAGCTAGGTATACGTTTTTTCATTTGGTCAATAAATGTGTTAAGGTTTGTTGTTAAATGGCCTGTAACAAAAATTACAATATACAGGAAGAATGATTGGGCCTATGCAAGAGAACATGTTAGTGTGTGTATAGGGTTGGAGGTCATTTTATTATTGTTTTCAATTTCCAACCTTCTTAGTCCGACTTTGACGCAGATCCAATTTTAATTGCTGATTCTGTTGTAGCAATGTCTTCATGCTGTTTTTCAGGTCAGTCACTTTCTTTTGCAGCATGAACTTGTCCTTTTGAGTCATGGTTAGATCTTCTCGTACTACCTCAAGTTCAGCTTTGAGTTTCTGTGGTGTAAGAAAAAGACAAAGATTTATTATAACATGAAGATATCCTATTATGGCTGTGTAGGTAACCAAACCAAGATACTAGAAGTCAGCAGATAGTGGCAAATATTGCACATATATTCACATATATAACACTTAATAAATTTTATTAATTGGGATGTGCCATTACTTCCTGATCAGTGGGGGTCCAACAACCAAACCAATATCTACCAATCTCCCACAATGCAGAAAATTACAGCACAGCCCCATTAGCTTGAACGGGACCATACTGCAATTTTTTTTTTTGTACAGGGTGTAGCCAGAAGCACTGCTGTGCAGGGCAAGAGCCAAAGTCACTTTATTCGCAGGACTACCAGGTAGAATGTTTTGGAATTTTTTAAGTGATATACCAAAATATCTTTAGGCTGAGGCCCCATGTTGAGGAAACGCAGTTGTGTTGCAGATTTTGCTGCTGTTTTTTAGCCAAAGTCAGGAGTGGCTTGAAAAGGGATGGAAAATATAAAGGAAGCTCTTAGACGTTTCCCTTTTGTTAAATCCAATCCTGACTTGGCTCAAAAAACCGCAACAAAATCTGCAACAAAAAAAGCTGCGTTTCCCCACGTTGCGGAAACGCAGCTTTTTTTGTTGCAGATTTTGTTGCGGTTTTTTGAGCCAAAGCCAACAGTGACTACAGAAAAAAATGGGAAATATATAGGAAGTTCTTATACTTCTACCTTCTGCTCAATCCACTCCTGGCTTTGGCAACAAAATCTGCAACAAAAAAAGCTGCTTTTCCGCAACGTGGGGCCATAGCCTTAGATGGGAATACTGCTTTATTGGGTACTTGTGAACCAGCTGGCTGTCACAGCTTACTCCTGTTTAGATCTAAATCTACTAGACTTACGCTAGGCTCACACCTTCATTCGGGTTTCCATTCATGGGTCCGCTTGGGGACCCCACGAACTGAAACCTAATCCTCTTAAAAAAAGCGGTTACCTGCGGACCCCATAGACTATAATGGGGTCCACGGGGTTGCAGGACTTTTCTCTCCGCATTTTTTTTTTTTTCCAAGCAGAATGATGGACGGAATGCCTGAACGAGCGGAGGTATGAATCCAGCCATAGGGATATTGTTTGCGCTTTGTTAATAAAGATGAAATGCAATTAAAATACATTGTTACCCATTTGTTGAAGGACCATAACTAGAGAAAAATTATGGCTTATGTGAAAAAAACTTAGAAAATGTTTTACATGAAGCATCGTCTGAACATTGTCCAGTTCTCTTTGGTTGCGCTGCTCAGTCATATCCAACTGTTGCTTCAAGGATTGAATCTCATGCTCCTTCTGTTCCAACTCCCACTTCAGATCTTCTACCTAGATAAAAGAGAGACACAATATATTAGATATATAAATGTTTCTGCAGACAATAAAGCCCTAAAAGCAAAGGACAGATTTGTCACAGAAATGTTTACACAAATATTAGTCTACTGCACAACTGTTAAAATGATAATAGCTATTCAATTATTTGTGTGGTATTGATAGACCCTCCCTGCTCATTCCCAGAATACTTCATTTCATGCAGGTTTCTTATTGTAAAACAAACAAATGAAGATTAAACAAAACTGCTGAAAATAAAACTAAGCCAAATTTATTTAGAGAGGTTCTCAGCTTACCAGTAAGTATCCTCCAGCAGAGCAATACAGCAATTAGCTGTAATTGTGAGGAAAGCTGAGAGAAAAAGTTAATTTCCCTACAGCACCACAAGAGGGAAAATTAAGCATTAGACAGTGCCCATTCAAATCAGTCTTTGTAATGCTAGTCAGGACAGATCCTCCAGAATGAGAGACGTTCACTATTAACCACTCACTGGCAAAGAGGATCCTCACTACTGACTACGAATTCCCTAATGGCATACTGTATATAAAAAAGGTTCTTCTAAAATAGATAGCCCCTTTAACCACAGAAGACTCAGTCCTCATGATTTAGGCTTAAGCCCAAAGGTAACATTTGAGAATTTATTACCTCTTGATTAACTTGTGGCTTCTTGGCAAGTTGATCATCTAGCTCCTTCTGGAGGAATACCAGTTGGGATCGTGCTTCAGCCAATTCCTGCTGAAACTGTGATAGCTCCAGAGAATTCTTCTCATCCTGAGACCTGTAAGATGCCATCATAACAAAACATTACAAACTGTGATATGAGGAGTGCTACATACACCCTGCTACAGAATGTAGGTTTACCCACCGCAACTTACTTGGTATCTTTTTGCATTTGGCATAGGGAAATCTCAGACATTTAATTTTCCTCCCTAGTACTTACTGCAGTTTTTCAGCTTCTGCTTGAAGTGCTTGAATCATCTGTTCTTTTGACTGAAGTTCTTTCTTAACCTCACTTAGCTCCAGTGTTGCAGCCCTGTAGTGCCTCCTGTTGTGTGCTGCTTCTGCCTTAGCAGCAGCAACCTATGAACAGACCACAATGTGAACATCTACTACAATGGATTCCTAGAAATAACTAAAATCATTACTTTTTTACAAGTGTATCAATGAAATCATTATCAGCATTGACAAAGATACTTTACAAGTAAATATCACCAAAATAAACAAGATGTGTTGTGAATCTACTTTATCCTAGTAAGAACACATGCTTTACCTGCTCAGCCAAATTTGTGACTTTTGCCTTCTCTTTTTCCAAAGCATCTTGCAGACTCCCTACTAGTTCTCTCATTTGCCTATCTTCCTCTTCTTTACGTTTCAGGACTGCTTGAACCTGTTAAACGAATAGGAACTATCACACATGTACAAGGGATCTTAAAGTAAAGCTTAAGTCTTGGCACCAGTTAATGCATACATGCAAAAGAATCCATAGAAATTCCTAGACATAACGTTATTACTGGGTATCCTTACCCTAAAAACAAAAGTGTTCCATTAATACTATTCTTTAAATTTAGCCCTGGGTTGCAATATAAACTTGCCAACAGACTACAGGCTACTGTTCACAGCAGGCTTTTCTGTGGAACACAGATAAAGACTGTTGTATTTGGTGATTTATTTACAAGGCAACTGTGAGAAATTTTAATGTAAGCACAAAGTTATGAAACTCTGCAATATATCTTATTACATTACTTATAAGGGCCCTTTTTCTCCTAACCCCCCTTCACTCATTCTGACTTCACTACTGTACACAAAGATCCCATTACAAGCAGCCACTAGATGGTCATTAGAGAAAGGGGTGTAGTGCAAGAGGCCAAAGGTCACACACCGAGATACTGCTGAAGTCTCTAGCAAGTTTTCTATCTCACCCCAGTGATGGATTCAACACTCAGTATTGCTGTGTAATGTCCAACATGCTGCTTCTGAGTATGCAATATAGAGAGCTAAGGGAGCAGGATATCTTTTTTTCTATATGTGCTGTGTATAGGAGACATCATGGCAGCTTAGTCTCCTAGCTGTACCTGTGGCATTACTGCTGGCATTCGGCTGTGTTACTGAAAGATACTCCGACTCTGGCAGATTAACCCCCTGGATTCTTTGATCAATAGCAATCACGGCATCCAGGGGCAAGATCATCCCCCCCCCCTCGTGGGGGATCTGAGGGGTTGCCATGGCAGTCAGGAGTCCAACCAATGGCCTCTTGACTGCCTATGCACAGTTCCCATAGGGAACCTATGTGTGAAGTAGTGCATTACTATGTATGCAGTACATTGCACTGGGGATGTGAGATCCAAGGTTCAAAGACTTGTGGGACAAGTAAAAAAAAAAAAAAAAAAAAAAAAAGAAAAAAAGAAAGAAGTTTAAAATAAAGAATAAAATAAATTAATAAAAAGTTTAAAAAACCCACCTTTACAGTTAAAAAAAAATAACACAAACAAAAAAATGTAAACAAACATGTTAGGTATCCGCATGTGCATGTAAGTCCCCACTATCAAAAAATAGCATTATTTATTTATCCCATACGGTGAACAACGTAAAAAAATATACCGCAATGCGCAAATGAACGTACTTTGGTCACATTGCTTTCCCAAAAAAGTTGCAATAAAAAGTGATCAAAAAGTCAAACATATCAAACATTGGTACCAATAAAAAGTACAACTTGTCCCACAACAAGACAGAAAAACAGTTATATGACCCCAGGAAAATCATTAATTTTCAAAAAGACGTTTTATTTGTAAAAGCGATAAAACCTAATAAAACCAATATAAATATGATAATGCTGTAATCGTAATGACACGCCAGACAACACTGCCGTCTCATTTTTAATGCAGAGTGAAAACCATAAAAACAAAATGCAAATAAAAACAAAAATTATAGAATCATTAGAAGCTAATCAATTCATTATATGTACCCCAAAATGGTGCCAAATGAAAGTACAACTCATGCAAAGAATAAGCCCCCACATAGCCATGTTGATAGAAAAAAAAAAAAAAAAAAAAGTTATGAATTTTGGAAGGTGGGGAAGAAAAATATTAAAAAAGTTGCCAAGCATTATCAGACAAACTACCCTGCGTCCTTAAAGAGGACCTTTCACGTCCTCATGTATATGCGGTTTTACATACCGCTAGAAAGCCGACAGCACGCTGAATTCAGCGCACTGTTGGCTTTCCTGTTATATGCCCTGGGGCTGGAGATATCGGGGGTCTAAATTTCACCGTTCACTGTCAGAAGGGCGTTCCTGACAGTCTAGCTGCGCTGTGAGGAACGCCCTCCGTGACTGTGCTCGTCCATAGCACTGTACTGAGGGGGCGTTCCTCACAGCTAAGCGTCATCACTGGGCGGTAAGGAACGCCCCCTCTCTCTGTTCTCGTCCATAGCAGAGTACTGTCAGAGGGGGCGTTCCTTACAGCCCAGTGATGACGCTGAGCTGTAAGGAACGCCCCCCCCCCCCCAGTACAAGTCTATGGACTAGTACTGTCAGGGAGGGCATTCCTCACAGCGCAGCTAGACTCAGGAACGCCCTTCTGACGGTGAAATTTAGACCCCCGATATCTCCAGCCCCGGGGCATGTAACGGGAAAGCCGACAGTGTGCTGAATTCAGCACGCTGTCAGCTTTCTAGCGGTATGTAAAACCGCATATACATGAGGACGTGAAAGGTCCTCTTTAAAGGGAGTATTCCCATCTCAAGGATCCTATCTATAATGCTAGTTTATGTAAATTCATGAGTTTTCCTAAATACAACGCTTTAGCAATGTTGCTTTGCTTGCCTGCTATGTTAGATTATTCCCCACATTGTTTACCAAGCATTTCCTTGGCGCACAGCCATGATCTGAGTTACTGCTCTCTGGGGGATCAAATGAGCCGCTGGTTCCCACTGCTGACGTAATAGCATGTCATATGGCGGGAACTAGTTAAAATAGATCTGTATAGTTATACAACTCATGTTTTCAGGACATCCCATTGGTTGACAAGAATAAAGCATTTTGGCTGAATTTAAATGTATGTACCTGTAAGTTTAACTGTACCAAATCTGCCTCTCTCTTTGCCAGAGCGGCCTCAAGTATACTGTTGTGTTCACGTAGAGCAGCATTGGATTGTCCAAGTCCAGCCAGCTTCCCTCGTTCATGTTCTAATTCTAGCGTTAATTTCTTGTTGAGGTCTTCTAATTTTTTTTATTTTTCTTTTAAAGCCACGAGATTCCTGCAGCTGCAGTATGGAATAAATATTAAAATATTAGTAAAGGAGATGACTGAAATGCAGTACAAATATTCACTATAAAATGTTAAAGGGGTTATGCAGGACTAGAAAACATGGCTGATTTCTTCATCTCAGGAAGTGACATCATGTCCGTTGGTCACATGGCTATGCTGCAGCTTGGTCCCTTTCATTTTAATGGGAATGGACTGTAGCTTTGATATGTGATCAACAGACATGAGGTCACTATCACAGAAAAAAAAAGCAGCCATGTTTTCTAGTTCTGCACAAGCCCTTTAAGACGAGTTTCTCTCCCTTATGCTATTTTGCAGCTGACTTACATTACACCACTATTTTGCACCAAAATAAACAAATGAAATGTATAAATATGACACATTTTAAGACTCCTCCTAGCCATGCCTCTTTTCTAGATACTTTTCAAAACTGTCTAATAGGGCATAAAAATGGTGTAAAACACTTAAATAATTTGGTACACATCACTTTTTAATGCAATTCATGACATAATTCTGTTGCATTTTACTTAGTAAATCTCTGCCATAAGTTTTAAGAGGGTTTTGCCATTTGATAAACTCTTACAGTAATTTCAATGTAAATTTAGGCAGCACATAAATAAGTCACTCTTTTACTGCACATTCTAATATTCAGTTTTGCTCACCTCATCTTCTAGCTCAAGAACTTTCTCTCTATATTCTTCGAGTTCTTGGCTGGTGAGTGATATGACCTCTTGCAGCTCACGTTCCAGCATGGCCTTACTATGACTTACAGCTTGTAATTCACTTTTCATTCCATTCAGTTTTTCCTACATACATGATATTAAAAAGCAATGTTAAAAATATAAAATATTTTTAACTACAGGTCATAGCTATTATATCATATCTTTTCTCAAGATACCTGAAAAGCTTGACTGTCACCTCCTTCTGATATTTGCGCTTTGAGCTTGTTCAGCTCAGACTCCATTGTTTCTTTTGCAGTCAGTGCTTCCTGAAGACGTCGGCTCAAGATCCCAACTGCATTCTCATATGCTTTGTGTTTGACTTTCATCTCTTTCTGAGCACTGGTCAAGTCTGAACCCAGTCTCTTCATTCTCTGCTTCTGTTCTGTAATTGCTCTTAAAGATCAGCAAGGAAGGACTAGTTTAGGATATTTTCATTAAAAATACATACAGGTATACGCTCCTCCAAAATTCTCTAACATGTCACCTTCACAACTGCTGTTTAGTGCAATAACCAAATGTTATTTGAAATAAATTTGCAACAGGTTTTCAGTAAGGTCACTGGTTACTATGTTTTTTGAAGGTTTTATAATGTTTGGGAGAATAGTTTGTATTAGGCTCCGTTCACTCTAACACTGAATGTATGTTGCTCTAATTCATCAGAGAATTAGAACATCAGGCTTTAAAGGGTTTATCCAACATAGCCGCATTCTTTTAGCAAGAGCTCACTTCTTCTTACTTCACAAGTCCATTGATTACATGGTCAAGCTACAGCTCAGTCCCATTCTTCTAAATGGGACTGAGCTGTAGCATGGCCATGCGACTAACAAACTTTATGTCAATTTCTTAGAAGAGGAAGTGAAGTGCTGTCAGAAAGAAAGCAGCTATGTTTTCCAATCCAGGATAACTCGTTTTCTTGACTGACAGACTGTTTCCCTCCTCATTGACTAAAGAACAATTTAGGCTGAGGCCCCACATTGCAGAAACGCAGCTTTTTTTGCTGCAGATTTTGCTGCGTTTTTTTTTTTAGCCAAAGTGAGTAGTGGATTGAGCAGAAGGTAGAAGTACTACACTAGATATTTCCCATTCCTTATGTAGCCATTCTTGGCTTTGGCTCAAAAAAATGCAGCAAAATCTGCAACAAAAAAAAGTTGTGTTTCCACAACGTGGGGTCTCAGTCTTAAAGGGGTTTTGCCCATCTTAGGGTTTCCTCTCCCCTCAAATTCCTGGTTTTCAGCTCAGACCAGCAGTGGGCTCCATACCTCTTCTAAATTGCACAGTTATTACTGGATTTACATACAACGTTAACAGAGGAACTGATCAAAACAACTGAAAACACTTTGAAAGAGATAGAAGAAAATATAGATGGCCAGGAACAGGGACTGAGTCATGAGTCTGACCAAAGAGGTGGTTAGTAAATTAGGCAACAATGAAGAGGCATAATCAGCAGTATCTGGCAAACAGAAAGACAGATAAAGCAATGTATGATCTTGGAAATGGGAGCCCTTTAACATCCCTTTTTACTCTTTTAACCCCTTCACGCATTCTCACGTACATGTACGTGGGAGAATGTGGTTAGTTACCGCATCCCCACGTACAGGTACGTGTCGGTGATCGAGCGGGCTCAGGCCAGGCTCCCGCTGCAACAGCGGGGACCAGTGATAACACCGATCCCCGCTGTTTAACCCTTAAGATGCCGTGGTCAATAGCGCCCGCGGCATTTTAAGTGTTTACTGAGTGCCGCGGGCGACATCGGGAGCGGGTGTTAGCTGTCAGTTAAGCTAACACCCTGCTCCTTAACCTCCGATCGGCGCTGGGGATTCTAACCCTTTGAATGCCGCGGTCAAACATGACCGTGACATCCAAGGGGTTCCGCCATGTTGCCGCCCCCGGCACCCCCCGCGGCGAGATCGGGGGGTGCCGATATCTATAATATGCAGCCCGGGGTCTGGCCAGTGACCCCAGGCTGCCTGAAGCCCCCCACTACCTGGTTGATCCTGCCGGGACCTCTGGAAATCAGCCTATGTCTACATAGGCTGAATACCTGTATAGACTGCAATACACGTGTATTGCAGTCTATAGTGCTGAATCAGCGATTAGACTATCGTTGGTTCAGGTGTCCTAGTGGGACATATAAAAAAAAGATAATATTTATTAACTTATTTGGGTAGTATGACTATCTGTTTGAAAAGCAGAGCATTTCACATTTTGAAAATTGCGATTTTTTTTCCAAATTTCCTATTTTTTTTATAAATAAATACAAAAATATTGATCAATGTTTACCACTAACATGAAGTACAATGTCTCACGAAAAAACACAGTCTCAAAATCACTTGTGCAAGTTAAAGCGTCTTAAAGTTATTGCCATATAAAGTGACATATGTCAGTTTTGAAAAATGAGGCCTGGTCCATAACGCACTTTTGGGCTCAGACCTGAAGGGGTTAATGAAAAACAACAGAATGCCACTTTTTTTTTTTTTACTGAAAAATAAAGTGACAGAAGGGACCTTCCGTTATAATCCTCTAATGAATAAGAACAACGAACGTTCACCATAGTGTGAACCAAGAGTTAATGAGACAGGACAAATAATGAAAAACTACACAAAAAAAAAATTACACTTACTTCTTAGCTTCATTTTGTAACAGTTCTACTTGTTCTTTTAGAGCAGCATTGTCCTGGGTTACAGATATTAGCTGATCTTTATCAAACTGTATGGCCTACAAGATAAAAAGACATGACACATGACATAAACATGATTGCTTATATACTTCCTACTGATCTGCATACTAAGCAATAAAGGTGATTTAGTACAGACTTCAAATTACTGTTCTACAGTATATAGAATTAGGTAGTAGTCATGCTTTCATCAGAATCAGTTACCACCATACACCAGATACAAGCATGAAACCTCGAGAGAAAGAGAGAAAAGCAGGTGTGTAAAAAAAAAAAAAAAAAAACATTCTATCTTAAATGAAATCTTAGGAATATAGGACTATTGGCTTGGATCACAATTTCTCCATGAGTTATTTATGTTCAAGATGTGCAAACAGTAAGTATCCTGGCTCAAGAAAATTCCATCCTATGGAATACAAACGTAATCTACATATTTTACAAGGGCTCAATGTCCCCCTTTACCTGTAAACGGCTTTCCATTTCATCTCTGTCATTTTGTGCAGCTTGAAGATGAGATTCAAGTTCTTCCATCTGCTGTTGCAACTTAGTCATTTCCTTCATAATCCAGGCTTTTTCCACCTCTACTGTAGATTTCTCACCTTGAATCTTCAGTAGCTCTTTTCTAAGCTCTTTCACTTCTGAATCTAACTTTTTCTTGGTAGCTTTCAGTTCACAGATGAGTTGGTCTTTGGAGCTAGCATCCCTGCGATACGCTTCTACCATCACCTACCATAGCAAAAGAAAAGAGTAATAGAGAAATACATTAATTTGTGACAAGGCTGCATTAGGGTATAAAATGAAGTTCATAATTTGCACTTTTTCTTTGCCTTTTTTTTTTTTAACATAAAAAGCAAGAGTGCATAATTATGAGTGAAAACTTTCTTAGTCTCTTTGCTTCTTAATTCAGTTTACAAAAAAAAAAAATGCATCAAAATGCAAAGTGTAAACTAAGCTTTATTATGTCGTCAGATATTTTGGATGATAGGCTAGCAGCATAACATATTTCTCAAATATTATTCTAAGGTTCTCCTTGTTTAAGACCATTCACTATGAAAAAAAAATCTATATCAGCAACACATACCTACCTGCCTAAACAACCACTGTTCAGCATCCTCACGCACAGTTATGGTGTGTTCACACGGAATTTTCGCCACGTTCTGCCGCGACGGGATGCCGATACAGTGCATCAGCATTCCGTCGCGGCATCCTGCTCCTGATTAGGCCCAGATGAATGGGCCTAATCAGGAGGGAGTCTCGAGCCGCGGACACGGCGGGTGGAATTCGTGGCAAGATCAAGCAGGATGCTTCTTTTTTCTGCGTCCTGCTGCGATCTCTGCTTCCCATTGAAAACAATGAGAGGCGGATTCGGGAGGAATCTGCTACGGATTCGGGGGCGGATTCCGCCCCCAAATCTGCGGCAAATTCCTCCATTTGAACACACCCTTAGAGTTTTTTTTGGCATGTGTTTAGTATTTTTGACAGATGGAATAATAGTAATAATAATAATAATAATAACAACAACAACAACTTTATTTATATAGCGCCAACATATTCTGTAGCACTTTACAAATCAGAGGACGCATGAGACATTACAATGTGACAAAGAAATAAACATATCAAACAATAGGAGTGAGGACCCTGCTCACAAGAGCTTACATTCTATGAGGAGATAGGGGGGACACAAGAGGTCAGAGGGCTTGTTTGCTACCATGTTCCAGTCATCTTTTAATAGAAAAGGTTGTGCAACTGAAGCTGTATGAACCCGTCACCAGCCAGTATCTGTGAATAAACATATACTAAGTGCAAGGAATGCAGTGTAACTTCTACATGGAGAGGACAGGCTCTGAGGAACAGAGGAGGAAGGATAAAAGGTGTTATTGTTCTCCACCTCCGCACACTACACGGTGATCAAGTCACATGATAAGCCTGACCATAGAGATGTGATTTTAGGGCAGTTTTGAAGCTGCTGTAGTTGGGGATTAATCGGATTGTCTGGGGTAAAGCATTCCAGAGCACTGATGCAGCTTGAGAAACGTCTTGGAGACGGGAGTGGGATGATCGGATAACAGGGGATGCAAGTCTAAGGTCATTGGCAGAACAGAGAGGACGGTTAGGGCGGTAGACAGTGAGGAGAGAGGAGATATAGGATACAGACATTGGTTTCAATGCAATTATTCATGTCTGTGTAGATTTACATACCGCGAGTCTGTAAAAATAAGAACTCAAACAGGTTCTATTTTGGTCCGGGTCGCTGATTACAGATGCCCTTTAAAGTCTATGGGTCAGTAAAAAAAAAGGGATAGCATACAGATGCCATTTGTTTTTTTTTAATCCGTTTTTCATTGAACAAACTCAATAAAAAGTAAAACAAATAAACACATTTCTAAAAAGGTTGATCTGGTTTCCACCCAAGTGAAAAAGAGATGAACTACTGACACAACACAACCATAAAATCCATTCTTTTGTGGTGGAATAAGGCCTTCCACCAACCCCATCAGGTAAGTTTATTCTTCAGGCTTATGGCATGAACCTCCTACTCTAAGCATACATTAAAAGGTGTGTTTCCATGCAGAAGAATTGTTGCAAAAATTTCTACAATAGACAATCCGTTCCATTTTGAGTGTGGTGTATATTGTGATTTGCTGTAGTAAAAAATAAAGAAAGAAGTGTTTTCCAACAGGATCAGAAAGTGTCTGATTGCTGGAGGTGCCCCCAAATGACACATGTGAATGGCATGCTGGTGCACATTCACTTCTGTGGGATTTCTGCAAAGCAATTTCTAAGAGACCAAAAGAAGTAAATGGAGTGGCACTTGAGAGTATGCACCACCGCTCGGAAGTTCCGAGCGGCTCGACAGACCTGTGAATAGGGAATTGTCGTCATAGATGACAAAACTAATACACCTTCTCTCTTAGCACTTCCAGAGGATCAGTAATAAAAAAGAAGCAGAGACTGTAAGTGCACTGTTAGGATGTTTCTCATGTTCAGAACATAATACATATACTTTTACTTTAAGATGGCAAAAATAGTCTAATTTACACGATTTATTTATTTATTTTAACAATGACACCAGCCTTATAACCAGCAGCCTTCTGAAACTAGCCATATAAAAGCCAAGAACCTTCAAATGAACTGTGGACCATATAATAGTTTATCTGTGCCATGTGTATTAGCACCTGTTCCCTCTGGCTTCTCTGTGATATCCATTATTCCCTTGAAGAGGAGCTTTCAGTACCTCCACCAATTCAAGTTCTTAGCATCTGTTAATAGGTGCCCACTCCACAGTTGGAATTTTCTGTATAGCCCCCACCGTTCCTAAGCAACAACTGCAGTTAGTTTCAGTACCTGTGAGGCTTTTTAAACTCTATAATGTCAGATGGACGGTGTCAGGCAGGACGCATGATTCAGAGCTCCAATCAGAGGCAGCCAGTGTCAGAGCTCAGAATCACACCCCTTGCCTGCTCCTGCCTGACGCCGCCCTCCTGACAGTACAGAGTCTGATTGGCATATTAGGCAACAAAACTAACAGAATTGATTGTTCAGGAATGGGGTGGGGAATAGAGAACAAATTCAAACTGTGCCGGGATCAGTAAAACGGCACCTGTTATATGATGTAAAGAGATGAGGTTGATGGAGGTGGTGAACGGTCCTCTTTAACTCTTGGTTGTAATAAATTTATATAGGTTTCTAACTTAATATTCACCATTCACAAAAGAGAGAATTTAGGTTTAGTATGTACTTTAAATTTTAATATGATAAACAGCAAGGTTGCTAAAAAACAAAACAAAAAAAACCTGTGTATTCAAAATATGGTTGAGACATTAACAAACAAATCAGTATAGCCATGTTATAAAGGAACTAGTTTCTGCAATAAAGTAGTAATAAAAGGTGATTTTTAGGACTCACTTTCTGTTGAACAAACTGTTCCTTCACTTTCTGGGTTTGCTTCTTCAGATTGTTATTCTCTTGCTGCAGGGTTTCCACCTACAAAGAATAAGTTTAAACAAAGTTAACTCAAGTTTAAAGCAATTCATACATACTGAACATATTACTGGATTAAAGGGTTGTCCAGGAATTACATATTTTTTCCCCAGATGGCCAGATAAGGCAAAACAAAAAAAAAAAAAAAAAAAAAAAACACACACACCTGTCCCCCCGATAATCCAGTGTCCCAGCGCCTGGGGGCTTGTTCCGGCGGGATTCCTCACTATACATGACTGCTGAGGACAATCAGCGACCTCAATGGCCCAAGAAAAAGAACCTGGATGCCACAGGTGATGTATGTAACTGACATCCCGGTTCGTTTCCTTAAGCCGCCAATTGGCCTCCGGGCGCGGATGGAATGGACAGCGGCCTGGGACACCGGAGAGCTAGGGACATGTGATTTTTAAAAAAAAAATTTTTTATTATTTTTCACCTTCCTTAGCCGCCTAGAAAAAAAAAACGTAATTCCTAGACAACCCCTTTAAGCTAGGTTTAAGCACTTAAAACATAGCATAAACACTGAGAATTTCTTTTATTCCATTACCTGTCCAGATTTCACCGCAATATCATGTCGCAGTTTTTCCAAAACCTCTGCTGCAGCTTCAGTTCCCTCTTCTATTTTTTTTGCTCCCTGATCCAGGTCACTTTGCTCTATCTTAGCTGCCTGTAATGCAACTTCTAGAACAATCTTTTGATTTTGAAGATACTGGATAGAATCATCTTTTGAAGACAGATCATTTTGTAGCTCGACAAGCCTGGCTTCAAGTTCATCATATCTCATCTGGAGATCATCCATAGACTGATCTTTGGTGTTTAGAGTTTCTTGGGTTGAAGTAAGCTGTCTCAAGATCTCTAGATGTTCCTGCTGGAGTGCTTCGAGTTGCAGATCTTTTTGATTCAAATTCAGCTTCAACTAATTAAAAAAAATGCAAGTCCAAAATTAGATTGATCAGTTTCTTACATTAGCAAACCAAAATACATGCCAATAAATTATAGCCACACCTGTTCTACTTCTTGCTCCAAAGCAGTGGCAGAATCTGCAAGTTTCTGAAGCTGCTCTCTCTCCATCTCAAATTCATCTAATTTTTTCTGGAGATCTTCTTCCACCATGTGTTTTGCTTCTTGTATCTGCTGGAATGCAGCCTCCTGGTCCAACATGTCAGCCTATAAGGAATTAAAAAGTACATTTGAAGGCGAAGTCATCTATTTTCACCTGATGTAAGATCCCAGGTACGTTAAAAAAAAAAAAAAAAAAAATTAACCTTCTAAAATGCATAAAATATATAAAAGGCTAAGGGGACAGCAGTACAATGTTTGTCATTTTGTTTAGCTTTGAATTAGGTAAGAGATACCTCAATAGTTTGTAGTTGCGCAGCAATGCGCTCCTTCTCTTTGATTGTCCTGTGTTGTGTCTCAGTCAGCTGGTGTGAAAGGGTCACATTCTCTATTTTAAGATGCTCCAAGACACCAGCCTGGCTCATCTGCCCAGCCTATGAAAACATGATATCATAAAATGAAAAGTAAACCTAAATATAATGAAATATGGTAATGCATTGTAAAAGACATAGGAATTTACCTGTATGTTTGCCATCTCACTTTGGAGTCGGACTCGTGCTTCTTGAGCCAGTGTAAGTTGCTGTTGGTACCATTCTCGTGTCTGCTGCAGAGAAGTTATTTCTGCCTTCGAAGCTTTAAGTTTGTTTGTTAATGTTGTGCGGTCCAGTTGCACCTGCTGCAGCTGGTACTGGAGTGACACAGTTTGTTGCCGCAGATCATGAACTATGTTGGTTAAAAAACACAGATAGTTTAGACTGATGGAAATACTGTACCATAGCTGTTTGCATTTCCCATTCACTGCTTAAAAAAGACCGTTCATGCTGAATTCAGCACACTGTCGGCTTTCTCGTTATATGCCCCGGGGCTGGAGATATCAGCGGTCGTAGTTTCACTGTTCACCGCCAGAAGGGCGTTCCTGACAGTCTAGCTTGGCTGTGAGGAACGCCCTCCTTGACAGTACGCGTCCTTAGCCCTGTACTGTCAGAGGGGACGTTCTTTACAGCCCAGTGATGAAGCTGAGCTGTGAGGAACGCCCCCCCAGTACAGGGCTATGGACGAGTACTGTCAGGGAGGGCGTTCCTCACAGCTCAGCGTCATCACTGGGCGGTAAGGAGCGCCCCCTCTGAAAGTACAGGGCTATGCACGAGTACAGAGAGAGGGGGCGTTCCTTACCGCCCAGTGATGACGCAGTGCTGTGAGGAACACCCCCCTCAGTACAGGGCTATGGATGCGTACTGTCAGGGAGGGCGTTCCTCACAGCCAAGCTGGACTGTCAGGAATGCCCTTCTGACAGTGAACGGTGAAATTTAGACCCCCGATCTCTCCAGCCCCGGGGCATATAACGGGAAACCCAACAGAGCGCTGTTGGCTTTCTAGCGGTATGTAAAACCGCATATACACATGACGACGTGAAAGGTCCTCTTTAAGTTTTATTGGTAGTCAAGTGTCCATAACATAGAAAAATATCAATACATAATATATATTTATAAGGCAAATTATTTATTAAATACATAAATGGTAGCATGTTTTTCTATTGACAAGTCTGGTCAGATGCCTTACTCTTTAACCCTCGTCAGGCTGCATAATTTTACAACATTACAGGCTGCATAGGAATAGGTACAATTGTACCTACTCAGCCGGACGAGGGTTAAAAAAGCATGCAGAATCATTCAGATGACACACAATTCTTCTGTTTCTACTATTTATTGCTTATGTTTTTGTGTAACCACGTTTTATATGATTTCATACTGTACTTGTGTCACACTGTACAATGCATCTGTTTCCTTTTTGTTATTGTATCATTGTGCTTGCTGAATAAATGCGGTAAAAGAACTGATATTCTGTGAACTCCTGGAAGGCAGGTGGTTTTGGTCAGACATCTTTAAAATGGCCAAATAAAACTATTTTAAAAAACTACGTTCTTTATAAAGTCTACAAGTACTAGATCAATAATCTTACCAACATTATCCTTCTGAATGATTGACCTTTGTAACTCTTCTACTTTGCTCATCAGACGTTGATACTGTTCTTCCGCAACCTGCAAGTCATTGCCCAGTGAAATCAAGCTGCTACTCTTAGCTTCTAAACTGTTCTGAAGATCTGCCATTGCTCTCTCCAGATCTGTGCAAGACTTCTTCAGGGTAACAACTTCTGAACTTAGAGATTCTTGCTTCTGCTGGCTGGACAAGCTGTGCTCAACCTCTGCTTGAAGTCTGGTGCTTACGGCTGCCAACTGGGCCTGGAGCTCAGTCTTTTCTTTAAGGGCCTATTCAGAACATAAATAATTAAAAAAAAAAAAAAAAAAAATCAGCATTGTTCCATTTTAACAGATTTTGTCCTAAAATAGGATTTCTTTCTAGGAGACACTAACAATAATAGTTACATATTTAATGCTTACTATACTTTCAGGTATATTATAGACCTAGAATCATGGATGGCTGAAATAATTGCCTATTCTTAAAACAGAGACTCACGGAGAGGATCAAATGCGGCCACACTATACCACCAACACAGTATGGCGTTTCCTCTATGCTAAATATGAAATCTATAGCAGTTTTCACGGCTCAATTTATATTGTGACCCCTGATGATTTTACAAGAAACGTGTAAGGTTGATCTGGTGAGCTTAGGAGTGTTACTCATCCACCAAGGGTGTTGGTCCAGAGCTGTTTTAAGGGTCTTGGTACTGTTGGCGTGGTAATGGACCAGTAGCCTCATTTCCTTTACCCCTATATCTATTTTCTACAGCATGGTAGCTATGATATACTATACACCTGGAGGAGAGTGACTTTTTTATTGAGGTAGATTTACCTAGGATTGAGGGTTCTTCATTATATTCCTCGCACCTGTGTCATCAGTCCTAGGTTCTTTGTACATAGATACGATCTAAGCTGGTAATTCCCTGCTTTCTCTTACACATTTATTTCTATTTATAAATGGATACATTGTTTAATATCTATTTATTAAAAGTTATGTTTTAACTTCACTCTTTGGATACCAATTAGCCTATTTTGTTTTGATCCACTCCGTGAGCCTATATTATAGACCTAATTATACTGAATGAAAATATGAATTTAAAAAAGGTGTTGCCCAGGTATACGCTCTCGTCTGGAACCACCTTACACCCAGAGTATTGTGTGGGTGTTCTATTCTAATAAAGGGGACCAATGTACGACATTCGCTGGGTGTTAGATAGCTGCCTTGGCAACCACTATATGTAAAGAAAATAAAAAAGGAACACTTTTCACCTGGCTAGCTTCTGCTGTTAGAGACTCCAGCTGCCCCTCCAGTCTCATCTTTTCCTTAAGGACCTGAAGTAGCTCATCTTGGGTGCCAGCAATGGAGCTCTCCATAGAAATACTGCACATCAAGACAATTTAACGATAAAATATATAGTCAATAAATATAGACTCATAATAGTAATAACACCACTTCTAATATTGAACAGAATTAACTCTGCCTTAAAGAGGACCTTTCACGTCGTCATGTATATGAAGTTTTACATACTGCTAGAAAGCCAACAGCGCGCTGAATTCAGCACTCTGTCAGCTTTCCCGTTATATGCTCCAGGGCTGGAGATATCGGGGGTCTAAATTTCACTGTTCACTGTCAGAAGGGCGTTCCAGACAGTCTAGCTGCCCTCCCTGACAGTACAGGGCTATGGGACGACTACAGAGAGAAGGGGCCCTGTCAGGAACGCCCTTCTGACAGTGAACGGTGAAATTAAGATCCCTGATATCTCCAGCCCCAGGGCATATAATGGGAAAGCCGACAGAGTGCCGAATTCAGCGCGCTGTCAGCTTTCTAGCGGTATGTAAAACCACATATACATGAGGACGTGAAACGTCCTCTTTAAATATAACACAATGGAAAATGCAGCCTTGTAAGAAGCACTGCCCCATTACATTAGAATAAATGCATTATGGGAAGACCTCACAAAGCATTCTGCCTCCAATATGAATTTATTCTACCTGAAATGTATATAAAGAATGTAACCCTGTGATATAACATTAGCAGAGATGCATGCATAATGCCCTAGCCAAGTGATGGCAAACCTTTTAGAGACTAAGTGCCTAAACTGCAACCCAAACCCCACTAATTTATTGCAAACAGTGCCAACTCGGCAAATTAACCTTAAAGGGGTTGTCCGAGATAAACTGATTATTATAATCTAAGCTAAACATCCACCCCCCCCCCCCCCCCTTGCCTACCTTCTAAATTAGTTACTTTACCAAAAATCTTTAATTACCTAGATCGCTGGGGCAGTCATGTGACATTTTCTGATTTTCTGGTGACTTTCCATTTCCGGAAGGGGGGAAACGGAACATCACCAATACTAACTCAACCCCCACACCCCATCATACTTACCTGTCTTCCTGTCTAGACTTTCTTGGCACGGGTCGTCACTTGTTCTGGGCACTCCGGCTCTATTGTGCAGGAGTGGGCGGCCGGCAGATGTCAAGAAGAGGAGGTGCCTGCCACCCAGAAGAAGTGAAGTCCCGTACTCTTGGAGGGGGGAGGGGTTGAGTTAGAAAGGGCTAGCTAGGGAAACAGGGAGTTGGTGTGAGTGAGAAAGGGAGGGGGAGGGAGTAAGAAGGGGAGGTGATGTGAGTCAGCTCTGAGTGAAGCGCAAAGCATCATGGTCGTTGTAGGAAAACAGACCTGGAAGCTACCCATGTAAACAAATGCAGAAGATGCCAGGAGCTCACAGAGAAACCCTGAAATCACTGCTACAGGTATTTGGGTGCACTTATTAACCTATTAATAGTACTAACAGACCTTTTTTGAAAAATTATTTTTTTGCCCAGAAAACCCTTTTAATACTAAGGTTTTATTTTATAAAAAACACCTCCTACGTTAACATCTTTGCCTTAACAGAAAAACACAAAATTCAGGCGGGGATCTCTCCCCCACCTACGTTGTACCTTCTTACATCCTCAGCGCTGTCTATCTCCCTCTACTATGATTCCCGGTTTTGTGTCTCCCTGCCCCTTATTATATTCTGTATATTTTAATCTTCTTAGAATAACAGTTATTGTATTTTATAATTACCTTATCTTGCAACTTTATGTACCTTCTGGGTTTGTAAAGGTACTGTTTTTTTATACTGTTTCTATTGTCGCTATATTTTAATAAATACTTTTGAAACAAAAAGAAAAATACAATAAAAAGTCCTATTCACTCGACTGTTGACATGTTTGCGGGCTGCATTTGCGAGACCACAAATGCAGTCCGTATAATGACAGGACGTGTGCACGGCCCCATTGAAATGAATGTGTCCGCAAAATACGGTTGTGTGAATGGGGAGTTACAGAGCTTTGAATGATACAAACAACTTAATACTAAAAAAGGTAAAAGTTTGCATTTGGCATACTTTTGAACAATCAATGTGTCCTTCCTTGGGCAGGCTACTATTGGTAAGGGGCCTGGCGTCCTGTATATACATCACATAACGCCAGGCAAATTTCCATTAACAATATGTATAACGGTCAGGGAACCAGGCTTTCCCGAATCGCTATCATAGTGCTGGCAGGGTTCGCCACCACAGCCTTAGCCTGTTCCACTCTACCAACGTACTTTACAACCTAAAACACTCTGCTATGATTTTTAACATATGCACTCATGCACCCAATCATAGCCTAGGTAAAAACAAACACAAATGTAAAAAAAAAAAAAAAAAAATTCAACAAGTAACACTGTTCTACCTAGTGGTATAATAATAGCATGATCATAGTACATATGATAGGTAATATGTCATATTACATATAATATGACATGCTGTCCAACTGTAGACTGAAATTAGCAGAGGAATATGTTGTTAGACTGTCTGTCCTCATAACTGGACTTTATGGCTGCAATCACATAGGTGTATGGCAAAATAGCAGCCCTTGACTATGGCTGCTTATGACAAAATGTTATGATAGTCAGGCCGTAAGTAACCTTAATTTGAACCCAGTACCTGTACTGAGATTTACAGATCAGATCAGAAGACTCTGTTTAAGGACATATCTATACCAACCAGATCAACAGGTTATATTTGTATGTCCATACTAATTACGCTGTCTGAAGTGATATTTACATACCTAAACAGATTAGATCAATAGACTCTATTTAAGGTGATATCTATATGTCTAGATCAAAAGACGCTATTTACATACCTATACAGATTAGATCAATAGACTCTATTTAAGGTGATATCTATATGTCTAGATCAAAAGAGCCACTCTGTTTGAAGTATATATGTCATGAGACATATTCAAGTGAAAACTGGCCCTTTTCACATGAATATGATCTTGGAGATAAGTGAGGCCTTACAGAGGTTTATCACTTCTGTAGACGCCCACTTTATGACACACACAAAGGGTATAAGAATGGAAGACATCCCTCAGCATTATGTTGCAATCCTGACAGCAGTGATTGGGGACGCCTGATTCTGCTTGATGAGACCTGTCACCTGGCTGAGTGGTACTTCCTGCAGATACCCTTATCGGAATTCATCCATGAAGTTTGGCAGTGTTGTAAGTGTAGATTTAATTACCTTCTTTTCTGATTAATTTTGATATACTTTTCTTTCTTGCAAGTGTTGATCTGATATACCTTCTGATATACTATTAAGTGTTATAAGTATTGATTTAATTACATTCTAATATCTTTTATACTTTTCCTTGTTGTAAGACCTTTTTGTTATCTTTTTATACTCTTCTTAATTAAAATGTTAAGCTATAGGGGATAGTCCAGTGTTTTTATTCTATAACTTTATTCTATTATACGGAATCCAAAGAATCTATTTTTCATTTGGCAATACAATAGGTCATTTTTGAGGCAACTTCTAGAGCTTGTTTTGATGAAAATATTTGAGCCAAAACCCAGAATGCATTTAAAAGGAATGGAACAAATAAAAAGAAGAACTTATACTACCCTTCCTGCTGGATCCTTCTGTGTTTGGAACTTTTGGGTTGGTTCAAAGAATTGTAACAAAAAAAAAAAACATGCATCATCCTAAAGCCGTGTGTGTGAATGGGAAGATCAACATTTACCTGCTTGATATACTGTCCCTCCGACTTCTAGGTTCCCCAATTCCTTCAGTGTTCTGAGCATGTTGCTCTGCAGCAGCTGCTTGTAGTACATCTCTGAGTGATGGAAACTGTCCTACATCGTCTACTGGTATGGTCTGACCATTGACAATATATTCTTCTTCCCTCCTTGGAGATATAGCATTCAAGTAAACGCCTTGCCCAGCAGATACACTGCTATAAGTAGAGCTATCACTCTCATTGCCATCATGTTTCATGCTCAGATCACTTCCATCAAACTCAGAGCTGTTGTCAGCAATATAACTAATACTATCTGGTCGTTGACCTCCTTCCACACTGATCTCAGACACCACAGATGTAAGACTTCCCCTGTTGAGCTTTAGGGAGCCAGGAGAAGAATCTGAATAACTTAGATTGGCATTATTTGCTTCTGAAGATTCTTGGCGATAATCTGCCAATGAACGTATCTTGCTGGAAGACTTTGAGGATTTGGATGACTTCTTCTCTTTGGAAGACGAAGGAAGACCCAGACTACCCAGTTTGGGTCCTCGAGGGACACTTGTGCGCAAGAACGAATACTCTTTAGTCATTGCAACAGTGCTTGCCCGAGGAAGATTATCTGGATTAAACATGAGTTCAGGATCCAAAGTGCTCGAGGGACGATTTTTAGGAGTTGAGTGGTTAGACTATAAAAAACAAAAAACACAATATTATGGATACAAATGCAGTACAATAAAGGTGTAAATACAAAAACATTATTCCCTAGCTTGCGCTAATTCCTCCTCAATTCCTTTTTACAATACACAAAGAGGATCAAGTAAACATAGAGAAGACAGGTATAAAGGCAAAGCATCTTCTTAGCTAAAATGTTGCAGCCAGACAGTTTGTTGATAGTCTATAGCAAAATATAAAAATATCTACACACATTGTCTTGGTGTAGGGCATCTAACTAGCCTATTTGGGGTCAGTGGGGGGAATTTAATAAGACTGTCATTTCCTACATCATTCATAATCAATTTCCCCAATAGACACGTTAGAATTATTGAGAGGCTCTGGCTTCTTTATAATTTTCGTATACTTTGGGAGATCCTGTGCACCAGAATTGAAATCTAAAAAACCAATAGTCAGCAAGCCAGGGGTCCATAAAATTATTTTCTTATTGCTCATCATTAACATAACATCCAGGTCAGGACAACAGCCCCAGCAGCTAAGCGTTTCAGATCACAACTTTGAGACATCACATGATCAGAATTCAGATTGTGTTTCACTATAAACACGTGCATTTATATGGAATATAAATGCATACAAATGTTGGTATCTGAATTACACTAAATATACAGACAGAAGCATTGCCTCAAATTTGTATTATAATTTCCTAATACCTATATATATTTATATATACAAATGGCACAGCACCAGGGCATCAGTATTTGCAAAAGTGCTATATTTAAGATCGAATTGATCCTCTCACAGCACTGTACCTATTTAAATTACTAACTAGCAGCACATAATAAGGTTCTGGTGCTGGCTGTGACCTTTCCACTCTGCACCATCCTATTATGTGGATAGTCAACACTAAGCACGACAAGTTGTGCCTGCTCCATGGCTTCCAGGTTCCTGCTGTATTATAGAGCCAGGACCCGGGACTAGATACAGGAGTCATATAATGCTGCAACTCTGGGAGATTATGCCCTCCAATGCCATAATCAATAGCAATCACAGCATCTGAGCGGTCCCTATTTTCACCCACTCTGGTCCCCCGCAGTGAGATCACAAGGCTCCAAGTGGTTGGTATGGCAGCCAGGAGGCCATTGATTGGCCTATTACACATAGGAGTACCATGTTTGACGTACTGGAGTAAACCACTTTAAAGAGGACCTTTCACGTCCTCACGTACAGTATATGCGGTTTTACATACCACTAGAAAACCAACAGCGCACTGAATTCAGCGCACTGTCGGCTTTCCCGTTATGTGCCCCGGGGCTGGAGATATCGGTGGTCTTAGTTTCACCGTTCACCGTCAGAAGGGCGTTCCTGACAGTCTAGCTGCGCTGTGAGAAACACCCTCCCTGACAGTACTCGTCCATAGCCCTGTACTGTCAGAGGGGGCATTCCTTAGAGCCCAGTGATGACGCTGAGCTGTGAGGAATGCCCCCCCAGTACAGGGCTATGGACGAGTACTGTCAGGGAGGGCGTTCCTCGAGGAACGTGAAAGGTCCTCTTTAAATATGACAGGCGGAGACGTCCCTGCTCCAGCCGCTTAGATTCTTGAGCCACTCCGTCCACTGTTTTAAAATGTGCCAAGCTGGGTGAAAAACAGCTGATATGGCACATCTTACACACAAGTCAGAGCCGCGCGCCCAAGTTTTCTGGCATGGCAGCATTACTAAATTTCTCCTAGTATTCTTATTTATGAAAAAGCAACAGGTTGAACATACAGTTTTCAGCCATGTTACTTCATAGGCTTCATAAACACCTCAACAATATTTGTACCAAAAACCAATATAAAAAAAAAAAAAAAAAAAAAAACACACACACAAAACATGTAGAAAACCTATAAAAATTATATTCTAGGTTTGTTTTTTTTTGCGAATTTTTAAACTGGGTTTACCAGGACTTTTATATATAGAACCTCTACTTAGGACAGGGCTCCAAGTCCAGGTACCCCACCAATAAGCTAATTGAAAGAGCCGGGGCAGAGCTGCAGTAATCATGAACCATTGCATAGCATAGGGTAGCGAGCCATTTCCAGCACTGCTGATGGGCAAGAGAAGGAAAGGAATCACTGGATAATCTGCCTCCCTTGGATCTGTAATCACATAAGATAGTTGCAAGAGCAGGATGGTATCTCAGCTTCCTGAACCCCTTTGATTATGGCCTAGTCTGCTTTCCCACAAGCAATTAATTTTGTATGCTATAAACGGACATTAAACATCCTAGCAGATTTCTGTCTTTGATCCCTGTCTGATCCATGCATCAGTTTTTTGTTTTTTTTTGCTTCTGCACAAAAAAAAAAATAATAATATGCAGTCTATATTTTTCAGCATCATCTAGCACCAAATCTGTGAAGAATGGATGAAACATATTCACGTGCTATCCTTTTTTCCCATGAATCCATAGACTTGTATGGCAGAGTCAAGCAGAGAAAAAAAAAAAAAAAAAAAAGTACCGCATGCCACTATTTGTTTTTCAGTCTCTCAGTCTGTGGATGGAAAAAAAAACAAAAAAAAACACACACGGACATGTGAATGGCTCCATTCATTATAATGGGTCCGTGTGCTGATCGTTATTTTCAGGGACAGCACTTGGACAAAAAAAAAAAAAAAAATCATGAAAGGACCCTTAGAAGGAGAAATGGAGATTGGAAGCAACTACACTTAACCCTAAACTTGTAGAACTTGTAGGGCTTTTACTCTGTCGATGGTCTGATATGTGTATTTTATATTTATATAAAAAAGTAAAAATCCAATTTATGAAACTTTCACTACATTTCATACTATATGTGTGTGGTTTTCCCAAAAGGTTTTACACACACAGAGGGGTCAATATTTTAAAAAGGAGTTCTAGTTGTGCTCACCCTCTCCTGTTGGCGCTTCGCTCTGTACTGTTTGAGCTGTTCCTCCAGACGTCGTCTGGCTTGCAACCGTATTTGCTCTTCTCGCTCGAGTGGAAGAGGGGCATCACTGGAGGCTAAAGAAAAGATATACATCAGAAAATTAGCATCAGATTTTTGGTATGCACCCAATAAATGCTTTGATATGTACCACCAGTAAGGATCTAAAATTAAAAAATATAGGCAATGCAATAAGCATGGCACACAAGATGAGCAAGAGTAAAACAATGCAAGCAAAAAGGAAGAGAAAGAGAAATCCTCTATAGGTTGTTTTATTCCCCTTGCTGAGAAGAGGATACAGACTGGCCAGATATATTTTTGGGTTTTAGAGACCCTTTAGTATAATAATAGCAGTTTCAGTTCAGCAGTGTTCGGCCCAAACAAAACTGCAAATATTCTAATAACCAAAGTGAAATAACCGACATGAACAAAATTACATTAGTTATCCTGGTTGATGTTCGGTTTCGGTTATTTTTTTGATTAATCGCCCAGTCCTAGTAACAACCTAACCCATTTTATTCTCAATACACTTTGAACAAGAGAACTACAGTTGTCAGATATGCAGATTTACAAATTCATCAGGTCCAACCAATAACCCTACAAAGTTAATGCAAAAGAAGGTAATAACCTTTATGAACTGCATAACAATTATCTCATATTAAGTGAAAAATGTATTTTCCACTCCAAATATGGCAATCAGAATAAATCCCCGTATTAATATCTGATCTCCAGTAGTTCAGTACATCTGCCGCATCATTGCTACTCCAATGTATATAAGGCACTAGTGTGGGAGAGGTGAGGGGTGTAATAGGTGCAACTTGTGGGTTTCGCTCAGGCTACTACTATCAGATTATGCTTTTAACGGCAGTATCATGAGGTTTTACAGCAGCTAAGAAGTGTATGAGATTCTACAGCAGTTAAGGTGTGTATTATGAGGTTCTGCAGCACCTTATTTTATGAATAATGAGGTGCTGCAGCAGCTTAAGAGTCAAAAGTCTTGCACAGGGCCCACCAAATAGTTAAAATGGCCCTGAATCTAATATTAAAGATGTGGGCTTATGAGATATATATAGAGGGAGAACATTATATTAAAATCTCAGGTTTTTCTTCTTGCTTTTTATGTACCCTAAAATCTTATTTGCTTTTGCAGCTGCTGTTTGACACTAAAACTGCTGCTTAACTTACGTCTAACCAAAATACCAAAGTCCTTCTCCTGTTCTGTTGCCTCAGTGTTATTCTATTTAGCATGTATTCAGTCATACTACCCCTGGAGCCTAGGTATGACCAGGTAGGTCAATGTAATGACAAATCATCTTGATTTGTTCTTACCTCCTCAATGAAATCAAGCATGATAGTTAGCAGCTGCATTAAATTGGGAAATTTTTTCGTTTCATACAAAAAAGGTAAACAGGTTGAGAGGAACTTACGCAAATCTGAAAAGGCTGTATACTCAATCCCCACCCCCATCACTATAGTGGCCCCAAGTCACTTCTGCAGCACAGGAAACAAAGAAAACTGGGGGCAATGGAACGGTGGGAAATTTTTCAGAGGGGTGAATAGTTATTAAGCCCTTTTCTTACAATACAGCATAAGATGCCAGAGACATTCATTATTTTTAGGTTATTGTGAGTTTTAGTTTTACACTAGAATCATCACATGCAGAATTTGCAAGACAGGTTAGTAGTGCAAAAGCAATAGATGGAATTGCTCTCTGGAAAAAGTGCTTACACAGATCAGTTTCCTGCATGTGAAGGCTTAGCTTCAGCGATTGCAAAGCTTCTTTTCTAAGAACTAGGCCCTCAGTACTAGACTCCGATATGATGTCACTGAAACCAACCCCACCTGGGGGTCCTGCTGTACTACAGGAGCCGATGACAGAGTCTGAGGATGAAGAGTGATCTGAATAATGAGGCTGAGGGCCATTCTGACATACGTCTCCAGATACGTTCATCTCCATACTGCCTCCTAGCAATTTTTCTCTTTGCATGCCTGCCACTGGAAGAAAAGGTACAGTTAAATTACATACTGTATAAAGTGTCTTGTTAAATAACAGAATGAACGCTATAAGCCAATTGTCTAAATCCAACTGGGGTTACATCATCTTAATCTTACAAGCTTTTAAAATACACAAGACCAACCTGATCTATCCAGACAGTAAAGCATGTGCAGCTTTTGTTACAGTGAAATATCAATATAGTTGTTCCTTTTCTTGCTGCCAGACACACTCACATGAGCTGCAGCACATCAATGGGCTGTTCTCCCCCTGTTGTGCATTCAGTTTGACCACATCAAGGCTGAACGTAGTGATGTGATTTGCACGGCGCTGCCATTCACTTCAATGAGAGCGCTAGAGATAGCAGAGTGCTGTACTTTAGGTATCTCTGGTGCTCCAGTTGAACTGAGTGGGAGCATGGTTCATCCTTCCGCCAAGGGTCACGCCTACATTCAGCCCGGCTGAATGCACAGCGGAAGAGAACACCCCCATTCTAAGGATCGTGGAGGCCTCAGCGGTCAGAACCCCACCAATCAGGTATTTATCCTCTATCTTATAGAGGGAGAATAAAAGTTCTTGGTGGCATAACCCCTTTTTAACAGATGTACACTTTCCCAACTAGAATTACAAATAGTCCTGTGTCTACAGCTTCTATGCAGACCTATTTGTCTCCATGGTGACAGACTGCAAACAAACCAATGAAGTGTAATCAATTTGCTATATGTGATGAACAGAAGAATCAGACAACATGGAGTTTGTTTTTTGTGCTGTTTTGGCTGCAAATGCTGACAAAGTCTTTTAAATCAAATATGTGGGAAAATACTAGATATGTTTCTTTAACACCTCGACTTTTTTGGCATGGAATAATTGTAATTGTAATTCCCAATTGTTATTATCAATCTGCGACTTCTATAAAGGAACGTCTGAATTCCACCGTGAGTTAGCTCCTTAGAGATAAACTTTATGCTTAGTCTCAATCTAAACACATCACTGCATGTCATAACTTTGTTGCTGGCTTGTACTCCTCGTGGACATTTATATGCTACAGCTGTTCTGCTGTCAAGAGACATACCGTTAACAGTCACTCTTAAGTTCTTTCCCAAGGGTCAAAACACATGGACTGCAAGTAGTATACTCCTGGCATAGGTAAGCTGCATTGTTGATTACACTCTATAGCACAAAGTTTGTCCCCAAAGACTTTCAGTATGTACATACTGTACACCATTCACAGTTCTCCAATAATTTTGCAGTGACCATTCTACTACATATACTGCTATTATAGACTTAGAAAGCATAAATGTGAATCACAGAAGTAAATGCCGTTTTATATATCTGCCCCAAATCCTTGGAAAATACCTCCATGTGAACTTACCCTTAAAGTTTTTGCTAATATATAGGAAGGGGGGGGGGTGGGTTTCCTGAACAGCGCTCTAGGGAGATCCATTCAGTGTTCACTAAATGGGGAGTATCACTTGAAATCGCTGCATCACCTAGAAAAGTGCAGCATATAAAAATCGTATTCCCAACTTGTGCTTTCTCTGTTCCTGCTATAGCTGCAATATTGATAGCATTTGAAGTGACACTCTCCCTTTGGCATTTGCTATAAATGTATACTGGCAATAGATTGTGAACACAGGATTAGTTTATTTTTTGCCTTCTTTTGCAGCAAAAGTTTTTGAAAAAATTAAACCAAAACACACTGATAATGAGGTTACAAGTTACGAAAAAAAAAAAATTGTATAATTATACACCAACGCAAAGGTTATTACAAGCAACCATAAGAACTAAAATGATAAGACAGCTTGTGCTAAACCTTGCAGTGTTCTGACAACAACAAGAGCAAGCCTTTATCAAGTTTAATATGACCTATAATAGGATATCCTTGTTGGAAAATACAATGGTAAATATCAAAGCACTACAGATAAAAATATACTTGCACAGAATGCCATTCTACAATTAGGAATATAAAAGAGTTTCTTAACCCCCTAACAGTCACATCAAAATTGCAAAAACGCTCCCAAAAATGTTACTTTTTTTAATTGCAGAATTTGAATTTAGGGCTCAAGTAAATATTGCCTTCATAAATCTGCCTCAGTGTCCGTTGGACAGACAAGACCAAAGTGGAGATGTTCATATATCATTATACCATAATGCACAACATATCACCTCCTACCAACTGGTGACAATTGGGGTTTGTTTTGCAGCCACGGGAGTGGTGGCTGCAAGGAGCCACCTTGTAGTTGTTGAGTCAAGCACAAACTCCACTGGATATCAAAGTATTCTGGTTTCAAATGCGAGGCCATCTATCCAACAGATGGCCCAAAACTGGGCCATGCCACAGGACAATAATCCCAAGCATACCAGCAAATCTGCAACAGAATGGCTGAAAACGAAAAGCAGCAACGTGTTGCCATAGCCCATTCAAAGTCCAGACCTCAACCCATTTGAAATGTTATAGATGATCTGTGTAGGGATTAATATTGAAGACTCTTAGGATAGGTCATCAATATTAGATCTGGGAGGGTCCGACACCTGGGAACCCCCACAGATCTGCTGCTTCGGGACATACATTACTGGAAACAAAGCTACTCACTGGCCATTCATTTTCTAGTGGTGAGTTTTGGTACTGCAGCACTGCCCCATAGACTTCAAAATGTGAAGGCATGTAAACATTACCAGGAGCTGCAGAGGCAGATCTGTAGGGGTCCAGGTTGTCGGAACCTCACAGAATTAATATTGATGATGTATCCAAAGGATGGGCCATGAATATTACAAACTGGATAACCATTTAAGAGAGCTATGCATAAACAAATGCCCACAAACTTCAATGAACTGAAGCAGCGTTGTAAAGAACAGTGCATAAAATCTTCTCGAGAACAATATAAGAGATTCACACAAAAAATGATTATAAAGTTATTGCTGCTAAAGGTGGTTCTATAAGCTATTGATTCGTAGGGTGTACTTCATTTTTTTCACGCATACCTTTTCCAATTTGGCTCCATTTTTGCTACATAAATAATGGCAGTACTTATCAGAGATTGTATATATCTAACTTTAAGACTTTCTTTCTTAGGACCAGATTTTTTTATGTTATGTTCTGCTATGTAAAAAAACTGTATCACTTCCATCTGCACCTAACCTCCCTTGTGCCAGCAAACTACGCTATTCTACCTCATAACAGGAGGTCAATTTTAAGTTAAAAAACGAAATGCTTTTTAGGCTCTTTGTTTTTATGTGATAATGGTTCGTCTCAGGAGCTCAACACTAAATGCTGAACAAGATCTAACAACTAATAGGTGTTTGAGACTGATGTTCATGAACTGGTAAGACAAGGAATTTAAATGTATACATTTATAACAAAAACATAATGGTACAACAAAAAATGTAAAGTTACAAATACAGAGAAACCTCTATGAGTTAAAGGGGTATTCCCATGAACATAATCATATCTATATTTGTAGGTAATTAAAAGTTAAACATTTTTGCAAATATAAGTAGTTAAAAATTCTGCAGCATTTTAAAGATTTTCTCTAGCCATCTCAGTAGTGCCTTGAT
Organism: Leptodactylus fallax; assembly: GCA_947044405.1. Taxonomy (NCBI): domain Eukaryota; kingdom Metazoa; phylum Chordata; class Amphibia; order Anura; family Leptodactylidae; genus Leptodactylus; species Leptodactylus fallax. Next base: position 8,293,707 of record CAMRHE010000039.1, on the reverse strand, counting down.
CGGTTGCCAATGGATACGACCACAAATATAGAAACTTTCTATGGTCTGGGACTTGTCAAAAATCCAGCCATGATTTTCTTATTGTAGCTGGGTTATCAGGCAGGGACACTACATGTATGAGAAGATATCCCGGCCACAATAAGTATATCATTGCTCATTTTCTGACCTTAGAAAGTTCTTGCATTCATAGTCGTATCCACTGGTAACCAATCAAGACAACAAGACTGTGACCACAAGATATTTTGAAAAAAATCTTTAAAATTCTGCAAAATGTTTAATTACTTATAATTGCAAAAATGTTTAACTTTTAATTATCTACAAATTTTAAAATGTGCCTTGAGAAAATATTCGGCCCCCTTGAACTTTTCAATCTTTTGCCACATTTCAGGCTTCAAGCATAAGGATATAAAATTTTAATTTTTTTGGTGACGAATCAACAACAAATGGGACACAATCGTGAATTGGAACGAAATTTATTGGATATTTTAAACTTTTGTAAAAAATAAAAAAAATGAAAAGTGGGGCGTGCAATATTATTCAGCCCCTTTACTTTCAGTTCAGCAAACTCACTCCAGAAGTTCAGTGAGGATCTCTGAATGATCCAATGTTGTCCTAAATGACTGATGATGATAAATATAATCCACCTGTGTGTAATCAAGTCTCCGTATAAATGTACCTGCTCTGTGATAGTCTCAGGGTTCTGTTTAAAGCGCAGAGAGCATCATGAAGACCAAGGAACACACCAGGCAGGTCCGTGATACTGTTGTAGAGAAGTTTAAAGCTGGATTTGGATACATAAAGATTTCACAAACTTTAAACATCCCAAGGAGCACTGTGCAAGCAATCATATTGAAATGGAAGGAGTATCAGACCACTGCAAATCTACCAAGACCCAGCCGTCCCTCTAAACTTTCATCTCAAACAAGGAGAAGACTGATCAGAGATGCAGCCAAGAGGCCCATGATCACTCTGGATGAACTGCAGAGATCTACAGCTGAGGTGGGAAAGTCTGTCCATAGGACAACAATCAGTCGTACACTGCACAAATCTGGCATTTATGGAAGAGTGGCAAGAAAAAGCCATTTCTCAAAGATATCCATAAAAAGTCTCGTTTAAAGTTTGCCACAAGCCACCTGGGAGACACACCAAACATTTGGAAGAAGGTGCTCTGGTCAGATGAAACCAAAATCAAACTTTTTGGCCACAATGCAAAACGATATGTTTGGCGTAAAAGCAACACAGCTCATCACCCTGAACACACCATCCCCACTGTCAAACATGGTGGTGGCAGCATCATGGTTTGGGCCTGCTTTTCTTCAGCAGGGACAGGGAAGATGGTTAAAATTGATGGGAAGATGGATGGAGCCAATAACAGGACCATTCTGGAAGAAAACCTGTTGGAGTCTGCAAAAGACCTGAGACTGGGACGGAGATTTATCTTCCAACAAGACAATGATCCCAAACATAAAGCAAAATCTACAATGGAATGGTTCACAAATAAACGTATCCAGGTGTTAGAATGGCCAAGTCAAAGTCCAGACCTGAATCCAATTGAGAATCTGTGGAAAGAGCTGAAAACTGCTGTTCACAAACACTCTCCATCCAACCTCACTGAGCTCCAGCTGTTTTCCAAGGAAGAATGGGCAAGAATTTCAGTCTCTCGATGTGCAAAACTGATAGAGACATACCCAAGCGACTTGCAGCTGTAATCGCAGCAAAAGGTGGCGCTACAAAGTATTAACTTAAGGGGGCTGAATAATTTGGCACGCCCCACTTTTCAGTTTTTTATTTTTTACAAAAGTTTAAAATATCCAATAAATTTCATTCCACTTCTTGATTGTGTCCCACTTGTTGTTGATTCGTCACCCAAAAAATTAAAATTTTCTATCCTTATGTTTGAAGCCTGAAATGTGGCAAAAGGTTGAAAAGTTCAAGGGGGCCGAATACTTTCGCAAAGCACTGTATGTTCATGGAAATACCCTTTTAACCACCAGAATTTGCACAGAAAAAAAAATGTAACTTGCAGGGGAAAAAGTATATAAAATGCAGGATAAAGAGTCTAATGGAGTCAAGTAGCATATACAGCCAAACCCCCCCCCCCCCCCCAAAAAAAAAAAAAAAAAAAAATTAAAGAAAGAGCCCAAACTGTATTTTATGCTTTGTATCACAACAGCATATCAGACAGAACTAGGCCTAGATTAGGACTAATAAAACAGCCACGGTACTGTACAAAAGTCACTCCAGCCCACACACAAAACTATAGGGTCCCCAACTCTTTCTTAGTCCCCTGGTGACGTGTACAATTCCCAGTTCAGGATTACCCCATTATTCTTGGCCTCAGCATGGCATCTCTCTAAATGCTAGTCCGCAGCATGGATTTACTCTTATTCCTAGTGATCAACATGGCTTCTGCTCTTATTCTTAGTACCTAGCACAGTATATGTTTAAAGGGGGTTTCCAGTCCCAAACTAATTTTTCATACTGTTGACCTAGCCACAAAATAGGTCATTAGAATGTGATCTGCCAGAGTCCAATACCCAGACCCCACACAGATCAGCTGTTGCAGCAGTCTCTGAGTGCTGGAAAGTGCTAATGGACTGGGAGTGCATGCATCACCACTTCTGTGAATTTATTTATAAAAATGCACTGACTAAATAATTTTTAATGTGGCCAACTTAGGGATGCTGCCACAGCCGCATACCGATATTCTCAGTGGGGCATATATATGTAATCTGGCATATTGTAGAACAGTCTTCAAAACCCCAATGCTGGTGGAAACGCCATCTGATTTATGAGGAGGCGCACGGCTCTTCATAAACGCAGCAGCTCCTGCACTGGGCCACAGGCCCATACTGAAATCTACGTCAGCTTGTAGCTAGTATAGATTTCAGTGATCATTTGCACCAGTAAACTGGCATAAATTATATTAAATCTGCTGCAACTCCCATGCCACTTTCACAAAAGTGGCCTACTCTCCTTGTATCAGACCCGAAATCTCGATCTGGAGCTGTAATTTACCTCTGGACCTGGCCGAGCGCCAAATAGAAGGAGGGTTGTCCTTCGGACACCAGTACACTAACTGCTTGTGTGGTCCTCCAGGCAGAGGACAGTGAGCAACTGAAGTGTAAACACCAGGGGGCCAGTGCTTACTTGTAGTTCCCTGCAGTACAGCTGTTAGGTTAAACCATGCGCTGGGGACTTCTGAAGAGATTTCACTGTATAATAACTTTGGTTTTGGACTGTTGCTCTGTTATCTCGAAACAAATGTGTACAATTACCACTTACCATCCTCTCCATTTGTCCTGCTAATTTCTAGATTGACACCAGCCAGTTCAACTTGATTATCAGAAATGCCATTTCCAGCCCCTGTGCCAAATAAGACACCAGGTGAGTCAGACACAGGCTGCATGAACACACTTCTTTTTGTAGTAAGGTATAGAGAAATGCCTTGAGTTGATAATTTTCTTGTTTTCACAATGTTCAGTTAATCTCATCTGAGAAACTGGATGGACATGCTGGGTTGGTAGCCATGCAGAGATTGACGGAGAGCAGTTGACAGACACCACATAGGTAGGGCACTTTTAAGTCTATGCTTTCCCTAGAAAATAAAAACAATGTATCCATGAGCACACCATAACAGAGTCTTACACTACATATGCCAATACAAAGTAATTATAGGCTGCAAAGTCACACTGTGTAATTAGAACAAGGCAAAGTAACAGCCTCATAACAGTGTTGCAGATTTACATCCTCACTTATTTCTATACATACAGAGCTTTATTTACAAAATGTATTACATGAATAATTGTGTATATAAAATTCTCCCTAGAGCCAGTGGCTTATGATCATTCCTGCTGTTTCCCCACCGTATGAATGGTGTGGCATTCATCTACATATCAAGGGGTGGGGAAGACACAGGATCCCTGATCTCATGATTGGTGAGGGACCAAACAGTTGTGCATTGGCAATGTTATGACAAAGGGAGCCCCAAAAGATGAACAGAATACAAAGGGGCATATTTACTATTGAAAACGAATCTGAATTCTGGTGCAGTTTGAGCCAAAAATATACATACAAACATGTTTGACACCTCATTTGTAAACATTTTCAGAGTTTCTGTACCTTGTATGACAGGCAGAGCGGGTTGTCAAAAAATGGGCACCGGTTGTGAGAAAAGGAGGAGGCTTAAGATGAGACACCATGCACCAAAACCACACAAGTATTTTGGCTTTTTTTTGTCAGAAACTAAGCCAATTCATAGCTGCGTAAATTTTAGTATGGACAGTCTAAAAATGTGCCAGATTTATCATCCAGTATGTCACTGTGAAAAATCTGGCACATTTGATATCTGCCTAGTCTAAATTTGCACTGTCTAAAAGTAAGTCTGCCCCAATGTGAATGAAAAGCATATGATGCATCTTTATGTGTATATTTTTGGGGGAAGAGTGCAGAAAAGAGTTAAACTGACAAAATCTGTGTTTTATCTTATACCACCTGGGGGGGCTGCTGTCAATCACAATTGTTCACTAGGGACAGTCAGCAGGTTAGAGGTAAAGAGGCATGTAGTGACATACTAGAAATATATAACACATAAGCGAGGATGTGGCCTGAAGCAACATACTAAAGGCATACAACAGGTTAGAAGAGATAAGACATGCAGCAACATACTAGTTAGTTAAAAGTACACTTCCCAGGAAAATCACACTAATAAAGAGAGCCTGCAAATTTCACACAATGAAATACACCAAAGTTTAAAAAAAAAAAAAATACTGTATTTTTCTGACTGTAAGATCACTTTTAGCAACAGAAAATCTTACTAAAAAGAGACTGCATCTTATAGTCTGCAGTCAGGAGGTTGCAGTAGTGCCATACCCCATTGACTATTTTTATAATAATCGGGAACAGCATTGGCAAAGCACTTTGCCCAATCTGAGTGATGCTAGGTTCACACCCGCGTTTCGTTTTCCATTCGTGGGGCTGGCTTGGGGACCCCACAAACAGAAACCTAATCCACTTAAAGCAGTTACCCGTGGAAACCTGCAGACCCCATAGACTATAATGGGGTCCGCCGGGTTTCCGCCTGAAAATGGCGGAAAAATGCAGGACTTTTCTCTCTGCATTTTTAAAGAGGAAAGGGGAACAGAATCCCCGGAGACAGGGCACAGGTGTGAACCTAGCCAGAGATGTGTGCCTGCACACCTCCCTTCCTCCCTGCTCGACACTGATCTGTAAGAACAGGGCAGGAGAGGCGGGTGAAAGATTGTTTTCAGCATGGAGAGGACTGTTAAATTTATTTACCAACCCTTGTGTAACGTGTGTTACTTTCATTAACAAGCCATACATCAAAAGCAGTAAATACAAAGTCTACAGGCACCATAACAACGACTGAATTTCCCCATTGTGGGACTATTAAAGGACTAGTATTATTATTATTATTATTATTACCAACCCCCAAAAAATGTAGAAGACCAGTGCCAGCTGCAACCTCCAAGCTAAGACCACAAAGAATGTTACACTCCCCGCTATTTCCTCCGAACCTCCAGAGGTGCGAAACACACAACAGGGTCTGAGGTTGGACGTCACAGCAGGCTCTGCTTTTCTACATTTTTGGGTTGAAAATCATTGTCATTGTGCCTACAAAATTTGTATTTACTGCTATTGATTTAAAACATAACTAAACTTTCGGACAACTTTAGATTTTCTGCCAGTGTTTGTGTCATTAATGACTTTTCTAATATACTTTATTAACAAATCTTGGCTCCTTTCTGCATCTCTTTATTCTTTCCCTTGTTTCTATATTGAGAGCTGTCCCCTAGTTCTCACTGTTTATGGAGTATGGCCTTTTGTAAAATGAAGAGAAAATGAGGGTGTGTTTTCAACCAGTGATATATCTGGAAATAATACAGAATCTCCTCTTTCACATGACAGCAAAAGCAAGTTTCTACATTTTATAATGCCAGAGATATAACAGTTTGACGCTACGTTAACATCTGTGCTCTGATGTCCATTGTTTAGGTCAGTCAGAGGATCATAACAGCAGACACACGGACTGCTAGAACAGTGGACACCAACTGTGACAAAGGATCCCATTGACTATAATGGAATTAGTCCTTTGTTTTAAACTAAAACAACCATATGAAAAAGTCAGTTGCTCACTTACCGTATAAACTGTAGCAGCGAGTGTAGGTACTACAGTGTTGTTGCAAATGCTGCTACGTGACAGTGCTGCAGTACCTACACTTAGAGCTGTAGTTTTGACAGCGAATGAGCAGCATGGCTAGAGCCATGCTGCTTCAGCACCAGAGATCCTAAGGATAGGCCATCAATTGGAGAAAGTGGATAACTGTATTTTATTTAGTAACCCTTGTGGGACATGTGTATTGTATCTTATCTTTCTAGCTGTGACTTCCTTCTTTTACAATTTAACTTTTACAATATAACTGTGTAGTGCATTTCATGTATTAAGGCTGGATTCACACTAGCATTGGAGTCTCCGCCGCAGAATCCGCCTAAAATCGGCAGAGAGAAAAGTCCTGCAAGGAGGACTTTTCTCTCTGCCAGTATCAGTATAAAACTGGCGGAAACCAGACGGACCCCATTATAGTCTATGGGGTCCGCGGGTAACCGCTTTTTAAGCGGACAGGGTCTCCCTCTTTTGGTTCCCCATGCAGACTCAAAGAATAGAAACCCGAACGCTAGTGTGAGCTTAGCATCACATACAGGAACATACCAGAGATACAGTGCAGGTTAGAGGAGATGGAACATACCAGAGATACAGTGCAGGTTAGAGGAGATGGAACATACCAGAGATACAGTGCAGGTTAGAGGAGATGGAACATACCAGAGATACAGTGCAGGTTAGAGGAGATGGAACATACCAGAGATGCAGTGCAGGTTAGAGGAGATAGAACATACCAGAGATACAGTGCAGGTTAGAGGAGATGGAACATACCAGAGATGCAGTGCAGGTTAGAGGAGATGGAACATACCAGAGATGCAGAGCAGGTTAGAGGAGATGGAACATACCAGAGATGCAGTGCAGGTTAGAGGAGAAGGAACATACCAGAGATACATGTAAGGTTAGAGGAGATGGAACATACCAGAGATGCAGTGCAGGTTAGAGGAGATGGAACATACCAGAGATACATGTAAGGTTAGAGGAGATGGAACATACCAGAGATACATGTAAGGTTAGAGGAGATGGAACATACCAGAGATACATGTAAGGTTAGAGGAGATGGAACATACCAGGGATACAGTGCAGGTTAGAGGAGAAGGAACATACCAGAGATACATGTAAGGTTAGAGGAGATGGAACATACCAGAGATGCAGTGCAGGTTAGAGGAGAAGGAACATACCAGAGATACAGTGCAGGTTAGAGGAGATGGAACATACCAGGGATACAGTGCAGGTTAGAGGAGATGGAACATACCAGAGATACAGTGCAGGTTAGAGGAGATGGAACATACCAGAGATGCAGTGCAGGTTAGAGGAGATGGAACATACCAGAGATGCAGTGCAGGTTAGAGGAGATGGAACATACCAGAGATACATGTAAGGTTAGAGGAGATGGAACATACCAGAGATACAGTGCAGGTTAGAGGAGATGGAACATGAAGGAACAGGAACATACATGACAGGATAGATGATATGTAACATGGAGGAACATACTAGATACATTGCAGGTTAGATGAGATGATTCATATTAGATATCCATGAAATGTTAGAGAAGATGGAACATACTTGAGATACATGACAGGTATGAGAGAGATAACATGAAACAACATTACCTATATGGCAGGAGGAGCTGTGATGTGTAACATGGCACCAGGACGATACAGCAGGTACCAGTAAATGTGATATGTGATATTATTATGGGCAGAGTCACAGCAGAGGGTATGGCGGTGACATGGCACCTCGGTCTAGTGTCCGCCGCCTGTACTCACCAGACATGTGCAGCTCCTGTTACAGACTGTTGTCACTCGGCTCCTGGCTCCAGTTCTTCTCCCTTTCGGCCTCTCCCATTAGACGTGGCTCTTGGTGACCAGCCTGGTGTCTATACACTTTCCATTCCCCAAGGAAACCTGAGAAGTCGGAACCATAAGCCGTGTACGGAGCTCTCCTGAAGTGACGACTTGTGACCCCTCACACTACACACCGAAATCCAGGGTAGTCCTGTGATACAGGGAAGCAAACAATGCCAGTCACCCTATAGCGGCCACGTCGATTTCCATAGAATATCAGCTGTGTAACGTTTCCGGAAGGAAGACAAAGCTAGCAACACCAAGAACTTCCGGTGCCACCTGACACAAGAGGAGGGCTCGTGCGGTTAACCTATTCGCTCACAATAGACAACATACAACGCATAGACAGTCTGCGGCGAGCACTGCACTGACCTTATAACTACGCGCAACACATACAGACAAGGAAACTAGAGCGCTGCGCACTGTCCTTCCACCATGCTGAATAATTGGAAGTAACTATAACAGAAGGGTTGAGTCTAAATCCTAGTGGTCTAAAGGACCAGGTCCCTCTGTCCACTAGAATTTAGCCTGCTCTATATGAGAATGCTAAATCCTAGTGGGCTGAAGGACCAGGCCCCTCTGCCCACTAGGATTTAGCCTGTTTTACATAAGAAAACTAAATCCCATTTAGCTAAAGGACATGTAATGTATATAGAAGTGTAATTTATTTTATTTTTTTTTTTCAAACCTCCAAATTTTTTATTTTCATTTATTTATATTTTTTGATAGCGCTAACGTATTCCTAAGCGCTTTTCAGGTTCTTGTTGCTTTTTATTGATGACTTATCTGATCAATTTTAGATCTGGGGGCTTTGATCAGCTGTTTGAAGCTGCAATGACACTTGCTGAGAACCACTTACATTTTACAGGCCTTATGATGTAAATCACATGACCTGATCGCAGCTCAGTCCCATTCAAATAAATGAGCTGGTGTGTGAAATCAAGCACAGCTCAAGTTAACACTGATCAGCTGTGGACTCCTGGCAATCTGTAATTGCACACTACATATAACTAATTTTGAGCAGAAGGACCAGGTCCCTTTTCCCACTAGAATTTAGCCTGCTCTATATGAGAATGCTAAATCCTAGTGGGCTAAAGGACCATGTCCCTTTATCCACTACATATAGCTAGTTTTGAGCAGAAGGACCAGGTCCCTTTGCCCACTAGAATTTAGCCTGCTCTATATAACAATGCTAAATCCTAGTAGGCTAAAGGACCAGGTCCCTCTGCCCACTAGGATTTAGCCTGTTCTATATAAGGATGCTAAATCCTAGTGGGCTAAAGGACCTGGTCCCTCTGCCCACTAGGATTTAGCCTGTTTTATATAAGAAAACTAAATCCTATTTGGCTAAAGGACATGTAATGTATATAGAAGTGTAATTTATTAATTATTTTTTTTTTAAACATCAAAATGTTTTATTTTCATTTATTTATATTTTTTGATAGCGCCAACGTATTCCAAAGCACTTTTCAGGTTCTTGTTGCTTTTTATTGATGACTTATCTGATCAATTTTAGATCCATGGGGCTTTGATCAGCTGTTTGAAGCTGCAATGACACTTGCTTAGAACCACTTACATTTTACAGGTCTTATGACGTAAGTCACATGACCTGATCGCAGCTCAGTCCCATTCAAATAAATGAGCTGGTGTGTGAAATCAAGCAAAGCTCAAGTTAACACTGATCAGCTGTGGACTCCTGGCAATCTGTAATTGCACACTACATATAGCTAGTTTTGAGCTGAAGGACCAGGTCTCTTTGCCCACTAGAATTTAGCCAGCTCAGAACCAGCTGTATTCTAGTGGCAGGGTGACCAAGTCTTTTAGCCCACTAGATTGTAAATGTAATGTTATTTATACAGTAAGATGGCTGCCATGGAAAAAGCAAAAACTATATACCAGAAATGCTGTTTTTCTGTCACTTCGTCTCTTAATTTGTCCAGGCTGTTCTTGGAATTGCAGCTCAGCCTCAGTCACTTGAATAGGAGTGAACTGTAACCAGGCCATGTGATTGATGTGATCAGCCGATATGTGAGGGGGGCCTGGTGTCGCACTGCCGATATGTGAGGGGGGCCCGGTGTCATACCGCTGATATAATATTGATGACCTATCCACACCCTGCCTCCTTTTCAGAAAGTGCCAAGAGTGGCGTAAAAGAGGCTATTTGCGCAAAAACTGTATCAAAAAATATTGCAAACCCAAAGTTTGCGACTTTTTTTTGCCACATAAGCATAAGGGATTGATGAATTTCCCACATTGTGTTCGAAGCAAGAAAAATAGAGTAAGGACACACTTTGACGTGGGCCGAATTGTGGTGACCAGATGACTGGGGGGACATCTCCAATATGGCTGGTCTTGTGCGGTGTTAATGTATATATTAGTTAGTACCTACCAAAAGTGCTCCAAGAAAGGACAACCAATGAACCAGCAACGGGGTCATGGGAACCTAAAGCTCATCAATGCATGTGAGGAGTGAAGGCTCGCCCGCCTGGTCTGACCCCAGAGAAAAACCACTGGAGCACAAGCTGCTGTAAAGTTTCAGTCGGCTGGGCTGCATTCACACCATGTTGCCTGTTTCAGTTAAACACAACTGTGGCAGTTTTCTGGCATACAAAGCATAAAAATCGCAACAGTTTGTGTAAAAAGGCAATTTGCACAAAAAAAATATTTATTTTGGTTCTGCGCAGCCTGTGCCACTTTTCCGAAGAGGCCCTTCCGAATTTACCATCATTTACACCCGAAATCTGGCGTAAATGGCAGGGGAAACGTAGGGCAGCTACGAGCTGGCGCACATTTTCCCTGAATCGTGCCTTATCTATGAGGAGTGCCTGATAATACTGACCGTAATGTCTACTGTCCATCTTCAAAAATTTCCATCAGAATTGGACCATGAAATAGTAAAAGATGGCCTGGTCATCAAAACCCTCTTTAAGGCTGACGCCCCACGTTGCAGGAACGAAGCTTTTTTGTTGCAGATTTTGTTGCAGTTTTTTGAGCCAAAGCCAACAATGGCTATAAAAGGAATGGTAAATATATAGTAAGTTCTTATACTTCTATCTTCTGCTGCATCCACTCCTGGCTTTGGCACAAAAAAAGGCAACAAAATCTGCAACAAAGCTGCTTTTCCGCAACGTGGGGCCTCAGCCTAAAAGAGCCTTAAAGGGAATGTCTCTCCCACTTTGTTTCAAATAGAGGCAACCCTCTATAGGATAGAGGATAAATACCTGATCAGTGGGGGTCTGAACACTGAGACCCCCACTTATCCCAAGAATGGGAGATTCTTTTCCCCTCCTGCGCATTGAGGCATGACTGGTAGTGGACGGCGGCCCCATTCTCTTCAGTGGGTGCACCGGAGATAGCCAAAGTACAATATTCAGTGATCTCTGGTGCTTACATTGAAGTGAATGGGAGCGCCGTCCAACACCAGATACGCCTACACTCAGCCTGGCTTTGGTTAGGCTCAATGCAAAGCAAGAGAAAATAACCTCCTCAATTCTTGGGACCGGTGGGGGACGCAGCCGTCAGACCCCCACCGATCAGATATTTGTCCCCTATCCTATGGATAGATGATAAATACTTTTCATGGAATAATCCCCTTTACAGGGGTTTATTTTAAGCTTATTACCTATTACAGCGGCCATTTCCCACAGCATGACACTAATCTATCCTGACAACTTGGACCCCCACAATCAGAACAGGGGTCTTGCATTTGTACTACTGCTCTAATCAGCTTTATGGGACTGCTGAAAAGAAGTAGAGTTCAGAATTATCTCTGGCAGTCTCAAAGAAATGGACAGATCAGAAGCGCATTGTGGATTATAGTTCTATTTATATGGGGCAGAAACAGGACCCCTGATCAGTGGGGGTCCCAATGGTCAGATCTCCAGTGATCTACTTTTTATTCCTAGAGGGAATAGGTAGTTGCATCTGGTGCTGGAAGCAGACATTTGTGTCCCTAGTATTGCAGCAGTGCCGGAGCTCTGCCCCCAATGACTAGAAACACAGCTGCAGTACTTCACCACCGCCTATATACAGTGAACAGAGCTGCAGTATTCACGACCACCTATATACAGTGAACAGAGCTTTCTGCTTCCAGATCCGTCCCCTGTATAGGTTCTTGCACTGGAGACTGGCTGGAAGCGCTGAGAGCTGGACCCCCACTGATCTGATACTGGTGACCGTATCCTAAGGGAGGACCATCAGTATCAAAAATGCCCTCCAGCCCAGCAAACCTGTTTGATGAAAGTTTTTTTATAGACCACAGAGAAAACAAAAATGAAAACAGGACAATGAATATTTTTAGTGAAAAATCTAATTTAAATTTTATATTTAGGTTCAAAAAAGTTTTAATTAAAATACAAATAAAGAAAACACTATATAGGTACAAAATATAGAAAACCCCATCCAAGGGGCATACAAATAAAGATCACATATAAAAACCCATAATGTGTAGCATAATGTAAGGAGAAGGGGAAGACCCAAATAAGCAAGGAATGGGAAAAGGAAGGGAATCCCAGACCACTTGACGTTAGAAGAGTATACAGTAGATACTTAATAATGGACATCTCATGGGGCCAGGGTAGCAGCTAGTCTCAGATCCTGAGGGCCGCATATACACTGCACTGGGATTGGTTGCTATTAGCAATAGGTGGATTCACACCTGTGCTCAGTTCCCGTTGAGGGTTTCTGTCCCCCATTCCACTTGAAAAATGCAGAGAGAAAAATCCTACAAGCAGGGCTTTTCTCTCTGCATTTTTCGGGCAGAAACAATATAGTCTATGGGGTCCGCAAGTAACTGCTTTTTAAGTGCATTGGTGTAATGATTCTGCTTAAATATGGCTATAACTCAGAGATGTATTTTGATCTCTGGGTATAGTATCTCCCTTCTTACCTGCATTTGTTCATAATGTGCGCAGCTATAAGCCTAGGTGTATATTGGCAGTAGTAGCAACATTGTAACAATGGGGCTTTGTATCCATCCCAGCAGGGCTCCATTGTATTCCTACACAGCCCTGAGTTATCAAACAAAAACATGCATTGTCCAGTCTGCACTGGTAGATCAGATATGGCTGATAACATTGTATCATGCCACTTGGTCTCCGCTCAATACAAAGAATCTGGACTTGAGTGCATTATTCAATCAGACTTGCTGCCGCCGGTGACCTCATTCTGGGAGGTGGCATAAAGGGTATAAAAGATGAGGTAAGAGATTATGCTATGGAGATTATGCTGGAACTACAAGAGAACACTATGAGGAGATTGGGCTGAGACTACCAGAGTTTACTGAGAGACTGTGATGAGAGCATGCAGGCTGGAATATACTGTGATGCCACATGCTAGGAGTTAATGCCACATGCCAAAAAGCCTCCACTGGGTTATTCACACATGACAGAGCATGTGTGAGTGTTGGACTACAGAACCACATCAAGGACATGTGTGGTAAAGTAATTATTTCACCTTTATTCCCTTTTATTTTAAGTACTGTATCTTGTAACTAGTAACTGTTAATGCTTGCATATATCTACATATCTGTTCTGAACTGCATGTGTTAGATGTTAATACCGACCCATTTAAGGGTTAATAAATATATAAAATTTAGAAAGCTTGTCTTGTATTTATCTTGTGAACCCGGCACTCACTGGCGGTGAGTGTGGTTTTATATGAAAGAAGACTCAGGTGTGAGCCAACGCGGTGTTGGTGCACTGAGGATCTTTCACATTTCATTTTTCTGAGCAGAAACCCCAGATTGAACCTAGAGTAAAAGATAACACCATTTACTATACAAGGTACATCCTGCTATCCCTAGGGAAATGTTCAGTAGTGAGAGGTATCCCCCAGTTTTTTTTTTTTTTTTTTTTTTTTTAAAAAAGGTCTGTTAGTGTTATTAATGGTTTAATAAATGTAACCAAATACCTTTAGCAGTGTTTTGAATGATTTCTGTATTTCTCTGGGAAGCAGAAGCCTGATGCCAGAGGCCCAGGGAGCTCCAACAGCTCTAGAGGAGATAGCCGTCACACGGAAAGGCAGAGCCTTACCATTAAACCGATAGGTCTCCCTAATCTCAGACCAAAGCCACCCTAAGAAAAAAAGAAGGTGGAAAACCTTATCCTTGTGGAGTACCAGAAAGGGAGGCGGCCGAAAAAGGGCAGCCAATTCGTGACCCCTGCTGATGGAGGTAATGGCCACAGGAACTCGATCTACCAGGACAGAAGACAAAAAAGGATATCTAAGGCTCTAGGGGGGAAACTGAAGCACCTTAAAGACGAGGTTAAGATCCAAAGGCGCACAGAGTAGCACTCCTGTAGGAAAGTCTTTAAAGGGAAAAAGACTAAGACCTTGATCCAGACCAGAATGGGGAAGATCCGATGAGAATTGTTAATCTCCCAATGGTGGACGTAAGCCTTCCACGTTAGATGGCAGATCTAAGCTATCTGGAATTTCCGGGCCTAGAGTATGGTAGGATAATAAACTCCGAAAAAAAGCATGACGCCTCAAATCTCAGATTCAACAGCCACACCGTGAACACAGCTGAGTCAAGGTGGGGTGGAACAGCGGTCCTTGAGACAGAAAGTCGACCAGCATTGGAAGAGACTAAGGAGCATCCGCCAACAGGAACATGAGATCCACGTACCAGGCCCGGCAGGGCCAATCTGGTGCAACCAGGATAGCTTGAACCCTCTTGGTCTTGAGATTCTGGAGGACCCGAGGGAGAAGAGGAAGCGAAAAAACCGAACTCACAAGAGCGTCAGTGGTGATGGCTCAAGGATCCAGAGACCTGGCAATTTAGCCGGGGACCTTGTGGTTTCGGTGGAGGTGAAAAAGGTTGACGTCTGTCACACCACAGCGGGAGCACAGTTGAAGGAAGATCTGCTGATAAAGCGACTCTCGCCCGGAGCAATATTTTCTCAACTCAAGTAGTCTGCCTCCCAGTGGACCACGCCAGAAAAATGTCGACCACCAAAAGAGCTGGAACATGGCGGTCCACCCAAGAAAGAGATTGTGAGGCTTCTACTAAGGCCGCACGGCTCCTGGTGCCCCGCTGAAGGTTCAAGTATGCGACCATGGAGGAGAGATCAGTCTGGGCTGTGACCAGATGTCCTCGGAGAAGAGAGGTCCAAGGAGACAGGGCAAATAAGATGGCCCTGGGTTCCAGCCGGTTTAACCGGAGGGAGGAATCGGACTTGGACCACAGGCCCTGAACAGTCAAAGCATAGAGGACCACTCCCCAGCCGGGGAGACAAGCGTCATTGGGAATCACCTACCAACAGAGGGGAAGAAGGACTTCCCTAGAGAAATTCCTGGGGAGGAGATACCTAAAGAATCTCTCGGCGAACCAAGGAGGAAAGAGAACCACCCTGGCAAGGGAAGCCACCTTCTTGCAGCAATACAACAGCCAGCATGTAGGACAATGCAATGTATCAGTTCTGCATTGCAAACAATACAACAGAAGCGATCCAATCTCACTCTGAGGGATCACTGAGGTAGGCAGAGACCGCTGAAGGCAGAATAGAAGCCTTGGAGAGCCTAGCTATCACGGGATCCACCACGGGAGGCTCTTAATGATAGGAAGGGACACTTGGGGCAGCTCACTGACAAGATGTTAAGACAGGCCGGCTTGCACTCACTAGTTACTGATATATAAGTACCGTGCGCTAACCGATTGCACCACTGGAGCAACTTGCTTCCTTTACCTTGGATGTTCATCGTTGCCAGCCAGGGAGAGCTAGAGACATGTGTCACAGCATAGGCTGGCAGAACTGCCTGAGCTCACCTTCCACTTGGAGACACACAGGTCAAGGGAAGGGATGTCCGACTTCCTATTAGAAGACAGAGGATGGTCCAGGGAGAAGCCACTGTGCCCTCAAGATGTGATCAAACACTCAGTGGCAGAAGGAGATGTCCACTTGAGAGGACGGGTCCGGGTCCTCAGAGATCTGTAGGGTATCTCTACCACATGGATGAGCTCCCGCGTAGCAGCAGATATAGATGAGCCTAGCAGATGCTCCGTGCCGGAGTCAGAGGCGTCCCCAGGTACAGTGCCTTGCGAAAGTATTCAGCCCCCTTGAACTTTTCAAACTTATGCCACATATCAGGCTTCAAACATAAAGATATAAAATTTACATTTTTTGGTGAAGAATCAACAAGTGGGACACAATTGTGAAATGGAACGAAATTTATTGGTTATTTTAAACTTTTGTAAAAAATTGAAACATGGGGCGTGCAATATTATTTGGCCCCTTTACTTTCAGTGCATAAAACTCACTCCAGAAGTTCAATGAGGATCTCTGAATGATCCAATGTTGTCCTAAATGACTGATGATGATAAATATAATCCACCTGTATGTAATCAAGTCTCCGTATAAATGCACCTGCTCTGTGATAGTCTCAGGGCTCTGTTTAAAGCGCAAAGAGCATCATGAAGACCAAGGAACACACCAAGCAGGTTCGTGATACTGTTGTGGAGAAGTTTAAAGCCGGATTTGGATACAAAAAGATTTCCCAAACTTTCAACATCCCAAGGAGCACTGTGCAAGCGATCATATTGAAATGGAAGGAGTATCAGACCACTGCAAATCTACCAAGACCCGGCCGTCCCGCTAAACTTTCATCTCAAACAAGGAGAAGACTGATCAGAGATGCAGCCAAGAGGCCCATGATCACTCTGGATGAACTGCAGAGATCTACAGCTGAGGAGGGAGAGTCTGTCCATAGGACAACAATCAGTCGTACACTGCACAAATCTGGCCTTTATGGAAGAGTGGCAAGAAGAAAGCCATTTCTCAAAGATATCCATAAAAAGTCTCGTTTAAAGTTTGCCACAAGCCACCTGGGAGACACACCAAACATGTGGAAGAAGGTGCTCTGGTCAGGTGAAACCAAAATCGAACTTTTTGGCCACAATGCAAAACGATATGTTTGGCGTAAAAGCAACACAGCTCATCACCCTGAACACACCATCCCCACTGTCAAACATGGTGGTGGCAGCATCATGGTTTGGGCCTGCTTTTCGCAAGCAGGGACAGGGAAGATGGTTAAAATTGATGGGAAGATGGAAGGAGCCAAATACAGGACCATTCTGGAAGAAAACCTGTTGGAGTCTGCAAAAGACCTGAGACTGGGACGGAGATTTATCTTCCAACAAGACAATGATCCCAAACATAAAGCAAGATCTACAATGGAATGGTTCACAAATAAGCGTATCCAGGTGTTAGAATGGCCAAGTCAAAGTCCAGACCTGAATCCAATCGAGAATCTGTGGAAAGAACTGAAAACTGCTGTTCACAAACGCTCTCCATCCAACCTCACTGAGCTCGAGCTGTTTTCCAAGGAAGAATGGCAAGAATTTCAGTCTCTCGATGTGCAAAACTGATAGAGACATACCCCAAGCGACTTGCAGCTGTAATCGCAGCAAAAGGTGGCGCTACAAAGTATTAACTTAAGGGGGCCGAATAATTTGGCACGCCCCACTTTTCAGTTTTTTATTTTTTACAAAAGTTTAAAATATCCAATAAATTTCATTCCACTTCACGATTGTGTCCCACTTGTTGATTCTTCAGCAAAAAAATTTAAATTTTATATCCTTATGTTTGAAGCCTGAAATGTGGCAAAAGGTTGAAAAGTTCAAGGGGGCCGAATACTTTCGCAAGGCACTGTATCCTCTATATTCAGGCATTCTATGGGCCCCTCTAGATGTATACGCATTCAGGAGACTTCCTATAAACTGATTGTGCGTTGGTATAAAACTCCTGCGCATATTCATACGTACTCTCCAGATGTTTCACCCCAACACTAGCGCTGCCATAAGGCTGCAGGCACAATTCTTAATTTATGGTGGGAATGTCAGAAAATTAAACCCTACTGGGAGCAGGTCCAACAGATTCTGAAACACATTTGAGAACTGGACATAACCCTGCCCCCCCCCTCAGGTATCATTTTAAATGTTTGGCCTACTTTCCCCCCTAAGGGTGGGTTCACACCTGCTTTCCAGTCCGTCCGTTGCCAATCCGAGTGAAAATCTTGGCGAACGGGATTGGCATCGGATACAGACCGGTCAGCGACGCATTGGTTAAAAACCCATTCATTTGAATGGGTTTTTAAAGCAATGCGAGGGTGTCCGATTGCACCCTCTGCGCTGCGAATCCTTTTTTTTTCGTCGGAAACAAAGTCGGACACGCAGGACTTCGTGTCCGAGGAAAAAAAATCGGCTTTGCAGCGCAGAGGGTGTAAGCGCACAACCGCGCATTGCTTTAAAAACCCATTCAAATGAATGGGTTTTTAACCAATGCGTCGCTGACCGGTCTGTACCCGATGCCAATCCCGTTCGCCCAGATTTTCACTCGGATTGGCAACGGACGGACTGGAACGCAGGTGTGAACCCACCCTAAGTCCTGTAAATAGTTGTGGCTTCAATTGATTTCCGCAGCCAAGGCCCTTATCCCTCTCTACTAGGCCTCAGAATCCCCATCCCCCACTTCCTCAGGAAAGTCAGATTGCTAGACTGGAAGAACTCTCACATCTGGAGTTCTGCACTTAACCTAAGTATGCAGATGTGGCTTTCCTTCAGGAGACCCACTTCGATCACTACTTCCCTGTAGCCTACTCTGCCTACAATACACGCAGACGAGAGGGGGGTAGCTATCCTGCTTTCCCGTTCTTTTCCTATCTCTATCTCTGCCTCCCACCTAGACCCATCTTTTTGAGTACTTTAGCCATAATGTACATTCTGTCTCCTCTGATTCCACCCTCTGGGAAGCCCATAAGGCTGTCAAGAGGGGCCACTGTATAGCCTTAGCTACTCGTTTTAAAAAAGATTGTAAGGCTAGGGAGGTTGCTCTATTGACTCGGATACAATCTCTATCAGACCGTTTAGCTCAGGCCCCTTCGGTCCCCTTTCTCCGCCAACTGGTAGCTGCCAGAGTGGATCTACGTGATCTCGCCACCCAGACAACCCAGCGTCTCCTCCTTTATAGTTGCCAACGTTACTATGAGAGGGGCAACAAAGCCCATACTCTGCTTGCTAAGACGCTGCGCGACCACCATGCCACTTCCTCCGCGCACACGATTCGGGACCCTCATTGCACCCTGCACCACCACCCTGATTCTATTGCATCCCTGTTCCAGGACTATTATACTTAGCTGAATAACCTTCCCCCCGTGTGGGTCCGGATCCGGCCACCCGGGACGCAGCCCTGCATTCTTTTCTTGATTCCTGCCCTCTTCCTATGCTCCCAACCTCGGCACTTGTTAGTTTGAATGCTCCGATTATGGAGGAGGAGCTTGATGTAACCC
The DNA here is from genome assembly GCA_947044405.1 of Leptodactylus fallax. Lineage (NCBI taxonomy): Eukaryota > Metazoa > Chordata > Amphibia > Anura > Leptodactylidae > Leptodactylus > Leptodactylus fallax. The sequence goes on along the minus strand of CAMRHE010000039.1, from coordinate 8,274,396 downwards.
TGAGGGGTCTCCCAGGTGGCAAGGCACCAGGCCCGGACGGGTCCACTTATCTCTACTATAAGACTCTCCGCTCTGACCTGCTTCCACACATGTGTCGCCTCTTTAACTCCTTTTTAGACAGTGCCCCTATTCCTCCGTCCATGCTTCATTCCCATTTGACTCTAGTTCCTAAACCCAGTAAGGACCATCAGGACTGCACTAATTACCATCCCATTGCCCTCCTCAATACTGATATAAAACTTTTCACTAAGTTCCTGGCTAATAGGCTTAACGCTTGGCTTCCGTCCCTTATCCATAAGGACCAGGTGGGTTTCGTTCCTTGCCGTCAAGGGGGAGACAACACCAGGAGGACTGTGGATCTAATAGATGTTGCCAACCGTTCCGCCGTTCCCACCCTTCTTCTGAGCCTTGACGCTGAAAATTCCTTTGACCGCCTCAATTGGTCGATCATGTTTGCCACCATTGAAAAATTCGGGTTTTCTGAAGCATTTCTTACGGCGGTCAAGTTGCCTAACTCCTTTTCATCCTCATTCCCCATCCGTAATGGAAAACATCAAGACTGTCCTTTATCCCCCCTCATATTTTCCCTGTGTATTGAGCCTTTAGCTTCCCAAGTCCGGTCCAATCCTAACATTACTGGGGTAGCAGTTCGTGATAGAGACTTTAAGATAGTCCTGTTTGCGGATGATGTTCTTTTGACCCTCACCAATCCCCACACTTCTCTTCCCAACCTTCTTCAAGTGCTGAAGGAATATGTTGACCTCTTCGGATATAAAGTTAACCCCACTAAGACGGAGGCATTACCCTTTAATATTCCTGACCCCACTCTGCAGCTCCTTCGGTCTAACTTTGACTTTCAGTGGAGGGAGCGCTCCCTCCGCTATTTAGGCATTCAGTTGTCTTCCTCTTACTCCTCCCTCTACTCAGTCAACTACCCTCATCTCTTTAATGAACTTCGCTCTCTCTTAGACAAATGGCGCCCCCTCCATATATCCCTCAAAGGTCGCATCACGGCTGTTAAAATGACCCTCCTCCCGAAGCTACTATACTTTTTTGAAACACTCCGGGTCGCGGTGCTCCGTTCAGAGTTATGGTCCCTCCAAAAATCGATTTTCCAGTTTATCCGGAATGATAAACGCCATCGTATCCTTCGTTCGGTGATGTTATCGGGCAAAAACGAGGGGGAACTTGCGGTCCCGCGTATCCTACATTAATACTGGGTGACCCACTTGTGCTGTCTCCCGTTTTGGGCTGCGCCACAAGCTTTCATTAAGTAGGTTGAGATTGAAAAGCTCTAGCTAGCCCCGATCCACCCTAATGCGCTTCTGTGGTCCCGCTCTCCTCCCTTCCCTGCTGCCCCTCTCCTTGGGCCCATTCGTTTCACACGTGCCATATGGATGACTTGCTCTAAACTTTTCCCTCTAGCCTCCCATCACTCCTCCATGATCTCCTTCCTGTACAACCCGCTCCTCCCGGAGGGATTTACGGGGGCTATGGTGCGACCCTGGAGTAGTTTGGGCCTTTTCCACATTGCTGATCTGGTAGACCCAGCGACCTTGGAGCTTAGGCCCTTTGATTATTTTACCTCTGTTGTACACTTACCCGCCTCTGAATGGTTGCACTACCGGCAGATTGCTTATTTTGTGTTCTCTCAGTTCGGCTCCCTGAAGGTCTCGCTTCCTACAACTTTTGAAAGAGTTTGCTGAGCAGGCACCTCCACGAGAGGTTTGATATCGGGTATTTACCGACTCTTGTCCTCTCCAGAGGGAAGGGCCTCCCTCTCTCTCATAAATATATGGTTAGATGGTCAGGGGCCCTGAATAAGCAGATCTCGCCTGAGCAATGGCAGATTATCTGGTCTCGAACAACCAAGTCCTCGTCATGTGTGGCTTTTCGGGAGACTCAATATAAGCTGCTCATGCATTGGTACCACACTCCCGCCTTGCTTCATTCTCTCAATCCCAGCATTCCTTCCCATTGCTGGCGTTGCCAGGCGGGGAGTGGGTACACTGTACCATGTTTTCTGGGAGTGCCCACAGATTGGTCCCTTCTGGATTGAGGTCGAACGCCTCACTGATGCCCTATTTGTGGAAGGTGTGCCCTTAGATCCCCTCATTTACTTGCTTAACCTTCCTCCCAGACATTTCGGCAAACTGTCCTCCAAACTATTTTTGCTCCTCTGTACTGCCGTTAAAACATTAATTGCTCTCCATTGGAGGAAATCCTCCCCTCCAACAGGTTCTGAGCTCATCGCTCGTATGAAGGACGTTCGTACCATGGAGTTCCTGACTGCCTCTCTTAATCATTCAGTGGAAGCTTTCCATGCTGTGTGGTCATCCTGGGACACTTATTGTACTCTACAAGGTCTCTGACTCTCTTCCCTCCCCCTGTACTCCCTTCCTCTCCCTTGTTTTCCCCCCCTTATCACCTTCTCGGTGTTGTTGATTGCTATTTTCTGATATGTACTTTTTGTGGTGGTATGCCCTTGTCCATTCATTTTACAATTGTTTTTTCGCATTGTTTACCACCTTTATTTTCAACGTTGTTTATTCTGTTAATAAATTTAATAAAAATTACAGTTTAAAAGAAAAAAAAAAGCCTAAGTATGCAAAAATATGGGCACCGTGGTTTTCCTTCATTCGGGACCCGATGATATCCCATGATCGCTATCCTACTGTTCATTTTGTTTCTATTGCTCCTAGTGACTTTAACCGAGTCGTAGATCTTAGTATTGGTCCTTTGGCTGTGACTTCCTTCCTCTCCAGGATGTGTATTTTGAAAATCAATAAAAATATATTTAAAAAAAAAAAGAATTCATGACAGTTTACTGGAGTGATTATACCATAAATCTACACCAGTTCCTGACTGACGTAGATTTCTTTTCTGCCACACTGGCAAAACTTAGGACAGTTATAGTCCATGTGTGTTACTGATCAAATACTAACATCCTCCTGCATCTTGTCTGTGTTTTGCACTGTTTTTAATCTGTATTTAACCCAACTGTTCCCCCCTGTGTGAGGACTTATTTTTTTCAGGAAAAAATGTACTTCATAAGGATACAATTTAATATTCCATACAATGTACTAGGTAGTTGGAAACAAAATTAAAAATGAGGTGGAATTAGAAAAAAAAAGTTGCCATTTGCGCCATTTTCTTATGAGTTTTGTTTTCACAACATTCACTGTGTTGTCAAAATTATATGTTACTCTAGGTTTACAATAGCATTTAGGTTTCCGCCCTTCGGGTCCACTTGAGGACCCGAAAGACGGAAACCCTATCCACTTAAAAAGCGGTTACACGTGGAAACCCGCAGACCCCATAGATTATAATGGGGTCCGCTAGGTTTCTGCCTAGTTTCCAACGACTTTATACTGAAAATAGCAGAGTGAAAAGTCCTCTTTGCAGGTCACTTCTATCCGCCAATATTAAGCGAAATCTGAGACAGAGTCTTGTATGGAGACTCGAACGCTAGTGTGAACCTAGCATTACCTATATTTGGGTCAGTACAATTATGGCCTTACAAAAATTTATAAGGTTTCTCTTATTTTAACACCTTAAGAAAACTCAAAAACTTTGTAAATTAAAAAAATGTTGCCATATTCTGACACCCATAACTTTTTTATAGTTATGCATGATGAGCTATGCTATTTTTGCAGTGTAAATTGTGCTTTTTATTTATAATATTTTGGGGATTATCTGACGTTTTGATTGCATTTAGTCAATATTTTGGGGGAGGAGTAACTGCAAAAAATATGCTATATTTGCTATATTATTCACCATATGGGGTAAATATTTTTCTATGTTTATAGTTCAGAAAATTTTGCATTCGGGGATACCTAATGTACAGGCAGTACTCAGGTTACGACGGTCTCGAGTTACGTCGTTTCGTGGTTACAACGCTTTATGTTTATTGATAATTATGTGGGGTACTGTGTTAGGATAGGTGTTAGGATAGGCTAAGTGTTTACAGTACAGTACTGTTATTATGGTACAGTACTGTATGGACGTATGATCCGACTTACGTCGAAATTCGGTTTACGACGCCGCGTAAGAACGGATCAACGTCGTAAGTTGAGGACTACCTGTATTTATGTTTGTTTATTTTTATTTGTGATCTAGGGAAAAAGGGTGATTTTAAATTTTATATATTCTTTTAGTTTAAATTTTTTTTTTATAACTTTTATTTTTAGCAGAGCTGTGGAGTCAGAGTCAAACTGAGTTCACATCTTCCCCAGAGTCTCTGTTTGGAAACTCTGTCGCAGTGACCGTCAAAAATCAATGGATGAAAAAAGTACTGCAAGTCCGACTTTTTTGTTTGGCGGTTTCAATTTAAAAAAACACACATCCAACAGATCCCATTACAGTTAATGGGGTCCGCCAGGCACCATTGGTGTCTGCTATTTTTGCAGTCCAAGTGTTCTTTGTTCTGGTCCCCGATGGACCAGAATAACAGACACATGGGCTCAGATGTGAACATAGCGTCACAGAGTCAAAGACAGTTTTTTTTGTGGAGTCAGAGTTGGGAAAAAAGTTTCCTACTCTGGCTTCAAAATAAAATTATTAATTATTTTTATACAATCACTGGCTTTTTTAATGAAGTAGAGGAAAAAAAGGGGGCCCAGGCAGCACTCTCCCAGTGGTTGCATTTAACAGGGTGCACATTCAAAATGGGACTGACCACTTTCCCAATATCTTGTACTATGCAAAAAGAAGTAGTAGAACAGCACATCGGTTCTGGGTCAGCTTCTTAATTCATCTTTTATTGTAATTTCATCAAACACCAGATGGATATAGTACTTCAGTACATGTTCTGTTCAATGTACGTATTCAAGTGTCAATGCCAAATGTCAATCCAATGTTTTGGGTAAACGCCCTTTGTCAAGCATAAGTTTTAGATCCATAGTAGGAGATCAATGCTGGCGTAATATTAGAGGGGTATCCAATCGTGAATAGTGGCTGTGTACAGGGAAGCTAACGAGTAGCAGTGGACTTCACTGCTTCTCACTGAGCATGGCTATTAGCCATTTATGAAGGGGGCAGAGTCAGGCTGTGGAAAAACAGAGGAGTTGAAATCGCTGATGTGGCCTACCGACTCCACAGCCCTGAGTTTTAGACCCTTTATGGGACTTGAACCCTAGCGAGTCTGATCACCAATACAATATATTGCAATCCTGTTTGATAGAGTTTTACGTCACTTGCATCAGAGAAATGGTGCATCTCCCACACTTTCTGAAGCAAGTTCCTAGCGGTATAATCGGAAAATTGTTGATCTCAGGCATTTAACCCTTTAGATATTGTAATTGTTAATGTCCGCAGCATTTAAATGAGCTTGGAGAGAGGGAGCTCTCTCCCTGCGCTAGGCATTGGCATCCCTGCAAATGCAATTGCAGGGTGTTAATGCCTTTACATGGCAGACAGGGGCCTAATAAAAATCCCCATGTCTACCTTAAGTAGGCTGCAGCAGGAATGTTGGCCCACTCCTCCTTACAGGTCTTCTCCAGATATTTCAGGTTTCGAGGCTGTCGCTTGGCACATTTTGTTTCAGCTCCCTCCAAAGATTTTCGATAGGGTTCAGGTCTGGAGACTGGCTAGGCCACTCCAGGACCCTGAAATGCTTCTTATAGAGTCACTCCTTAGTTGCTCTGGCTGTGTGTTTTGGGTCATTGTCATGCTGGAATACCCAGCCAAGACCCATCTTCAATGCTCTTACTGAGGGAAGGAGGTTGTTGGCATAAATACCAGGCTAGCAATGGTAGCGGCTGCCACAAGGCCTGGAACCTTAGGGGGCCCAGCAGGTCCCTGATACTTTATTTTATTTTATTGTTTTTAAACTGTCCGTTACCTATGTTTTTCAGAGCACAAGCCCTCCTGGTCCTGTCAATCATAGCAGTGATTGTAACTCTTTGGTATGATGAGAGCAACGGTAATGCCCTTGTTACACCAAACAGCTCATTAGTATATCTGGAAAAAAAAGTTACTATCTCACAGAGGCACCGACCAGGAAGCAGAAAAAAAAATCATGTTTTATTCATGTGAACCCGACTATACCAATAGCTCAATAGAGACTGCTCTGGTGAAAGTCTCCCTTTAAAACTGCATTGAAGAACACTGCATGCAGTTTTGATTCCATTTTGGTGCAGTTTTTGATTTTACAGGTAAAACATTTGAAAGAAGTGTGTTTCACCTGTAAAATTACTAAACTCTTACAAAAACAGCATGGACACTGACACTGTCAGTATCTGTATGTGTACTGACCAATTGTCAATTGATTCATAAATTTCTAGGAGGAATAACAGAGGAACAACACAACAAAGAATTTCAGAAATGGTACTTCATGGAGAATACAAGTATTTACTTCAATAGACAATTTACTTCAATATCAAGAAAGCTGACATATGCTCTTTAACCCTTTCCCACCACAGACATTTTTTATTTTAATTTTTTATTTTTTTTTTTATAATTAACTTTTTATTAGATTTTCAAATATCACCAATGAATATACATAGTAACAGACAATGTGCATGGCACAACAATCATTGATTAAACAGTCGAATAAGCTGGCGAATTACATACAACAATTGACTAATAACACAATGGAACGTTAGCGGTGGACAGGATACAAAGAATCCTTAGGTTGAAAGGCCAAGGGTCTCAGTAAGGTATTATGTTAAACAGGGGGTTCCCACAAATGCGTCCTGGTAGTGTCTTTAGAGAACTCATACCAAGGCGCCCAAATAGCGCAAAACTTCTGGTGGGTACGAAGTTCTAAGTGGGAAAGTTCCTCCATCCGTGCAACTTGAGATACTTTCCGCAGAAAGTAGGATACTGGAGGGGGGAATCGGATGCCCAGTATAGAGGGATCATAGATTTGGCGATAGCCACCAGTTGAAGCCAAAGACGTCTGTGGGACCTAGGCGGGGAAGTGGGCCACAGATTCAAGAAAAGTCCCACAGGGGTCAGAGGCTCAGTGGATCCACAAACCTGGTTCAGTATCTGCTGAACGAGTGACCAGTAAGGGGCTATTTTTTCGCATTCCCACCAAATATGCAGGTAGGACCCTACGGACTTATGGCATCGCCAACACAATGGGGATACATCCGGAGAGAACTTATGGACTACAGTGGGCATTCTATACCATCTGGTAACCAATTTATAGCTTGACTCCTGCAAGCGCACACATCTGGAAGGCCCTGTGATTCTCTTGAGCATAGATGAAATTTCTCCAGGAGTAAGGGACATTTGAAGGTCTACCTCCCATTTTCGCACATATGAGGGGAGCTCTGTGCCTAGTTCGCTCAGAAGGTTGGAGTAGATAGTAGATAAAGGTCGTGGTATATTTTGCTTCCGGAGTAGGAGCTTTTCTAGCCACGTAGTTGTGCGATGGTCAGGCTCCTGCTTCAGAGCTCTCAGGTACAGTGTTTTAATCGATTGGTATGTTAGGAAATTGGTATGTATAGAGAGGGGGTGTTGGGTGAACTCAGAATAAGAAGGGAAGGCCCCATCGATCAGTATAGAGTCGTAGGGTAGTCGCCCAACATGTTTCGGCACTCTTGGAGCCGATTCTATAAACTTGGATTCCGATAAGATTAAATCCTGGACAGACATGAGGGGGGAGGGATCTGTTGACAAGGGAAACAGTCTCTGTACCCATTGCCATGAGTCATAGACCGCTGATGTTAGTACATTGGGAGCGAGGACCTGCTTAGCCGTTTGGCAGGGGAGCCATAGTATTGCAGTAATGGGGAAGTCTATAGTGGTTTCCTCCACTGACACACGTAGTCTCGCATTATTACTCTGAAACCAATCAATGGTCCTTGCCAGTTGTGCTGCATGATAAAATGTTCTTATATCTGGTAGACCCATACCACCCAACTTCCTAGGTCTGGTAAGAGTGCGGAACGCCACTCTAGGGCGAGAGTTATGCCAGACATATTTTGAAAACATTCTGCGGAGGGAGGAAAAGAATGTTAGTGGAAGAGGGATAGGGAGGGTTTGAAATAAGTATAATATCTTAGGCAGAATCATCATTTTCAGTAGACTAGTTCTACCCATCCATGAGATATATGGGACCTGCCAAGATTCTAATAGAGATTTGATGTTGGAGAGCAAAGGGCCGTAGTTAGAATCATACCAGCGCCTGGGTGAGGGCGTTAAATTTAATCCTAAATACTTGATATAGTCGTGTCGCAGTGGGAATGGGGAGGTAGCCTGTAAGTCAGATTTAACCAAAGGGGGGCAATAGACACATAAGGCTTTGGATTTTGTGGTATTAATTTTAAAATTCGAGAGGGTACCAAAGGCCGTAAAGATCGTATCTATGTGAGGTAATGCAACAGTTGGGTTGGTAAGGATTATTAAAAGGTCGTCTGCAAATGCGGCCGTACTATGGCAAATCCCTCCAGTGACCAGACCTTTCAGCAATGGGTCCTGTCGGATACTCTGAATTAATGTTTCAATGGTCAGAACAAAGAGTAAGGGGGATAATGGGCATCCCTGCATGGTGCCGTTTTTAATATCAAACGAGGAGTAGAGGCATCCATTAACTCTAATTTTAGCGCTAGGTCTGGAGTACAAAGCCATGACCTTCTGGACAAACATGTGTGGGAAGCCAAAATACCGTAGTGTCTCTGTCATAAAGGTCCAATCTACCCTATCAAAGGCTTTTTCCGCATCCGTTGAAAGAAGTACCAAGGGGGTCTTCTTACGCTGGGCGCGTTGTATCAAGTGGAGCACTCATTGGGTGTTATGTTTACCTTCTCTGCCCGTTATAAACCCCACTTGCTCTGGGTGGACCAGGGAGGGTAGGAATGATTTTAATCTATTAGCTACTAACTTGGCATATAGTTTAACATCTACGTTTAGCAAGGAGATGGGGTGGTAGCTACCACATTGTGTCGGGTCCTTGCCTTCCTTAGGAATGATAGAAATATGGGCTTCCAAGGCTTGGGGGGGGGAAGTAGTGGGCTTCGTCTACAGAGTTACAAACCTGAAGAAAATGGGGGAGAAGGATAGAGCTAAAGTGCTTGTACAGTCATGGCCAAAAGTTTTGAGAATGATACAAATATTAATTTTTACAAAGTCTACTGCTTCGGTTTTTCTAATGGCAATTTGCATATACTCCAGAATGTTATAAAGAGTGATCAGCTTAACAGCAATTACTTGCAAAGTCAATATTTGCCTAGAAAATGAACTTTATCCCCCAAAACACATTTCAACATCATTGCAGCCCTGCCTTAAAAGGACCACCTAACATCGTTTCAGTGATTGCTCCATTAACACAGGTGTGGGTGTTGATGAGGACAGGGCTGGAGATCAATCTGTCATGATTAAGTAAGAATGACACCACTGAACACTTTAAAAGGAGGCTGGTGCTTGCCATCATTGTTTCTCTTCTGTTAACCATGGTTATCTCTAAAGAAACACGTGCAGTCATCATTGCACTGCACAAAAATGGCCTAACTGGGAAGAGTATTGCAGCTAGAAAGATTGCACCTCAGTCAACAATCTATCGCATCATCAAGAACTTCAAGGAGAGAGGTTCCATTGGTGCCAAAAAGGCTCCAGGGCGCCCAAGAAAGACCAGCAAGCGGCAGGACCGTCTCTTAAAAGTGTTTCAGCTGCGGGATCGGGCTACCAGCAGTGCAGAGCTTGCTGAGGAATGGCAGCAGGCAGGTGTGAGTGCATCTGCAAGCACTGTGAGGCGGAGACTCTTGGAGCAAGGCCTGGTCTCAAGGAGGGCAGCAAAGAAGCCACTTCTCTCCAGAAAAAACATCAGGGACAGACTGATATTCTGCAAAAGGTACAGGGAGTGGACTGCTGAGGACTGGGATAAAGTCATTTTCTCTGATGAATCCCCTTTTCGATTGTTTGGAACATCTGGAAAACAGCTTATTCGGAGAAGAAGAGGTGAGCGCTACCACCAGTCTTGTCTCATGCCAACTGTAAAGCATCCTGAAACCATTCATGTGTGGGGTTGCTTCTCAGCCAAGGGAATCGGCTCTCTCACAGTCTTGCCTAAAAACACAGCCATGAATAAAGAATGGTACCAGAATGTCCTCCAAGAGCAACTTCTCCCAACCGTCCAAGAGCAGTTTGGCGCTCAACAATGCCTTTTCCAGCATGATGGAGCACCTTGCCATAAAGCAAAGGTGATAACTAAATGGCTCAGGGAACAAAACATAGAGATTTTGTGTCCATGGCCTGGAAACTCCCCAGATCTTAATCCCATTGAGAACTTGTGGTCAATCATCAAGAGACGGGTGGACAAACAAAAACCAACAAATTCAGACAAAATTAAAGCATTGATTCTGCAAGAATGGACTGCTATCAGTCAGGATTTGGTCCAGAAATTGATTGAGAACATGCCAGGGAGAATTGCAGAGGTCCTGAAGAAGAAGGGTCAACACTGCAAATATTGACTTGCTGCATTAACTCATTCTAACTGTCAATATAAGCTTCTGTTACTCATAATATGAATGCAATTATATTTCTGTATGTGATAAAAACATCTGACAAACACACATAAAAACCAGAGGGCAGCAGATCATGTGAAAATATAATATTTGTGTCATTCTCAAAACTTTTGGCCATGACTGTAGTAAAAGGCTGGGAGGCCATCAGGGCCAGGAGCTTTCCCCAGAGGGGTGTCAGCAAGTGCGGACTGCAGTTCTGACAGTGTAAAGGGAGTCGTAAGGGCATCTTGTTGTTGGGGAGTGAGCGATGGGAGGAAGAGAGATTGAAAAAAGGACCGGATTTTAGTAGAGCGGTCTTGTAGCTCAAGAGGGGTCTCAGCAGGTCTAAGGTTATACAGTTTCTGATAGAAAGCACAAAATTCAGAAGCTATGTCTGGAGTGTCTTTTAGGCTAGAGCCTGACCGGGAAGTGATCTCCGCTACAAAGCTTTGGTTGCGTCGTTTTTTAACTAAATACGCCATCAGTTTTCCGCCCTTGTTACCATGCATATAGTACTTATGGGAGGATGACAGATAGGCTTTAGGAGTTTTTAGGTTCAGGCAGTCTTTAAGTCGTTCTCTGCACAAGATCAGTTCTGAGAGAGCCCCCTGAGCCGCAGCTCGCTTATGGTAACTTTCCAAGGTTGCAATACGGGCAAGTAAGTCATCAATTTCTTTGGTACGTTTTTTCTTAATGTGAGAACTGAGACTTATGAATACCCCTCTGATCACAGATTTGTGGGCCTCCCAGATAACACAAGGCTGTATGTCAGGTGTAGTATTTTCATTAAAATAGTCAGTGAGCGCTTTAGAAACAACCTGACGAGAGTCGTGGGAGCAGAGCAGAGTCTCATTAAGTCTCCATTCATAGCTACGGGGTGGAAGGGATGAAATTTGTAGTTGAACAGTGATCGGGGCGTGGTCAGATATAGTGATTGAGCCAATGGTGGGAGAGGAGCATAAAATTAGCTGGTTCTGGGGTAAAAAGATGTAGTCCAGACGCTGGTACGATTTGTGTGGGTTAGAATAAAACGTATAGTCCTTACCGTCGGGATTAAAGGCCCTCCATACATCTACAAGATGCATAGAGGAGAGATGCTTGGCAAGTTTACTAAGGGCAGCGAAGCTATGCGAGGATGTGCCAGTGGAGGAGTCCTGAAGGGGCTGAAGGGCAATGTTAATGTCCCCACCCAACACTACAAGACCCTGTGCGAACATAGAAAATCTGTCTAGGGTATCGAGTAGCCATGAAATTTGCCCCACATTTGGTGCGTATACATTGCCAATGGTGACTAGAGTATTGGCAATGTACCCTTTAAGAAACAGGTATCTGCCCTGGTCATCACTCAAGCGAGCCACCACAGAGAAGGGGACGTCTGATTTAAAGCAATACTAACTCCATTCTTCTTCCCAGTAGCGTCGCATGAGTGAAACCAGGCCGAGTAAGGAGATTTGGGTAGATTAGGCACCTTACCTGTAGGGAAATGTGTCTCTTGGAGGAGTAGGATAGAGGATTGCGATCTTTTAAGAGCGTGGAGTACCTGGGATCGCTTGGTGGGAGAGTTGAGACCCTTGACGTTCCATGACGTAAACTTAACACAAGACATAGACAACAATAAACAATAAACTGAGAGATACTAATAAGTATGTAGAACAAACGCTACAATGAGGCATTCAAATGTAAACGATTATATAAAATGCAATGAGCTACAGTGCCGTATCGTGGGGGGGTGGTAAAGCAGGGCGGTCGGCCCAAAGAGCCGTTAACAGAGTCGCTAAGGCAGCAAAGGGCTTTATAAACCCTTTTAGGAGATAAAGGCAAACAATATATGTACTATATGCCAACTAGGCCCAACCCCGGCTACGGGGCAGCACACATGAAAAACAAACATTGTAACAAGTAAGGAATCACGGTCATAGGTCAGAAAGTAGAAAGGATATATAATACTTATGACATCACGAGAAATTCAGTCCTGCTCCACAGGTGCCCTCTTCCTCTGGTGTTTGGATTTCGGACGTTTCCAGGCTTCCACTTTAGGAAGATCGGGAAGAGAGGCAATGTCTGTGAAAGTAAGCCATGATGGGATGATGGCTGGATCCAATTCCAGAGGTGGACACGCAGCAAACAGGTCATCTGGGTGCCGAATATTGTACAAACGTCCATTGAAGTTGTAGGAAATCCCGAAGGGAAATAGCCATTTATACGGTATCTTAAGTGTCCGGAGACGGTCTGTGAGCAACTTCATCTGTCATCTTTTGGCCAGTGTCACCGGGGAGATATCCTGATAGAATGTGATTCTGTGCCCTTCATATGTGAAATCCGGGGTTACACGGGTTTTCTGCAAAATCGCCTCTTTTACTGGGAAGGACAGCAGTTTGCAGACGATGTCCCTGGGGGGTTCCCCTTCCTTAGGTTTTGGGCGCAAAGCCCTATGGGCTCGTTCAAGTTGGACATCTGAAGACAGATCGCCCTCCAAGACTGATTCCAGGAGTCTCTTTGTGAAGGTCATGGTTTCAGCGGGCGGGAAGTTCTCTGGCACACCTCTGATACGTAAATTATTCCGCCTACCCCTGTTGTCCTGATCCTCCAGATAAGAGTGCAGAGAGTTCAGATGGGCCTGGCAAGCCGTAAATGCCATAGTAGTAGCTTCGCCATGTGCCAGGAGTGAGGTCTGTGTTTCCTCTAGGTGTTCAACTCTGGAACCAATGCTCCGGACATCTTGTTTAATATCTGCGAGTTCTTTCATGACCGGTTGCAAAGTTTTCTCCAGTAGTTTCTGCAGGCCCTTGGAGGAAATGGTGACCATGGAGGTGGAGGCGGAATCGGATATATTTCCGTCATCCATGCCGCTTTCTGCGTTGGGCGCCTGCAGGATCAGGGGCAACTAGAGAGCGTCTTGCTGCTGCTGTGGAATTGTGCGGTGTGCGCTTCTCGAGAAACTTGTCCATTTCTGCTTGTGACTTTTTTGAGTGTTTCGGTGTAACTCGTGAGTCTACGGGCTTATTCTGACCAATTTTAACCATGATGTGGCTATCAGGACATGCTGGCCCACACCGGGAAAGAGCACGATCAAGCTGGATTAGGAAGTCATAATCAGATCTAACGGGCCCTAGTAGAAAGTGGCAGGCTCTCGAGGGTTAACTCACCACCCAAGTGGAAGATCCGCGTCGCTCTGATATCATAGAAGACAAAATTAGGGTCCACTTGTAACAGATAGAGGCCTGGTCTGATGTCGGATATCTGAAGGCCCCAAGATGGCCGCCACTCGTTGTGAGAGCGGCGGTAGGCCCCAGGCTCCAGGCAGTCCTCAGCGTCGGCCGGAGTGCTTAGAAGTAAGCGATGGAGTCACCCCCACAGATGGAGAAGCCCGTCGGTGTGGTCGGTGGTGTCTCCCAGGAGCCGGCTGACAGCTGGCAGTCTCACCCAGTCAGGGCCGCGGCGGTAGGGCAGGCCCCAAAAAGACGGTGCTTGGCACGGGAGGTGCAGTAGGCCGCAGCCGCCGGATGTCCCGTAGATGCAGCCCGCGCTATCAACGGTGTCCGCGGCAGTGAACGGAGAGGGCCAGAGGGCGACCAAGATGGCAGGCCTCTGTGCGGAAGAGCAGGTAGGCCTCAATCCAGAGCAGCCGATAAGAAGCCTCGATTCTTGGCCCAAAACACCGCAAATACGCTAATAGGGCCTGGGGGAATGCCCAAGGGTGCTGGAGGTCAATAGAGGTTAGGGTGGCGAAGATGAAGGGTGGATTTGGTAAAGATCGCTGGAGAGCACTGCATCTGTGTGAATTTCGTACAGGCTTTGTTTTTATGGTGCTCACTGTGCAGCCAAAAAGACATGTAATCTGTATTCTATGGGTCGGTACAATTACAGCGATACCAAATTTATATAGTTTTTTTTTGTTTTGTTTTAAGCCTCTAAAAAAAATCTAAAAATTTGCATAAAAAAGTTCATTCTTGGAGTTGCATCTTTTTTGTGGGGCCAATCTCACTTTTTATTTATATATTTATTTGTATGAGGGGCGAAGCAGCCAAAAAAAAACGTAGTTCGGCTCTTTTTATTTTTTTTTTTCCATGCTATGGTATTCACTGTACAGGAAAAAATATTTTTATAAGTTTGTAGACCTGACGTTTTCGGACACATGGATACCTAATGTGTATGTGTTTCACTATGGATCTTGAACCCAAGGGGGTCTGATGACTAATACAATATATCGTAGTGTTAATGCATTGCAATGCATTGTAGAATACCTTCACTTCTATTACAGGCTACATAGAGCAGAGCTCACAGAGAAAATATAACTACCAATAGGCCACTAGATGGGTCCACAAAAAATGATAAAATCTAACTTTTAATATAACAATAGATAAAAATGACATTCAAACACAGTGTGTAAATACATAAATTATAAACATCAGTATCAAAGATAGAGAGGTAGGCACAAAACTGACCCATAAAAATAAAGTGGAACTGGCCAGTATGTCCAAGGACAGAAATTATCATCAAGCTGTCCCTCACAATGAACTGACCTCCCTAATCACAGAAGAAAATCACCAAATCCCAGTGAAATAGATGAATGTAGGCTCCAGGCTAGATAAAAATGCCAAGGGGGGGACCCAGATGGTGAGGTTACTGACCTATTGCCACGCCAACACCATTTAAGGTCTCCAAATAGCTCTGAGCCATCTATCAAAGGGTAGGGTGACGTCCCTAATAGCTGCAAAAATACCCTACGCATTTTCTATATAACAATTCATCAGTGGTCCAATAAGTAATAGCGGTGAAAACTGCTGTTAATGTCATGTCATGTGAGGCTTGAGAAAGCACCAGTAGGCGCAAAACAGTCGTAGCATTTTGCTTTATATGCATATGCCTCTTTCCCATGCTGCAGCATTTTGTTTTTATTTGGAAATTTTGGAATAAAGACACAGCTTTTTAGGACATGTTTTGGTGAGTGCCCCCTTCTTTTCGTGTTCTTCTAAACGTGGATATTTAAATATGGGTTGTACCGCAAAGGAATCGGAAAGTTCCCCTGAATGTCTTTTGTGATTGGAACACTGATGAGCATGCATGGTTAGCAATCCATTTACTTCTATGGAGACTGCCAGAGTTTGTCATCCTGGAAGCCCTATAGAAGTGCAAAGCCAGCCAAGGACAACATCTGCAAGGGGTTTGTATGCTCTCTCCATGCTTGCGTGGGTTTCCTCTGGGTACTCTGGTTTCCTCCCACACTCCAAAGACATTGGGAATTTAGATTTGTGAGCCCTACTTGGGACAGATTTGACTATATCTGTAAAGCTCTGCGGAATATGATGGTGCTATATAAGTAAGCAAAATAAATAAATTAGTGCACTGGCCATTTATGCATTCCAGCGTTCCATTTAAATTGAGCATTCAGGGGAACTTTTGGGTTCCCATTCTCCTGATTCTTGTGGAAAGGAGATGTGTTATTTGTTGCACAACCTTTAAATGTTTTAGTTAAGTTAAACCACCACAGCTTGGTGTAGTATTGGTTGTGTTGTATTGTGATGTAGTTGCACTATGCAGTATGATGGGTTATGTACATTCTCATGTTGCTTTAACTGATGCAGGTTATTGCATGAACAGTGTTCTTTAACTCATGGTCAGACCTAATGAACATTAGTTGTTGCCCAGATGGCTTGGTATTTAAGGGCCCGTTCCCTTGCTTTAGTGGGAGGAGAGAGCTTGGACACATTTGGGAAGTAGAAAGGGATTGCAGAGGTTGGCCCACAGGAGCAGGTCAGCTCGCTGCTGGAGGACAGCTGGTAGGAGAAAATCTAGTGAGACCAGGCGAGCTAGGCAACCTGTGTTAAAAAAGTTGGGGAGAAAGGGGCACAGCCAATAAGATGTTAGCTTGTTCAGTGAACTGGCACACCTTAAAGCGTACACTTAGAGAGCAGGAGCTCAGGTCCTGCAGAGACAATCAGAGCATCCCCCACAACAGTTGACCTATGTTCATCCCTGCAGCCTAGAGGCCCATAGAGTTACTTTTGTGCCCCACTGTGAGTTGACCCTTGTGCAGATGTGCTATGTTATAACATCTGCTGTAGTAATTTAGGAAACCACAGTATGACCATCTGGTGACGTGTGACATTTCTCCCCCACATTGCCCCTGTTCTCAGTGCCAGCGATTGCTCCTGCCAATGCCTCCTTGCAGGTTCACAACAGGAAACAGGCATAGAAGTAGCACATCTTTGGAGCATTACCTCCCCGAACACCACTTTTTATAATTGAAGCTACCTGCCCACACGTAACCTCCGATCCTCCAAAGACCTCCTAATTCACTCTGCTCTTAACCACTCTTCACACAACCGTCTCCAAGATTTCTCCCGTGCATCCCCCATATTCTGGAACTCATTACCAAGACACATAAGACTGACTCCCACAATCAGATGCTTCAAGAAGGCCCTGAAGACTCACCTATTTAGGAAGGCCTACAACCCGCAATAACACTACTGTCACCACACCACCATCTGAACAGCCTTTCCCCTCACCGTCTGTCTCTATCCCTCTTCCCTCATAGATTATAAGCCCTTGCGGGCAGGGCCCACTATCCCACTGTTAGTATTATATTTGTTTTGTATATTTTGTGTACCGTATGTAAACCCTCAAATGTACAGCAACATGGAATTAATGGTGCTCTATAAATAAATAAATAAATAAATACATAAATAATAATAGTAATAAAGCTAATATCACAATACAATACAATGGGTATGCTGACCCTCAAAATAATGTCATTAAGGATAGTTGTACATTTCAGTATAAGCCAGCATCACCATAATGAGGAAACATTAACAGCAATAACAAAATAACAAATCTCACCTATTCTAGAGCTAAGATATTATATCTTGTCACTATTGCCCCTATGCCCTGATAATGAGAACAAAATGAGGAATGAGATGTCTCCCCTCTTGCCCATGTCAACCCCTCCGCTGTCTACCTCCCCAGAAATATACTAATTAATTTGTAATTGGACCCTTTAAACATTCGAAGAGGTGCCATTGCGTAAGAATGAATGGAGCTGTCAACTGTCTAGTTGACGCTATAAAATGTCAACTACAGTGCCTTGCGAAAGTATTCGGCCCCCTTGAACTTTTCAATCTTTTGCCACATTTCAGGCTTCAAACATAAAGATATAAAATTTAAATTTTTTGGTGAAGAATCAACAACAAGTGGGACACAATCGTGAAGTGGAACGAAATTTATTGGTTATTTTAAACTTTTGTAAAAAATAAAAAACTGAAAAGTGGGGTGTGCAATATTATTCGGCCCCTTTACTTTCAGTGCAGCAAACTCACTCCAGAAGTTCAGTGAGGATCTCTGAATGATCGAATGTTTTCCTAAATGACTGATGATGATAAATATAATCCACCTGTGTGTAATCAAGTCTCCGTATAAATGCATCTGCTCTGTGATAGTCTCAGGGTTCTGTTTAAAGCGCAGAGAGCATCATGAAGACCAAGGAACACACCAGGCAGGTCCGTGATACTGTTGTGGAGAAGTTTAAAGCCGGATTTGGATACAAAAAGATTTCCCAAACTTTCAACATCCCAAGGAGCACTGTGCAAGCGATCATATTGAAATGGAAGGAGTATCAGACCACTGCAAATCTACCAAGACCCAGCCATCCCTCTAAACTTTCATCTCAAACAAGGAGAAGACTGATCAGAGATGCAGCCAAGAGGCCCATGATCACTCTGGATGAACTGCAGAGATCTACAGCTGAGGTGGGAGAGTCTGTCCATAGGACAACAATCAGTCGTACACTGCACAAATCTGGCCTTTATGGAAGAGTGGCAAGAAGAAAGCCATTTCTCAAAGATATCAATAAAAAGTCTCGTTTAAAGTTTGCCACAAGCCACCTGGGAGACACACAAAACATGTGGAAGAAGGTGCTCTGGTCAGATGAAACCAAAATCAAACTTTTTGGCCACAATGCAAAACGATATGTTTGGCGTAAAAGCAAGACAGCTCATCACCCTGAACACACCATCCCCACTGTCAAACATGGTGGTGGCAGCATCATGGTTTGGGCCTGCTTTTCTTCAGCAGGGACAGGGAAGATGGTTAAAATTGATGGGAAGATGGATGGAGCCAAATACAGGACCATTCTGGAAGAAAACCTGTTGGAGTCTGCAAAAGACCTGAGACTGGGACGGAGATTTATCTTCCAACAAAACAATGATCCCAAACATAAAGCAAAATCTACAATGGAATGGTTCACAAATAAGTGTATCCAGGTGTGAGAATGGCCAAGTCAAAGTCCAGACCTGAATCCAATCGAGAATCTGTGGAAAGAGCTGAAAACTGCTGTTCACAAACGCTCTCCATCCAACCTCACTGAGCTCCAGCTGTTTTCCAAGGAAGAATGGGCAAGAATTTCAGTCTCTCGATGTGCAAAACTGATAGAGACATACTCCAAGCGACTTGCAGCTGTAATCGCAGCAAAAGGTGGCGCTACAAAGTATTAACTTAAGGGGGCCAAATAATTTGGCACGCCCCGCTTTTCAGTTTTTTATTTTTTACAAAAGTTTAAAATATCCAATAAATTTCGTTCAACTTCACAATTGTGTCCCACTTGTTGATTCTTCACCAAAAAAATTAAAATTTTATATCCTTATGTTTGAAGCCTGAAATGTGGCAAAAGGTTGAAAAGTTCAAGGGGGCCGAATACTTTCGCAAGGCACTGTATATACAACTATATACAATTGTCTATAGACACTTTAAGGCATTACATTTCTTAAAAAATCAATCTGTGTTGGTAGACTTCCTTCTTTCTGTTTCAAGTCTTTCTATGTGCATAAGGTGTTTTAGCTCATCAACGATTTGTTCCACACTCGGTACATGCGGCTGAAGCCACCGCTGTAGGATACAATGTTCAACTATCATACACACCATGTGGAACTATGTGGGGAGGTTTTGCCTAAAGCTCTCCCCCCCCCTTTATTCTCCCTGGTAGTGAAAAAGATGTATAAAGGGTTTTGATGGAACTTTTCTTCTTCATAAGGCAAAGACTACTTGTTATACCTATCTCCAAGGTAGTTGGATCTTGTCACATGTTCACAGGCCGGGGACTAGATCCATTTTGTGTTCCTGGCATTTTGGGCAATGTGTGATCCTGTCTGGACTTGACAGTGTGGGGTAAGGAGTTGAAGGCATAAATAGCTTTATGCGTGATACGGAAATGCGTGTCCCTCATTCACAACTGCCCTACATATGGAATAACCACCCTTTCAATATTTTGTCTCCCACATTGGCCTCCTGCAGTTGTCTTGTCCAGCCCTCAAATACATGCCCTATGAGACCCTGATACATTAATCAGGGCAAACTGATTGATTATACAAGATTTTGTCTAACACATTCAGTGCCACCTATGAGCATATATCTGTGGGTGTTTACATTATAGCTCCCCATTTTTAAGACAGTGGACAGGCTTAGATTTAAGGCAGTCCTGGCCAGGGATGCCTCGGCCTGTCAGATTCACTATAATTCACAGGACCTCTTGAAATGGCACATGGGACATCCTTAGATGTAACAAAAGTATTAAGAAGCCGGGGTCTCCTAATAATTCTGGCACACCTGAGCGGGGAACTTATTTGAGACTGGTGAAGGAAATGTCAGTCTTAATAAATTCTCTCCTATGCCTTTTTTTTAACCTACTCTTGGCTTTGGCTTACAACTAAGGCTAGCCATACACAATGGATACCAATAGCCATTGCGGCTGAATGACTGGATCTTATGGATGAACAATTCCCACCAGTAATTAAACTGCCTGTTCACAGCAGTAGTTTAGATAAAAAGTTCACATTATCTTTGGCTCTCCATTGTTCTGGTCAGTTGGAGGACCACACTTATTTTCAGATGGCTCACAGCTGAAAATTTCCAACACATTGGATATTTTTTGGGGGTAGAAAAAATGTTTTTCTGTCACTTTTTAAAAATGGTTCGCCTGGAAACCACCATTGAGGCTGGGTTTACACTGTGCCTTTTACTGCAGAATTGTAGGTAGTTTATAATTACAGCAATACCTAGCACATGTTACTATGCATTTCATCTGTATGCTAATGGACATTATATTGAAAACCTCTGGTATGTAGAAATGGGCTCTTCATTACTGCAATTAAATACTACATGCAGCGTTTCAGTAAAAAGTGCAGTGTAAACCCAACCTAAAAACTGGATGCAGTTTTTAATTGCAGTAATAAGCAGCATGTATTGCTGCGTATTGCTATGTATTTCACATGTATGCTAACGGCAATTAAATTAAAATACTTCTGGTTTGCTGGCTTAGTAGAAATGTGCTATTCACAACTACAATTAAAATCGGCATACATTCTCACATCGCAGTAACCACATGCACTGCATCGCGATTCTACAATATAATTGTGAGATCATTGGCAGCTGTATACAGGCAGGGTGTCAGATGTAGCTTCTTTTATGTGAGCATACACCCTAATTTAAAAAAAAGTGTAGTGTAGCTCGGGACTGTAAATGCAGCTTCAGGACTGGGCTACACTGCGGCTTTTCAAAGCATCACTTAGGCTAGGGCTAAGTGGTGACATTAGCCACGACTCCCGTCACACAGCCAAAGAGTACCCTGTCACCATGCGACTTCTCTAACAATGTAAGGCTAGATTCATACAACCGACGTACAAGACGGCCGTAAAAAATGAATGTTTTCACAGATCCCCTATACATTTCAGTGTATGGAAAGATCCGTGAAAACAGCCAAAAATAGGACATCACCTATATTTTGACGGTCCTTGACAATGAACCGTTAAAATAATGGTCAAGTGAATAGCCCCTATTCACTGACATTGAAATTAATGCTGCCATGTAACATCTGTTAAAGAAAAGGATGTCACACATCCACTATTCAGTCGTGTGAATGTGGCCTAAGTGAACTGAGTCATACAGCAACTTATAGATGCTGTGAATGCAACTTTAGGTTGCAAAAAAATCTAGCACTGCTAGATTATTTTTCCAACTAGAAGTGGCAGTCACAGCACCTATAAGTTGCAGTATGACTCAGTTCACTTAGGCTACATTCACATGACTACATTCACACTCTCAGGGCAGCAGTGTGACTCTATTCACTTACATTGGCGAAGGAGTTGCAGGTCGACAAGACAATCTTTTGAGTTAAGATGGATGTCAGCTGTGTTGCCCTAGGCTAATTGATTTGATTTACTGAGCTACAGCTGCAGTCCAAATGTGTTAGAAGCAATGTTGTGGACTGTAGTCATTACTAAATATTTAAAGGGGTTGTCCAGGATAAATTACTATTTTAACTATAAGCACCCTCCAACTTTCTAAATAACATTTATTACTAATTATTTTTAGTTTTACTGTAATATATGTAGGTCATGTGACCTACATATATTACATTTTTTACTTTTCACTGACGTCCCTGGGTGTCGGTCTAAGGGATATCTGCATCCTGGAATGTCACCGGAAAGAAGCACGCCCCCCCAGCCCCATTATACTTACCTGTTCCTACTGTGGATACCCGGATCCCGGGATGTCATCGCTGGAAGGCCCGCCTCTTATTTGCATGTGCCAGCCCACTACAATGGGTTGCGGGGATTAGGGAGCCGACTGTCAATGACAGCTGGACTACTAAGAAAGTAGGCAGGGATGGTTTGCTACCATCCCTGCTTTCCCGGTAACTGTATACACAGCATTTAATGAGCGCTGTGTATACAGTTATGGGAGCTGCTATGAAGTGGCATCCCCCTGGTATGGAGCATTATTCTGTGCAGAGGCCACTGTTGAGCAAATTATACAGTGCAGGGGCCACTGTTGAACAGATTATACCATGCAGGGGCCACTGTGGAACATATTATACTGTGCAGGGGCTACTGTGGAGCATTATCCTCTGCAGGGGCCACTGGGGAGCATTATCCTGTGCAGGGTGTGGGGTTTTTTGCAGGGGCCACTGTGGAACATATACTGTGCGGGGGCCACTGTGGAGCATTATCCTGTGCAGGAGCCACTGTGGAGCATTATCCTTTGCAGGGGCCACTGTGGAGCATATTATACAGTGCAAGGGTCACTGTGGAGCATTGTCCTATGCAGGGGCCACTGTGGAGAATATTATACTGTGCAGGGGCCACTGTGGAGAATATTATACTGTGCGGGGTCCACTGTGGAGCATTATGCTGTGCAGGAGCCACTATGGAGCATATTATACTGTGCGGGGGCCACTGTGGAGAATATTATACTGAACGGGGGCCACTGTGGAGCAGATTATAACGTGCAGGGGCCACGGTAGAATGGAGTCACATTGCGACCACTTGTATACTTCAACCATGACTTCTAGTTGCAAAAATGTCGACCAATGTTCACTAAGGCTAGGTTCACACCAGTGCTCGGTCTCCGCTCGGCGATTTCTCTGTTTGCAGGACTTTTCTCTCCGCCTATTTTAAGCAGAATGGGGAACAGAGTCCCCTAACGCTAGTGTGAACCAACCCTTAATTGAAGGCAGAAATGCAGCAGTTTTGACACAGGCTTCACAATCAGCATTTGCAAAGGGTTCATTTATGTGCAGGCTTCACTGCTGTAATTTTCTGGAACTTGTGGATAACTATTTATTTCTTCTTTCAATCTACACTGTATGAACAAGGCTAGAACCTAGTGCTTCTCCGACCTGTGTACAAGCCACTTGTACGTAGAGAACCAGCTGTCACCCGCACAGTGAGGATATGGTCCGAGGAGAGTGATGAGGCTCTGAGGGATTGTTTTGACACAACCGCATGGGAAGTGCTGCAGGATTCTTATGGAGAAAATATAGAAGGACTCACACACTGCATAACGGACTACATTAATTTTTGTGTGGACAACACAGTACCCACAAAAGTGGTGAGGTGCTTCTCCAATAACAAACCATGGATTAACTCTGATATAAAAACACTACTTAAGGAGAAAAAGATGGCATTCAGGACAAGAGATAAGGAGGGGTTGAGGGAAGTACAAAAGGAGCTGAGGCATCAAATCAGGCAGGGAAAAGCCAGTTATAAAGAAAAAATGGAAAAGCAAATGGAAAGAAAAGACATAAGGGGGGTCTGGGAGGGGCTTAAGTCAATTTCGGGTCATAAACAGTCGGTCTGCCAGATTGAGGCAGATGTTAATTGGCTTAATGAACTAAACCTATTCTTCAACAGATTTGATCACACACCAGCTCCTCCCACCCCAGTATGTCCTTCAGCTTCCCCCACCACAATGACTTCTCCCCATGCGGCCACTTCCCAACAGACCAGTAAATCCAGAAATCCGTCTTTATCTGGCCACAGTCTGACCTTCACACGGGCCCAGGTGAGGAAGGAGAAGAAAAAGATCAAGGCGAGGAAAGCTGCAGGGCCAGATGACATCAGTGCAAGGCTAATTAAGACTTGCGGGGACCAGCTGTGTGGTATAATTACATATATGTATAATATGAGCCTGAGGCAGGAAATAGTCCCTGAATTATGGAAATCTTCTTGTGTGGTACCAGTTCCAAAGAAACCCCACCCTATGGACCTCAACGACTACAGACCTGTAGCACTGACATCCCACCTGATGAAGATCTTGGAGAGATTGGTTCTCACACATCTCCGCCCTCTAGTGAGCCCCGCTATGGACCCCCTCCAGTTTGCTTATCGGCCGGGCATTGGGGTAGATGATGCCATCATCCATCTTCTGCACAGGGCTCTGTCTCACCTGGAGAAACCAGGGAACACAGTGAGAATAATGTTCTTTGACTTCTCCAGTGCTTTTAACACCATACAGCCCAGGTTATTGAGGGACAAGCTGGGCCTTGCTGGAGTGGACCACCACCTCTCCAACTGGATCCTAGACTACCTCACAAATCGACCTCAATACGTGAGAGCCCGAGACTGTGTGTCAGGTACCGTGATCTGTAATATGGGGGCACCTCAGGGTACGGTTCTCGCCCCTTTCCTCTTCACACTGTACACTGCAGATTTTAGGTGCAACTCATCCAGCTGCTACCTACAGAAGTATTCTGACGACTCTGCAATAGTGGGTCTCATCACAGATGATGATGACAGGGAGTACAGAGAACTGAACCAGGATTTTGTGGACTGGTGCCACCGGAACCACCTGAAGATTAACGCGGGAAGACCAAGGAGATGGTGGTGGACTTCCGTAAAGGCAGAAGCCCTCCTAAACCAGTGGACATCCTGGGGACGGGCATCGAGATTGTGAACACCTATAAGTACCTGGGTTTGCTCCTTAATAATAAGCTGGACTGGGCAGATCATATGGAGGCCCTGTACAGGAAGGGCCACAGCAGGCTCTACCTGCTTAGGAAACTGAGAGCCTTTGGAATCCGGGGGGCACTTCTTAGAACTTTCTTCAACTCGGTAGTGGCATCAGCCATCTTCTTTGGAGTGGCCTGCTGGGGGAGCAGTATATCAACCAGGGACAGAAATAAACTTGACAAGCTGATTAGAAGGGCCAGCTCTGTCCTGGGGAGCCCCCTGGACCCAGTGCAGGTGGTGGGTGACAGAAGGATACTGTCTGTGGTGAGCTCCATGCAGAAGAAGAAGTCCCATCCCATGCATGAGACTGTGATCGCGCTGGGCAGTACTGTCAGTGACTGACTGCTCCACCCTAGGTGTGAGAAGGAGCGCTATCGGAAGTCTTTCCTCCCCACCGCGGTTAGGCTGTACAACCAACACCGACCTAAGCGGAGATCATTACACACAGAGAACTGAAATATCTCTCTGCCTGTTAAATCCCCCCCCTCCTCTGCTACGTCCTATCTGTCTGTCTGCTATTAATGTAATGCCTCTCACCTTGGAACATTCCTGTACATGTTGTATTTGTATTTGTATTGCTTATCTTTGCTGCTGTAACACTGAATTTCCCCATTGTGGGACTATTAAAGGACTATTATTATTATTATTATTAGAGATATATAATAAATGTATTTAACAGTACCCTGCAGCTTTTTCCTCTTATGCTTGAAGATTATGGAAAATGTTTTATTAATGGAAAACATTTTTGTAGAGTATATTATAAACTGTTTTATGCATATGATACAGGTATATGATCTATCTGAATTCGTGAAGTTCCCAGCACTTCTCAAACTTGAGTCCCAATAAACAAAGAAAAATAAACTCGTTTGAATTAATTCTTTGTGAGACCAGCAGAGGGCGCAGCAGTTGTTATCCCAATACAGCAGGTAATTGACCCATGTGGGGAGGGAATGAAAACCAGAGAGGAAGGTTGAGTCAGAGACAGAGAGGGGTCCACGGCGGGGAAGCCAAGATCTAAGAGCCTCACATCACTTACTGCTGCGCTGTCTGCAAACAGCTGCAGCTCCAGATATGGGGAACCCTCCTGCAGCATGGATTTTCCTGACAATCTTATTGCTGAGGATCACAGAGCCAGGGGAATGCAAGGTAATGCTTGATCGTCCACCACTATACCTATCAGATAGTCTTTGGATGTAGTGAAATGCTTTACAATGAAGAGTTTCTGTAGTATCTGCATTTATTTTACTGACAAATACCCTGGGTAGGAAAACAACATGTATCTGCAAATTCTTATTAAAGGGATTTGTGCTATGTTATGGCCAAGTAACCAAGCATTACATATAGTTCCCAAGAAATCTATATGTATCTGTTTTTAGGGCATCATTAATTTTATGGTGTTTTACATTTGTGCATTTACATACAAAACACAAAAACAAGTGCTGTAGACTAACATAGTGACTAATAGTACAGCGGGATAGAGGTTTCTTGAACTTGAGTGTTACTGTGTGTTTTGTCTATGGAAAGTATTCCTAACCGAGCCAGGAATCCTAAACTGCCCCTACATATTACATTATGAACAGCTTTAAAACAATATTACAGATATTGAAATTGGTCTATGTGCATAAATCTAAGTGAGAGGAGATGCAGCTGTATCAACTGCAACCTAGCCCCTCCTTTGTACAAGGGAGAAAAGCAGCACTACATGCGCATGATATAGAGGCACATGTTGTACAGCGCTTACTCATTATACAAATACTATATTTTTATACTGTTTTTATATATTGTAACACTAGGTTCACACTAGCGCGTGATTGTTTCCGTCCCAGATTCTGTTTAAATTGGTGGAGAGAAAATTCCTGCAAGGAGGACTTTCTCTCCGATTTCAGTATAAAAGCCCAGTGAACCCCATTATAGTGTGTGGGGTCCATGGGTTTCCGTGTGTAACCGTTTTTTAAGCCGATAGGGTTTCCGTCTTTTGGGTCCTCATGCGTACCCAAAGGACAGAAACCCTAACGCTAGTGTGAACCTAGCATAACAAAGTTGTCATCTGTTAGGCAGTGGACCCAAGTACAATTGTGCAATATCTTCTAGCTGCAATGGTCTATAGTAAAGTGCATTTTTCTGTGCATTTTTGCATGTGTGTAAATTTTTTTTTCTATGTAATACAGATTATTACACTGCAGTGAAATTTTCCCTGATTGAGTAGTGATTGTAGTATTGAGCACAACTGTCTCCTTTACCCAGCTGTTCTGTGCATGTACAAAGGACTGATATTTTAGGGCTTGAGTCTGTTGTATATATGAAGTGGTGATTTGGAACCTGAAACTGTTCTTCCTCCTGCTTGCCTATAACTGCTGCTCTTAATCAATTTCACGCCTACCTTAGCTAGAGAAGTGCACCCCCCCTTTGGAATGCAGTCCAGTTATTTGAGGACACAGGGCTGCATTGATTCTGCAACTCAATCTAATTAAAAGTGCATTGCTTGGATAGAAGAGTGGAGGTGGCAAAACGAAATATACATGCAGAATTTTCCTAAATGAAAACCATTCTGAACCATATTACATTTGGGCCTCCTATGTTAATCAGTTGAGAAAATGTATATGTTAAAATGTATAGAAACAATGGGGGGGGGGATTTACTAACCTGTCTATTCCAGTTTTCTATGCCCTTTCTTTCACCAAATATACACCCCATTGTTCCTTGTCTACCCCCCTTACCACTTTTTGCAAAAGTGGACATAGTGGGGCAGACGAGAGGTGGGGTGGGGATGCCTCAGCCCAACCTATTTACTGCAACTAATGCCAGAAACCTGGCTTTAGTTATACCTGAAATTTAAGAAGTTCCTGACTGGCATATATTTCAGTTTTGATGCATGGAAGTGTTCCTGAGGCCGGAAGCCTTTTAATTCCGGCGCAGTTAACAGCAGGGCGGGAATCGATTAAGACTGGTGTACAGAACACCCCTTTTAATAATTCCCCCCCCCCATTACATTATCCATCATACTGGTTACTAGTTGCTCACACGTGGCAAATGTGTTGCAGAACTTTGTGTGACTGTTTCATTCACCTGAATACATATGCTGTACAACAACAAAAAAACACAATTAGATGAATAAAATGTATTTTCAATTATAGAAATATTTGCCACAAACCATATATACATACCCTGTTGGTATGTTCACACTAGGTAGTTTTGTTTTGTTTTTTTTATATGAAAAATCGGTGCAACTATTCCATACTTCTGAATGGGTCTTATAAAAATCAATATATATTTCACAGAAATAACCCCATACAGGCTAAGGCTCCATGTAGTCAAACGAAGCTAAAAAAAACCAAAAAAAAAAACCCCTTTTTTTTAATGCAGCTTTGTTATTGGGGTACATTTATTAAGCTACTTGCGCCTTTTTTGGTCTAAATTGCGCCTTTTTTGATTACTTTTTCTGCCCTGTGCTTCATTTTTGAAGCATTTGCACCCTTTTTTTTTTTTTTTTCCCAGATGTTATGCTGCCCTCGCAACTTTTTTTTTTTTTTTTGCCGAGAGAAGGGGGCGTGACCTAAATGGAGATATTTTTCACGCTGTATTTATGACTTGTGCCTTTTTAAGAAGAGGCAAAAAAAGGCTCAAATGCACTACAGGGCATGGGCAGTATAAAAACTAACACGTGCGCAGCACTTAACATGGAGTTGCGCCTACATCAAAAATAGACACCACAGTAAAACTAGTCTAAA
Organism: Leptodactylus fallax; assembly: GCA_947044405.1. Lineage (NCBI taxonomy): Eukaryota > Metazoa > Chordata > Amphibia > Anura > Leptodactylidae > Leptodactylus > Leptodactylus fallax. Next base: position 8,245,938 of record CAMRHE010000039.1, on the reverse strand, counting down.
AAAGATGCACCTGTGAAAAATATGGCCAAAAAAGGGGCAGATGATAAATAACCCTCATTGAGTTTTTGCATTTTTCTTTCCCCTATTAAATGTATAGTGAAAACGATCACAAAATTAACATGCGTTTTTCAAAAAGGAGCTTTTCAGCAGCTTTTTTTTTTCCCTCCAGTGTGTGGGTGAGACTAACCAAAATTTCAGTCACTTTGCTGGTACTTTAAAACACAGCCTTTTTCTTCATAAAAACTCTGTATTGCCGTACAAAATTGATTTTCAGTTGCAGAAATTTCTACGAAAAAAAATAAAATATCCTCTTATTTTCCACTGTGAATTTTGCTGCAAATCTGAAAAAAATCTGTATGTATTACATGCTGACTTGCTGCACCATTCACCTTCTGCATTGAAAAGGATAAATTCCACAGTTGAAATCTACAGCATAAATGGACTTGTTCCAGACTTAAAATCCACACTGCAGTTCAATTTCCACTGTGGAAAAAAAATCTCTAAGGCTAAGGCCCAACGTAGCAAAATGCAGCTAAACAAATGCTGTGGAAAAAAAAATGCAGCAGAAACGCATTGCATTTTTTTTTCTGCAGCGTTTTTCATTGCATTTTTGCAGTTTTTCTCAGTGGATTCTTCCCTTATTAAACCTATAGGGAAAACACCAGCATTTCCACTGGTATAATTGACATAATGCGATTTTCAAAATGCAGCTTTTTCGCATCTGATTTTTTTCATGCAATTTGTGGATAAGATTCACTTTGCAGGTACTGTAAAACGTAACATTTTTTGCCTTGGCGTTTCCGCAGCGGCAAAAACGCTGTGCTGTCACAATGTGGGGCTTCAGCCTAAATCATCTACTTAAGGCTAGGTTCACATCTGTGTTGGAGTTTCCGTAGGAAACCCGGAGGACCCCATTATAGTCTATGTGGACCTGAATGACGGAGAGACCAACGCTGTTGTGAACCTAGCGTTACTGGTACAGTAATACAACTATCACAGAGGGGACTGTTCCACCTATCAAAAATGGAGTCACAAAAAAGGAATTAGAGTCCTGAATCAGGCTAAAGCATAACTTTTAATATCGATAGAATAAAAGACCAAATAATCCCAAACCCTTATAGGTATATAATTACCAGAAATAAAGGGATCAGTATCAAAAATATAATGGAAAAGCACTATACAGGACTGCCTTGGTGGATTGACCACATATACATACATACATACATACATATAGTGGGTATGGAAAATATGCAGACCCCTTTAAATTTTTCACTCTTTGTTTGATTGCAGCCATTTGCTAAAAGCAAAAAAGTTCATTTTATTTCTCATTAATGTACACTCAGCACCCCATCTTGACAGAAAAAAAACAGAAATGTAGATATTTTTGCAAATTTATTAAAAAAGAAAAACTGAAATATCACATGGTCATAAGTATTCAGACCCTTTGCTGTGACACTCATATTTAACTCACCTGCTGCCCATTTCCTTCTGATGCTCCTTGAGATGGTTCTACTCCTTCATTGGAGTCCAGTTGTGTTTAATTAAACTGATTGGACTTCATTAGGAAAGTCACACACCTGTCTATATAAGACCTCACAGTGCATGTCAGAGCAAATGAGAATTGTGGCAAGGCACAGAGACAGAATTGTGGCAAGGCACAGATCTGGAAAAGGTTACAAAAGAATTTCTGCAGCACTCAAGGTTCCTAGAGCACAGTGGCCTCCATAATCCTTAAATGGAAGAAGTTTGGGACGACCAGAACTCTTCCTAGACCTGGCCGTCCAGCCAAACTGAGCAATTGTGGGAGAAGAGCCTTGGTGAGAGAGGTAAAGAAGAACCCAAAGATCACTGTGGCTGAGCTCCAGAGATGCAGTAGGGAGATGGGAGAAAGTTCCACAAAGTCAACTATCACTGCAGCCGTCCACCAGTCGGGGCTTTATGGCAGAGTGGCCCGAAGGAAGCCTCTCCTCAGTGCAAGACATATGAAAGCCCACATAGAGTTTGCCAAAAAACACATGAAGGACTCCCAGACTATGAGAAATAAGATTCTCTGGTCTGATGAGACGAAGATTGAACTTTTTGGTGTTAATTCTAAGCGGTATGTGTGGAGAAAACCAGGTACTGCTCATCATCTGCCCAATACAATCCCAACAGTGAAACATGGTGGTGGCAGCATCATGCTAGGGGGGTGTTTTTCAGCTGCAGGGACAGGATGACTGGTTGCAATTGAAGGAAAGATGGATGCAGCCAAGTACAGAAATATCCTGGAAGAAAACCTCTTCCAGAGTGCTCTGGGCCTCAGACTGGGCCGAAGGTTCATTTTCCAACAAGACAATGACCCTAAGCACACAGCTACAATAACAAAGGAGTGGCTTTGGAACAACTCTGTGACCATTCTTGACTAGCCCAGCCAGAGCCCTGACCTCAACCCAATTGAGCATCTCTGGAGAGACCTGAAAATGGCTGTCCACCAACGTTCACCATCCAACTTGACGGAACTGGAGAGGATCTGCAAGGAAGAATGGCAGAGGATCCCCAAATCCAGATGTGAAAAACTTGTTGCATCATTCCCAAGAAGATTCATGGCTGTACTAGCTCAAAAGGGTGCTTCTACTCAATACTGAGCAAAGGGTCTGAATACTTATGACCATGTGATATTTCAGTTTTTCTTTTTTAATAAATTTGCAAAAATATCTACATTTCAGGTTTTTTTTTTCTGTCAAGATGGGGTACTGAGTGTACATTAATGAGAAATAAAATTAATTTTTTGCTTTTAGCAAATGGCTGCAATGAAACAGAGTGAAAAATTTAAAGGGGTCTGAATACTTTCCGTACCCACTGTATATTATATAGCGCTATTATGAATCACACCCTCAAACAGTAATATATGTTATGTGTGATAAAAGATAAATACGCACTCTATACATGGGGTGAAACAGACACTATTAGTGACACAAGTAGCGTCTACATAGACAATACAGATCCTTGAGAAAGTATTCGGCCCCCTTGAACTTTTCAACCTTTTTGCCACATTTCAGGCTTCAAACATAAAGATATAAAATTTTTATTTTTTGGTGAAGAATCAACAACAAGTGGAACGAAATTTATTGGTTATTTTAAACAAGAAGAAAGCCATTTCTCAAAGATATCCATAAAAAGTCTTGTTTAAAGTTTGCCACAAGCCACCTGGGAGACACACCAAACATGTGGAAGAAGGTGCTCTGGTCAGATGAAAGCAAAATCGAACTTTTTGGCCACAATGCAAAACGATATGTTTGGCGTAAAAGCAACACAGCTCATCACCCTGAACACACCATCCCCACTGTCAAACATGGTGGTGGTAGCATCATGGTTTGGGCCTGCTTTTCTTCAGCACGGACAGGGAAGATGGTTAAAATTGATGGGAAGATGGATGGAGCCAAATTCAGGACCATTCTGGAAGAAAACCTGTTGGAGTCTGCAAAAGACCTGAGACTGGGACGGAGATTTATCTTCCAACAAGACAATGATCCCAAACATAAAGCAAAATCTACAATGGAATGGTTCACAAATAAACGTATCCAGGTGTTAGAATGGCCAAGTCAAAGTCCAGACCTGAATCCAATTGAGAATCTGTGGAAAGAGCTGAAAACTGCTGTTCACAAACGCTCTCCATCCAACCTCACTGAGCTCCAGCTGTTTTCCAAGGAAGAATGGGCAAGAATTTCAGTCTCTCGATGTGCAAAACTGATAGAGACATACCCCAAGCGACTTGCAGCTGTAATCGCAGCAAAAGGTGGTGCTACAAAGTATTAACTTAAGGGGGCCGAATAATTTGGCACACCCCACTTTTCAGTTTTTTATTTTTTACAAAAGTTTAAAATATCCAATAAATTTCGTTCCACTTCACGATTATGTCCCACTTGTTGATGATTTTTCACCAAAAAATTAAAATTTTATATCCTTATGTTTGAAGCCTGAAATGTGGCAAAAGGTTGAAAAGTTCAAGGGGGCCGAATACTTTCGCAAGGCACTGTATATGCAATACATGATCCCAGACATTAAAGGCGCCTGAACAGGGACTTGAACCCTGGTACATTAATACACTGCAGATTTCTTTTTACCAGATTTGCAGGCAGAAGATCAAAAGTGTATCTGTACCATGTAGACTTAAAAGAATAGATTTAAAACAAAAAAAAAAACAAAAAAAAAGTACCGTGTCCTTTTATACTTTCACTCTGTTTGCATCGGACAGTTTTTCACAGAAGATGATGGATGATTGGATAAGGAGATGTGTTCATTCTGCTGTTCATTATCTTAGACCATGTGTTGCCCAGCAGACTTTGATTAAAATTCTTAAAGGGGTTATGCAGTGAAAAATAAAGTTTAGCAGTTCATTCCCTGCACTGGATAAGCTCATATACTCCATTCCCCCAAACCCCCGCTAATAGCTCTCATACTCCGGTCCCCTAAAGCCCCGCTTATACAGTGCTGGCCAAAAGTATTGGCACACCTGCAATTCTGTCAGATAATACTCAATTTCTTCCAGAAAATGATTGCAATCACAAATGCTTTGGTAATAAGAGCTTCATTTATTTTGCTTGCAATGAAAAAACACAAAAGAGAATGAAAAAAAAGTAAAATCATCGATCATTTTACACAAAACTCCAAAAATGGGCCGGACAAAAGTATTGGCACCCTCAGCCTAATACTTGGTAGCACAACCTTTAGACAAAATAACTGCGAACAACCGCTTCCGGTAACCATCAATGAGTTTCTTACAATGCTCTGCTGGAATTTTAGACCATTCTTCTTTGGCAAATTTATCTAGGTCCCTGAGATTTGAAGGGTGCCTTCTCCAAACTGCCATTTTGAGATCTCTCCACAGGTGTTCTATGGGATTCAGGTCTGGACTCATTGCTGGCCACTTTAGAAGTCTCCAGTGCTTTCTCTCAAACCATTTTCTAGTGCTTTTTGAAGTGTGTTTTGGGTCATTGTCCTGCTGGAAGACCCATGACCTCTGAGGGAGACCCAGCATTCTCACACTGGGCCCTACATTATGCTGAAAAATTTGTTGGTAGTCTTCAGACTTCATAATGCCATGCACACGGTCAAGCAGTCCAGTGCCAGAGGCAGCAAAGCAACCCCAAAACATCAGGGAACCTCCGCCATGTTTGACTGTAGGGACCGTGTTCTTTTCTTTGAAGGCCTCTTTTTTTTTTTTTCCCTGTAAACTCTATGTTGATGCCTTTTCCCAAAAAGGACTACTTTTCTCTTATCTGACCAGAGAACATTCTTCCAAAAAGTTTTTGGCTTTCTGAGGTAAGTTTTGGCAAACTCCAGCCTGGCTTTTTAATGTCTCTGGGTCAGAAGTGGGGTCTTCCTGGGTATCCTACCATAGAGTCCCTTTTCATTCAGACGCCGACGGATAGTACAGGTTGACACTGTTGTACCCTCGGACTGCAGGGCAGCTAGAACTTGTTTGGATGTTAGCCGAGGTTCTTTAGCCACCATCCGCACAATCTTTAGTTGAAATCTCTCGTCAATTTTTCTTTTCCGTCCACATCTAGGGAGGTTAGCCACAGTGCCATGGGCTTTAAACTTCTTGATGACACTGCGCACGGTAGACACAGGAACATTCAGGTCTTTGGAGATGGACTTGTAGCCTTGAGATTGCTCATGCTTCCTCACAATTTTGCTTCTCAAGTCCTCAGACAGTTCTTTGGTCTTCTTTCTTTTCTCCATGCTCAATGTGGTACACACAAGGACACAGGACAGAGGTTGAGTCAACTTTAATCCATTTCAACTGGCTGCAAGTGTGATTTAGTTATTGCCACCACCTGTTATGTGCCACAGGTAAGTAACAGGTGCTGTTAATTACACAAATTAGAGAAGCATCACATGATTTTTCAAAGGGTGCCAATACTTTTGTCCACCCCCTTTTTTATGTTTGGTGTGGAATTATATCCAATTTGGCTTTTTTGACAATTCTTTTTGTGGTTTTCCATTGATGACAAATTAAATGAAGATATTATTACCAAAGCATTTGTGATTGCAATCATTTTCTGGAAGAAATTGAGTATTATCTGACAGAATTGCAGGGGTGCCAATACTTTTGGCCATCACTGTAGTTCATATACTCCGGTCCCCCAAAGCCCCGCTAATTACATTTGCAGAGTGCAGTGGAGTTCCTGAAAATCTGTGTGCTGCTTTGCCTGCTACACTTTGGTTCTATTTGATATCACTGACTCACTGGCTCCAGGTCTGTAGAGTGGAGTCAATCATGTGACAGAGAGTTGGAGTGTATTAGCAATAAGGCTGCACGACCAAAGATTGCCATACCACTCTGCAACTTTCCTAAATCTGTATTAGGCTAGGGCCACAATGTGAATTTGGCCGCAACTCCTATCGCATGACCAAAGCTCACCGGCTCACTCTGTGACTTCTTCACTCATGTTAGTGAATAGAGTCACATGCTGACCACAGGGGTTCCTGACCACCGCAAATTAGGTACAACATTGTTGTACTGTTTTACGGTGGTCACAGCATTCTCAAGTCACAAATCAACTCCATTAACTAATATGAGTGAAGGAGTCGTAAGGCAACATGGCAATCTTAGGTCGAATGACGGGAGTTGTAACCGAAGATGCTGTGTGGCCTTAGCCTAAAGTTTATCCAGTGCAGGGAATGCAGAGGTTATTTTTCACTGCATAATCTCTTCTGAGGTTTACCATTTTAGGTAATATTATAGCAGGCTAACGTGCTGTAATACATAGTAACAGTGTAGTGGTACTGCTAGGGGAATAAAACGCAGCATAAAGTTTCTTGCATTACAGGTTTGGGACCTGCAGCAGATAAATTTTCTTTGCATGTTCAGATGTTGAAAAAAAAAGCACCGCCACAGGGGTTGAAACCCATAGTGAAAAACTATTTCAGCTGGTTTCTGCTACAGGTCCAATGCAGGTTGATACCTACAGAAAACCCTCTATATGTGGCGTTAGGGTGCTTTCACACGGTGCAGCCCCTACTGTACACTGGGTTAGCCACCTAGTTACTAAATGGCTGTTAACGAGTACCAGGCAATAATCTTTCTCTGTGTGAAGTGAAAACTTAGGCAGGTCGACCACAGTCACTTCGTGTGGCAGTACCCTAAATGTACCTTCATTTCTTTGTTTTACTTTAAATTCTATTTTTCTTATTTTAAAGGAAACCTATCACCATAATTTACTCAGATAAATGTGCAGGCAGCATGCTTTGGAGTTGAGCATGACAGGTAATATAAAGATGGGAAAATATTTAGTAAGTCGAATTTACACATGCGTTTTTGACCCAAGAAACAAAGTCCCTGGCACAGCCACATTTCCAGGACAGATTGAACTGAACTCACAGCCTCCTAGAGATATGATGCTATGATTGTAGCCACGGTTGGGCTGGGAAATGCAGCCGTCACCTGGACCATGTTCAGTGGTGTGACACAAAGCTACTGGACTCAAAGGCAGAATCTTTACCGGGCTCCCCAACTACAATGTATTGTTTAAATTACATGTCTTCTAATAATGGGAAGAGGTGCCTTATTTCTCTCTAAGGCTCCTAACCACATCCTCTGCAACCCCTGAAGTTATGCACCTAAACTTGTTTTCAGCATGAAAAGCCATTTATAAGGAGATGTCTCACTCGCTGATTAGGACCATGCATTGAACTACTATGTATAGAAAGTACAAGCATTTCAGTCAGTGGGGGGAATTTATTAATACTGGGGTTTCCTACAACATTGCACGCAGGTGGGAATAAAGAGGCTCTGACAACAATGCCCATGTTATGTCTAATGAAAGTAATAATGGTCCCTGTGTGCTACCTAGATAGTAATAAAGTTGAGTCCCTGATAAATAAGTGTCCCCTAACAATAAAATGCATACTCACTTGATACTTATTCCATGCTGATGACTAAAGCAATAGGGATCTCTTGCGACTGGAGAAGTCAGAGCCACCTGGCCTATCTCTGCCTGTTCCAGGTTGTTCCACAGCAGGGCAGAGAACCTATGGCTTCCTACTCTGCCATTGTTTGCTTACCCACAACAGCAGATAAGATGCATAAGAATAGATAAGATATAGTAATGCTACAAACATCCAATTAATGAGAATATTTTGGTGTAATATATTGGCTAAAATGAATGGCTGATGGGGGGGGAAAAAAGCGAACTATTGGGACCTAATTTTATCTTGCAATTCCTCTAAGGAATTGGGACAGGGAATTCCATAAACACGTTTAAAAAAAACAAAAAAAAACCTCTTTTTACCTAAAATGCGTACATTTAATGCGCAATTAGTAAAGAATGTTGTCTAATTAGTAAACAATTGCTACTTGCAATTAATTAGTGAAATATGCAATACAGACTGCTTCCAATAAATTGTGCCACTGGGAATCTACCCATAAGGGTTAGCAGAGCAGATTCAAAAATATGTGGGTGCAGAACAGTAACTATGTCAGAAAGTGTGATGACTTTTCCTGAGCTAAACATAATGAAATAACTATTGGAGCAGAATTCTCTGGAGTTCACAGATGGCAACTTTTTGATTAAACCCTTCAGATGAGTTTGTGATGCCACACACACACGTGATTGGTGAAATAAGACTATTGTAGGCCTAAATAGGGAGACAGCTGCCCTCTTGAGTTCAACCTCATTGCATCCTGCCTCCAATATCTTTGATGTACTCTAAGAAAACAAGAGCCCTCTGTTTTAAAATGGCAACAGATTAGCATGCACAGTCCATACTTTGTGCAGATCTGCACATCTGTGTCAAATTTAGGTCATTTAGCTTACGATATCAATACGTTGTATTGAGAAAAATACTATTTATTTCTCTTGTCTTTCTTATATAGTGTTAATATATTCCACAGCACTTTACATTGTCAGCACAGACACTGTCTCAAGTAGGACTCACAATCTAAATATTAAACCATAGTATAATATACAATATATTATATAAGACTATATAATATGATGATGTACAACAATATACTATATTATAGTTCAGTGTATTTTGCAGGTCCTTTCATTGTTCTGTACAGGTTTAAGGATTACACTCAAAAAGTATTTACCTGACTTTGTATCATTCAGTGACCGTCATAAGATCGGATATCTCGCTGTGTTCCTTAATAACAGTCAGTACTATTTTGACTTTGTTGTCCCCATGGGAAGAGTACTGGATCTGGCTAAACTTCTATATGCTCCTGTCTAAAATCAGCCCTGTTTATTGAAGTTAAAGAAAATCTTCCACAGGGCAAAAGTCAAACCAGAGCATCCTCTGTTGGTTGATCCATTATACCTATACAGACTGTATATACAGTATATAGAGTTCCTATAAGATCTAAATGGAAATTAATTTAAAAAAAAAATTTGAGATAATGATCAGAGTATTTCAGTATTTCCTGAAACAAACAGGCTTGTAGAATTCTTTATTCATATCTCACAAATGATTACAATATCAGATAAAATATGATAGAGGTAGAAGAGAATTTTGTTAGATTCTTTTTTGTACATTTCTATATTCAACGTTCAGTTATTGAAAAATCCGTACAGAAGTACTTTTAGATTGGATACCACAATACTAAGGAAAAATCCTGTCATGCAGTGTCCAAATAATACATCCACACAGTGATCCAAAAAAAAAAAAAGAGAGAAACTTAAGAGGAAGAAGAAATGTTTAGTTGCAAAACCATAAAATGATCTGCCCAATGGCTGTCCATGCAGTTTAATGCTCTCCCCTTCCTGAGAGGTATTATGCTTCCCAGTACCTCCCCCACAGTATGTACGTGTGTGTAATAATCACAAGGCATTATGGGAAGGGAGCTGTTACATCTGTTGGATGTAACAGATCCTCAATTTGCTTTTGACTCACCGAGTCTTGAGACAGCAAAAGGGATTTTAGCCAAGCCAATTTCATTTATCTGCATACAGCGCTGTTTTGGGATTTTTGTCCCTCGTCAGTGCAGAGCAAAATGAACTGGCTGGCTTTGTGGGAGGCAATGAGTGGGTTATGGACAGAGACATCTCTCCTTGGGGAGAGCACCAGTGAAGGTGTGTAGAGTTTTAAATTGCCTTTCGCCCTCTACTAAGCATCTACATATCACAAGGCATTATGTGTGTGTAATAAAACATATTATATCTATCATCTATATGTATATGCCCTCCCCAGTGGTCCCCCTACCACATTATATATAATGCTTTCTCTAGTGGCTACCTCATCACATTGATATTTAATATTAAGCAGGCTATATGGTAAATTACAGGCTCCTGCTGGTATGTTTTTCACATTGCATGTTTGGGTTCATTACAACTCAGTAGGAAGAGTATTTATCTACAGTAAATATTCAGTAAAAGTTAGGATTCACAGGATTTCTCTGTACTACAGCCAAATTTCCATTTGCAGATAACCACCAGTATATCTTTTTAAAGACTTTCTCCATATTGTATATATTAAGCAGATGTCTTTGAAAGCAGTTGGAGATTTTGTGTTCTTCGGTTTTGCCAAGGAAAGTTGTTTTTCTTAGAAGATATTTCTTCAATGAAATGGCAAGATCTGAATCTCCTTATTGATTCTCTTCTGCTAACATATTTGTAGCGTGTATTATATATTGCTTGTGCAAATAAAGATACATGTTTATTTTGTTGCATTAAACTATGTTCCTACTTGCATTGAGATCCTCCATCAGATATTCTGTAGGTCGTTTTGGTATATACAGATGTACAGTCTACAGTGCTATTATCATCATATGGAACCCTGATGTACCCCAATAATATCAATGGGATCCATTAAAGTCACTTTGGATCTACTGGGAAATCTATTGTACAGACACATTAAAAGGATGTATACCACCATCAAATTTGTTGCTAAATCACTTATATGGTGTTGTAGGGGATGTCTATGACATAATGAATAAATCATTCTTGTATCAAAGTGCAATCTTACTGCCAAGAAAAACACAAACAACCATTAATCCATATGCAGGTAAGGCCCGGTTCACATCTGCGTTCGGGAAGTCCGCTTGGGGACCACCCGAAAGGAAACCTGTACACATAAAAAAGTGGTTTACCTGGGAAACCCGCGGACCCCATAGACTATACAGTAATTGGGTCCATGTGGTTTCCGCACGAAACATGCGGAGAGGAAAGTGCTGCTTGCAGCAGATGTGAACCGGGCCTAAGCTGTGTGGTGCTCAGTGCGCATGGCCACTTTTGCCAGAGCACCCATTTTTGCCTGTGGTTAACTAACTTCACCCTCCAATTGAAAGATTGACCTGTCCCAGAGTGCCGCAACCACAAGAGAAAGTGGTCATCCCTTGGGTATATTGAACAGTTCACTTGCATACAAAAACTTTGACACAAACAAGTATGTTCTCTATGAGACTACAACCCCGAAAATAGTAACTAAGGCTACGTTCACACCTTCGTTCGACGCTCTGCTGCATTTGAAGTTAGGAACCATTGCAGGGTCCATCAAAAATTATGGGCAAAAAGTCCTGCCCTAAAGGAGTATTCCTATCTCAAGGATTCTATCTATACTGCTAGCTTATGTAAATTCAAGAGCTTTCTTAAATACATTGCTTTAGCTATGCTGCTTCGTTTGCCTGCTATGTTAGATTATCCTCCCTGTACTGGTGATAACAGGTTGGAGGGATGAGTCACTGCTCTCTGGTGGGGGCTTAGTTCTCGACTTTCAGCAAGACAATCAGTTCAGTTATATGCAGTGTCCAAGCTTTTAGCAGCAAAATGTGTTATCTCTCTATGTAAATACAAACATAACATTGAGTTTACTGCAAGTCTGTTCTCTGTGCAAGTCTTCTATACAAACTTGTGTAATGTAATATACATTTACTGTGTTTATTTGATCTGCATTTATATTAGATTTCTAGTAATCCTAATAAATAATCTTTCATGGTAAAGGCAATGTCTGTATCTAGTGAGGTACGTCATGGTGTCCTGTTCAACAAACAGTCAAAACTGCCCACCAGCTTCCTGAAGAACGTAGGAAGTGAGAAGAGACAGCAGGCAAAGGGAGATGGGACTTTTTTGTCTGGAAAATGACAGAGGACATAATGGATTCCCAGTGGACTATATTATAGATAGCGGGTCCCTCAGGATCCGTTTGTATCAGTCATTAGACTATTTCATCCTACTGTTCAGTCTATTCTTCCCTTGAGAGAACCATATTGCTAATAGTCAGTCTCACTGCATAGTGTTCAGGCCAGTAAATTGGGAACACACTAAAACTGAGTTTCACAGTTGAAACTTTTTTGTGTGTGAAAGCAGCCTAAAATAGAAAAATGTATGCAATGGAAGTTATTTTATATGCCGTTAGCTATCATCATACATAAAAACTGACTCTAAAAGGGAGACATTTAATTCTATTGTTTGTTAGGTAATTCTTGGTAGTGTCTCAGCTGGTAGTAGTGAAATTATAGCATTCCTCACAACCCATCTGTTGATTTGCTTGACTTTTAGACCCTAACCATGTGTTTTTATTTGTTTGAAGCATGTGTGATTTCTGAAGATGTGTTCTATGCCATTTCTTCTAGGTATATCATGATTGTGGAGCTGTACTGAGCCCCTCAGGCAGGGACCTGATTTTGTCTCCAGGATTCCCCAACAACTACCTCCCTGGCTCTCATTGTCTGTGGCAGATCTTGGTTCCTGCAGGTTCTACTGTTGTACTAGAAACTCTGGATTTTGATGTGTTTGATAGTTCTGATAATGATGAATCTGCTACCAGCTATTCCTTTTCTGAATTCAGCTCTCAATCCGAGTACAAGAGAGATAGAAAGGACACTTATACAGAGGATGATTTGTCAAATGGTCTGGAAATAGGGCAGTCAACAGAAAATATGGGTTATCAAAACGAGTCCAGCAACCAAGTGTCCACTGAAGAAGAATGGCCTAAGGGTGATAAGGGGAATAAACCAATGACAGAATTGCAGAATTTGGCAACAGATCAAAACCTTATCAGTCAAATGTCAAGCACTTTTTCTGCAGCCACAGGGAAATATGAAAGCCTTACTGAAGAAAGCAACAAGCCTATGCATCTTCTATCAGCGGTCACAAATAGAATGGCAACAGTCCCCTTTGAACAGGTGAGTGAAGGTGCACCATCAATAAGCATTGGAGCTGATTCCTTCACTACACCACCACCATTACCGGAAATGTGCCCGCTTGATGTCCTCTATATCACTGACCTGCTCACTTACTCTGTTCGATTTTGCGGATCCATTTCTCCAATAAATAAAAGTCTCACCTTTGGGTCTCCGGTTGAGATGATCGAGGTGATTTTGGAGCTAATTACAACCACTAACCGTGGCCGTGGCTTTGCAATCCTCTTCTCTTACCATAACCAGTCTTTGGTGACCACTATGGGTGTTCAGGAAAAACGGGGCAGGGAAGGTGTAGTGCTGTTGGCTGTGATTGCTGCTACCATCACATTTGCTTTGGTACTTCTGCTGGTTCTTTGCTTGACTTATAGGTAAGAGTCCTTCAATAATGCTTTTGAAACTTAAAATTGTATATCTTTTTTAATATAGAACACCATAAATGCTGATACCAGTACAAATTCTATATAGCCATGGGATCCTTTTACACAGTCTGAGTAATCAAGCCGTAATTAGCGCTGGTCGATGTCGTCACATCACTTGTTTTCACACAAGCCAATGCACACTGCATACAGCAGGAAGGATCGTTCATGTGATCACTGAACACCCATATAGCTTGTATTATGTCAGCAGCACATTCCCTGTTTTAATTGGAAGATGCCCACCATGGATGATTTTCATGGTTTGCATAAAAGACGTGAGAAAAAAAAAGCCTTTACTCATTTGTTGACCGCTGTCCTGTTTAGGATGCTGCCACATGGTGTTTCAGGCCACAGCACAGCCAAACTGCTTTCTGAAACTTTATACACGCAACCATATGTTTGGTTCGTGTTCTATCCATTATTACAGATCCATAATTACAGATAGCCTGGGGACTCATTAATTTACGTGGCCCCAAAAACACATCTGTACATTTTTATGGTTCAGTATGGGGGCCAAAGGACTGAACCACAAAATATGGAGCAGGTCCTATTCCGGTCTGTCTTTGCGGCTAATCTTGAGTTCACGGAAAACTTGTATTGCACACAAAAACGCAAAGTAATTATGTTTTTTTTTCTCATTTTGCTGTTACTATGCATCCAGTAATAATAAATAGCCAATAATTGATTAGTGTTTCATTTACTTCTAAGTGAAGACACCAGTGGCCCTATTCCAGAGAAGGGTTATGCTGTGACAGGGAACACTGTGTGGTAGCACCTTGCAACAGGGTAATCATTGGGGACGATCATCTTGTAAATGCTCATTCAACCACTCACTGGCATGTGTTCAAGGGTCTCTAAAGCTAGCCTTTACAGTCAGTAGATAACCACATAGTACCTGGTATTTATTGATATAGCATGAACAAAAGGACAATTGCAGGTTTGTTAGAATTAAAGGGAACAAGTCACCATGAAAATGCAATCCAGTCTTTCACCATCAGCTCATAGAGCAGGATGATCTAGTGTAATATAGTTATTGATTGAAATTCCTGCTATTTCTATGATCCAGGGGTCCAGTGGGTATTAAATGTTTGGAAGCCATCCCTTTTATAAGTGCACATACAGAGATAGCTGTCATTCACTAGACTTCCTAAACACAGAGCAGATATTTCATTCAGTAAATGCCAAGTTATACTGAATCTCTTCCTACTAAATTCTATAACAGTCTGCTCAGCTCCTCCTGTTCTAGGATATGCTACTGGCAGATTGTACAGCATGTTTAACCTAGTGGATTCTCTTTAAGGTCTCATGCAAATGGTGACATTTTTAATCTTTGCAACCTCTTTGTATTGAACCATAATATATAATCCATACAATAGAATGGACCTCTACTGTACCTATAGATTTTACTTTTTTTTGTCAGACACTGTAGTAAAAATGGCATATTCCATAATATGCCATATATACTTATGTGATGTATGCTCCAGATGCTAGATATATATATATACAGTCATATGAAAAAGTTTGGGCACCCCTATTAATCTTAATCATTTTTAGTTCTAAATATTTGGGTGTTTGCAACAGCCATTTCAATTTGATATATCTAATAACTGATGGACACAGTAATATTTCAGGATTGAAATGAGGTTTATTGTACTAACAGAAAATGTGCAATATGCATTAAACCAAAATTTGACCGGTGCAAAAGTATGGGCACCTCAACAGAAAAGTGACATTAATATTTAGTAGATCCTCCTTTTGCAAAAATAACAACCTCTAGTCGCTTCCTGTAGCTTTTAATCAGTTCCTGGATCCTGGATGAAGGTATTTTTGACCATTCCTCTTTACAAAACAATTCCAGTTCAGTTAAGTTTGATGGTCGCCGAGCATGGACAGCCCGCTTCAAATTATCCCACAGATGTTCAATGATATTCAGGTCTGGGGACTGGGATGGCCATTCCAGAACATTGTAATTGTTCCTCTGCATGAATGCCTGAGTAGATTTGGAGCTGTGTTTTGGATCATTGTCTTGCTGAAATATCCATCCCCGGCGTAACTTCAAATTCGTCACTGATTCTTGTACATTATTCTCAAGAATCTGCTGATACTGAGTTGAATCCATGCGACCCTCAACTTTAACAAGATTCCCGGTGCCGGCATTGGCCACACAGCCCCAAAGCATGATGGAACCTCCACCAAATTTTACAGTGGGTAGCAAGTGTTTTTCTTGGAATGCTGTGTTTTTTTGACGCCATGCATAACGACTTTTTGTATGACCAAACAACTCAATCTTTGTTTCATCAGTCCACAGGACCTTCTTCCAAAATGAAGCTGGCTTGTCCAAATGTGCTTTTGCATACCTCAGGCGACTCTGTTTGTGGCGTGCTTTCAGAAACGGTTTCTTTCGCATCACTCTCCCATACAGCTTCTCCTTGTGCAAAGTGTGCTGTATTGTTGACCGATGCACAGTGACACCATCTGCAGCAAGATGATGCTGCAGCTCTTTGGAGGTGGTCTGTGGATTGTCCTTGACTGTTCTCACCATTCTTCTTCTCTGCCTTTCTGATATTTTTCTTGGCCTGCCACTTCTGGGCTTAACAAGAACTGTCCCTGTGGTCTTCCATTTCCTTACTATGTTCCTCACAGTGGAAACTGACAGGTTAAATCTCTGAGACAACTTTTTGTATCCTTCCCCTGAACAACTATGTTGAACAATCTTTGTTTTCAGATCATTTGAGAGTTGTTTTCAGGAGCCCATGATGCCACTCTTCAGAGGAGATTCAAATAGGAGAACAACTTGCAATTGGCCACCTTAAATACCTTTTCTCATGATTGGATACACCTGGCTATGAAGTTCAAAGCTCAGTGAGGTTACAAAACCAATTTTGTGCTTCAGTAAGTCAGTAAAAAGTAGTTAGGAGTATTCAAATCAATAAAATGATAAGGGTACCCAAATTTTTGCACCGGTCAAATTTTGGTTTAATGCATATTGCACATTTTCTGTTAGTACAATAAACCTCATTTCAATCCTGAAATATTACTGTGTCCATCAGTTATTAGATATATCAAATTGAAATGGCTGTTGCAAACACCCAAATATTTAGAACTAAAAATGATTAAGATTAATAGGGGTGCCCAAACTTTTTCATATGACTGTATATATATATATAGGTATGCTCATCTAGAGCAGTGGCTCTCAATCTGTGGTATGTGACTGAGAACCACTGTCTTGCCCCTGCAAGGAGGCACTCATTGCAGTTACAGGCACCCCATTCTGCAGCAATTGCCATATTCTTTTACATGTGAGGGAACTGTAGGGACCATTGTACTACGCGTGGGGGCATCAAGGGGGCCATTACAGAATTGCTAATGGAGGCTCCAAACAGACTTATTTTGTTAACATGTGTAAGTGATCGTTTGCTACTTTGGGGGTAATCAGTTGAGACTGTTTTTTCACTAGGGGGTACTTTGCTGGGAAAAGGTTAAACGCTACTCTAGAGGCATAGGGGAAGTTTTGTATATGCAGCACTCAATGGAGCATTATACAGGCACAGGACTTCTTGTACTGAAGTTAACTCATTTATGCTCAGTCCTTTGGATTGGCCCGCGCAACAGAGTCCATTTCCAAATTGGCCATTCACATAATTGGATAATTGAAGAAACTGAGCAGCTGCCTGTCTGTTACATCAAAAGGCCTGATGAAATGATATGCTTTTGTGTGTCAATATTTCTATTAATATGCTCCTATTTATTTCAGCTACGTTGCCCATTTTCTGTAAAATAAATATGGCCCAGGCTACATTGGCCAAACTGTAATTCTGATCTACTGTTATAGTGTGTATATTTAATGCAACTTAAACGTGTAAGAGGGTCATTCCATCTAATAGTTTTAGATGACTTTTGAAATGCTCTATTACAGCACTGTGTAGATTTGATCATATTCACCTTTGTGTGTAACTATATTTTTATTCAGTGTTGGCTTGATAGACTCATTGCAGTTTTCCCGAGTAGACACTTATTTGTATTCCAGGCAATTTAAAAGACTTAGACTTCATGAGGTTGATACACAATTATCCGTAGACTATATCCACTTCACTCTACAGTGTCTATTGCACTTGGCTGTGTTCTTTTCTCACAGGCCAGAGGGTTTATGTGGGCCATCAAGCAGACACAGGGAGGGCACAGTGCGTGCTGCCAATGACTATCTTTGTTGTCTCATCTTTGTTTGCCAATAGGAGGTAGTGGATTGTGTACTTTGTTTACTGTTGCTATATTTGAAAGGGTCATTTGTTAGCCAGGAATTCTAACTCTATTTGGTCAATTTGAGTTGGAAAGAATGCCTTTCATTTATCCTTTTTAGACAGTACTCCACCAACAGGAGGCAGGATCAAAAGTATTTCACTATTATGACCTTATAAAATATATCCAATCTATTAGTTTGCAATGTGCTAATTGCATCATATTGCTCATTCTTAATGTTGAGTACAGTTCCATCCTTGTGCAGACATTTACAAAGGACTAAACTGGGTTGTAAGAACTCCTTCCCGCCCATTTCCCAGGAGTATTGACAACTATGTACTATAAACACATACAGTTGTGCTAAAAAGTTTACATACCCCGGCAGATTTTTTTTGTTGGCCTTTTTTCAGAGAATATGAATGATAACACAAAAACTTTTTCTCCACTCATGGTTAGTGGTTGGTTGAAGCCATTTATTGTCAAACTTCTGTGTTTTCTCTCTTTAAATCATAATGACAACCAAAAACATCAAAATGACCCTGTTCAAAAGTTCATATACCCTGGTGATTTTGGCCTGATAACATGCCCAGAAACCAAACCATGGTCAGGTAGACCAACCAAAATTTTGGCCTCAACTGCCCGGAAAATTGTTCAGGATGCAAAGAAAAACCCACACACAACATCAGCTGAAATACAGGACTCTCTGAAAACTATCGGTGTGGCTGTTTCAAGATGCACAATAAGGAGGCACTTGAAGGAAAATGGGCTGCATGGTTGAGTTGCCAGAAGAAAGCCATTACTGCGCAAATACCACAAAGAATCTCACCTTCAATACGCCAAACAGCACAGAGACAAGCCTCTAAACTTAAGCCCCAGCCAGAAACGTTACATTTGGAGAGGTGTCAACAAGGCCTATGATGAAAGGAACACCATTCCTACTGTAAAGCACGGAGGTGGATCACTGATGATGTGGGGATGTGTGAGCTTCAAAGGCACAGGAAACTTGATGAAAGTTGAAGGAAAGATGAATGCAGCACGTTATCAGCAAATACTGGAGGTAAATTTGCACTCATCAGCCAGGAAGCTGTGCATGGGACGTACTTGGACGTTCCAACATGACAACGATCCAAAACACAAGGCCAAGACAACCTGTCATTGGCTACAGCAGAAGAAAGTGAAGGTTGTGGAGGGGCCATCTTAGTCTCCTGACCTCAATATCATTGAGCCACTCTGGAAAGATCTCAAGCGCGCAGTACATGCAAGACAGCCCAGGAATTTACTGGAACTAGAGACTTTTTGCCAAGAAGAATGGGTAGTTTTACCATCTGAGAAAATAAAGAGCCTCATCCACAACTACCACAAAAGACTTCAAGCTGTCATTGATGTTAGAGGGGGCAATACACGGTATTAAGAACTGGGGTATGTGAACTTTTGAACAGGGTCATTTTGATGTTTTTGGTTGTCATTATGATTTAAAGAGAGAAAACACAGAAGTTTGACAATAAATGGCTTCAACCAATCACTAACCATGAGTGGAGAAAAAGATTTTGTGTTTATCATTCATATTCTCTGAAAAAAGGCCAAAAAAACAAAAAAAATCTGCCGGGGTATGTAAACTTTTTAGCATAACTGTATAGGCATCCATACTGTATATGCACATTAACACAAATTTACATGCATACATTCACACACACACGTTTACTCTGTGACACACACAGGGATGAGCAAAGTAGGGACATAATAGTAGTCATAATACCTCTGTGATAATTTTTAATGTGTGTTGGTAATTAATAAAGCTGAGATGCAATCAGTGGATTTGAGACTGAAGTATTTGGGCACTGATAACTAATTGACTTCATCTCCTAGCACTCCTAAAATTTTACAAGCCTCAAGTCTTTCCGAAATATCTTTCCTAACAAATGGCTTATATGTGTATTGTGAAAATATATCACAAAAGTGGTGCAAATGAGTTGATAAATGCTACCCCCCATACAAATCCTGCAGGATTTTTTAAACAGTAGATAGGTGGGGGTGCCAGATGTCGGATCACTACTGATCTGATGCTGATGACCTTTAACCTTGAACTGTGTGCGCAAAACGACCCAATACTGATTCGAAATTAGAAGCATCCTGCAAGGAATCATACAGCAAGAATACAAAGGCTGAAGGTTGATCTCTCCTAGTTAAGGTATTAAGGATAGACTTACAGAACACCCAAACTTTTTATATGAAAATGCATGTTTTATTATTCTCCCATGATAAATTCAGAATATAAACAGTAATAGAATTAACAGATTTTCAGAAATGTGCTTTGAATGTATTCCCTGGAGAGTGGTTGTTCCCAAAGAACATGTATAAAAATGCTTTGAAATACTGGTCCACATTTAGTGGGATATTTAGTGTAATGTTAGTTTGAAAATGCACCAGATTTAACCCTTTGTCAGTTGCTGAATGATAAATTTTGAATTAATTTTTATACTGTCTAGTTTTAATCTATTGGTTGGCTTGCTGTGCGCTAGCATTTTGGTGCAGTTTGGCAATAGGTCAAGCCCCCTTTTTCAGAGAGCCACAAACATTTGGTGTAAAATGATTTGCATCAAATTGTGCCACAATGCACTAAATGAGTTTAAATATCTGAGACTGTATGTGCTGCTATATATTTCATAAAAGCTTTTTGGTTATTTAAAAAGAAACATTATGTATATACTAATGTCACCTATTATATGTTGGGCCATTCAGGCAGAAGATTTGTCACAAAAGAGAACACCGTGACAGCCAGATACCTACACAAGTGGTAAGTATAGTATTGAATGTGTAAAAAAAAAAAAAAAAAAAAAAAAAATGTTGCTTATTTTCAGATATATTTGTAAGAGTAATGTCTTCAAGTATTTTTGTGTATATATGAAGGACATCCCACCATGTGTCAGTATATCATTCTCTATATAACCTATCAATAGTATTCATTCTTCTAGAGAGAGACATGTATAGCCTGGTTACTTTGCTGTTCAAATAGTTCTATAAATGTATATTGTCTATTATTGGGTAAGTGAGTGTACATTGGCGCCTTTATGTTAAGACTATGGTGATGTACATACTGTGTGATATTCTGCTATCTGTTTTAATAAGATTGGAATACAGAATGCAGCCCTAGAAGTCAACGAACTTCAGCTGGTGGTCTCAGATGAAGACTTACAAAGCAGAGAGTTGGATAATACCAGTCGGGTTGAGGAGGGTAAGAGTTTCTTAATCTCTTCTGTTTTTGTTTGTGCATTTTGGGTTGTTTTTATAAATGCATATACATACCTCCAACCTTTTCACTTTTCAGGAGTGAAAGAGGGACAAAATCTGTGCATAGTCCACCATGGTAAATTTAGATGATAGAAGTCCTGCTTTGGTTCTGCCCATTCTCAGCCATTCCAATTGTCCTCATACAGTACAGTGCTTCTGAACAACCTCTTTAAGTATATCAACTATAGAGAGAACTCTGATTTATGTGATCAATGCAAGGCAGGGCAGGAAAAGGAAGCCATATGTGATGAGCCTGAGCAGGGCCGGTTTTAGACAAAGTGGGGCCCTGGGCAAAATTAAAAGCGGGGCCCCAAATGCTGATATGCAAACAACACCATCGTCTTCCAGTGGCAACCCCTATAATAACGCCTCCTTTCTGCCAACAAAAAAGTAATAACAAGCCCCATTTACCACACACAATTCAAATGAGCACCTTTGTACTGCCTAATAGATTTTTGCACCCAATTATAGCGCCTCCTTATAAATAATAGCCCCTGCTTATAAATAATATTACACCTCTAGCAGTAATAGCTCCCTTATAAATGATAAATAGTGCCCTGTATCAGTAATATTCCCCCTTATCAGTAACAGTCACCCCGTAAAAATAATACTGCTTCCTTATTAATAATAACCCCCATATAAATAATGGTTACCCTTATAAATAATAGTCCCCATTATCACTAATAGACCCCTTTATAAATAAGCCCACTTAACAATTATACCCCCCTTATAAATAGTTCCCGTCTTATAAATAATAGCTCTCCCTTATAATGGATGCCTTATATATAATAGTTCCCCCCTTATAAGTAATAGCCCGTCTTATAAATAATAGTTCCCCCTTATAATAGCCCCCTCATATTTAAGTTTCCCAATTATATATAGTAATTCACCCTTCTATATAATAGTTCTCCGTTATACAATGTCAGACTGAAGGGACTTAGGCCCACCAGAGGAACTTGTTCTGGGGCCCCACCCAACAGCCTCCTGCTAATAGCCTACACCACGGCTCCTTCACTGAAGTCTTACATATGTGCTGACTATCTGGTGTTACTGAGTATGTTCCCAGTATAGTCAGCCCCTATAGTACTGTGCAGGCCCCAATAACTCCATGGCCAGCTCATGCACAGTACTGTATGGGAAATGACATGGCCATGGAGCACTACACGTATGTGCAAGATTATAGTGAGGGAGCTGTGATGCAGACATAGCACACAGAGCTGCCAGCAGGAATTTTGAGCCCCCCCCCCCACAGTATAATGCTTCCCCAGTATAAAATGCTCCACTGAACCCTCTACAGTTTCACCACATGGTATATAATGCTCCACAGTGGACCCACACAGTATAAAATGCTCCCCTGAGCCCCCCATAGTGGCCCCACAAGGTATATAAGGCTCCACACAGTATACTACCTCTTAGTGGCCCCAGACAGTAAAATATGCTGCCCAGCAGCCCCACACAATATAATATGCTCCATACAGTATAATATGCATCCCACAGTGCCCCCCCAGTATAATGTTCCACAGTGGCCTAACACAGTATAACATGCTCCACAATGGCCTCCACACATTTTAATATACTGCCCAGAGGGGTTCTCCCAGTATAATGCTCCACAGTGGTCCCCCACAGTATAATATGCTACCCACAGTCCCCCTCCAGTATAATGCTCTACAATGGCCCCACAGAGTATAATATGCTCCCGAGAAGCCCTACACAATATAATAAACTCCACAGTGTCCCACACAGTATAACAGGCTTCCCACACTGCCCCTTCCCCCCCAGTATAAAGCTCCACAGTGGCCCATAGTATAATATGCTCCCCAGAGGGCCCCCGCTAGTATAATGCTCCACAGTGCCCCCCCCCCCAGGATTTTGCTCCACAGTGGCCCCACGCAATATATAATGCTCCCCAGAGTGTCCCCCCAGTATAATGCTCCACAGTAGGCCCCAATATATTACCTGGTGGGCCCTCTAGTATAATGCTCCTTAGTTCCCCCCCGAATAATACCCCACAATGGCGCCATGCAATATAATATGCTCTGCAGATGGCCCCCCCCAGAATAATGCTCCACAGTGACCCCACACAGTATAACATGCTCCAGAATGGCCTCCACACAGTATAATATACCGCCCAGAGAGGTTCCCTCAGTATAATGCTCCACAGTGGCCCAAAACAGTATAATATGCTCTCCAGAGGGCCCCCCCCACAGTATAATGCTCCACGGTGGCCCCATACAGTATAATATGCTCTCCAGAGGGGCCCCCCAGTATAATTCTCCAAAGTGGCCCCAGAGAATATAACATGCTCTCCAGAGCCCCCCCACATTCTAATGCTCCACAGAGGCCTCATACAGTATAATATGCTATCCAGAGGGGGCCCCCCAGTATAATGCTCCACAGTGGCCCTACAGAGTATAATATTCTATCCAGAGCCCCCCCCCTCCAGACAATGCTCCACAGTGGCCCTACAGAGTATAATATGCTATCCAGAGCCCCCCCCTCTCCAGTATAATGCTCCACAGGGGCCCCACACAGTATAATACACTATCCAGAGGGGGCCCCCCCAGTATAATGCTCCACAGTGGCCCTACAGAGTATAATATGCTATCCAGAGCCCCCCCTCCAGATAATGCTCCACAGTGACCCTACAGAGTATAATATGCTATCCAGAGCGCCCCCCCCCTCTCCAGGATAATGCTCCACAGGCCACAGGGGCCCTACACAGTATAATATGCTATCCGAAGGCCCCGGGGAGGTAAGGCAAAATAACAAACAGTTATACTCACCTTGTCTTACCTCTCCTGGGCCTCCTTGCGCTGCTCCGCTATCACAGCCGGCGACCGCTTCCTCTTCACTGCGGCTGACGTCACGCGTTGTGGACGTCACCGCTGAGGCCTGTGATTGGGCCTCAGCAGTTACATGAGCACGCCCCACGTGACCGCTGAGGCCAGGCCTCAGCGGTGATGTCCGGAACGCAAGAAGATGACGTCGGACGCAAGGACAGGTGAGTAAAAATGTTTGTTATTTTTAGTCACCTCGTTATCGATATGGCCGGTCCTGACTCCGGGATCCGGAGTCATCAGGCTCCGGATCCCGGGGGCCCCTTTGGGGTCGGGGCCCTGGGCAATTGCCCAGTTTGCCCCCCCCTAACGCCGGCCCTGAGCCTGAGAAAGGTTGGCATTGTTCAGCTTCCTGTAGCGGCAGGACACACCTTGTGTAGTAGCGGCAGGACACACCTTGCTGTAGAGCACCGTAGCAATTGATTAACCCTTTAGAGTCCAAGACATCACAGGTAATGGCAATATTATGTGCGCACCATACAGTACTATAATTTTACCCTTGTATCATAATATTATACGAACACTATTCTGATGCAAAGAGCTGGACATGGTGGAGCTGTTGAAAGGTTGTCTTTAAATGATTTGTTTGACTGCTGGAATCAAGTTTTGTAAATCCAGTAAAATTCCATAACAAGAATGCGGGCTTCAATGACTTTGGAGGGCAGAGGTTTCTAGAGTGTTGAAGGGCAGGATGACGCTAGGTTCACACCTGCACCTGGGTTTCCATTCTTCAGGTCCGCTTGGGGACCCGAAGAACGGAAACCTAACCCGCTTAAAAAAACAGTTACCTGCGGAAACCTGTAGACCCCATAGACTATAAGAGTGTGTTCACAGGGAGTTTTTTGCAAGCTGAAAAAATCTGCTTCAGGAAGTAGAAAATGTTTTTTTTACATGAGACAAAAAAACGCTAGCAGTTTTTCCGCCTCCCATTGACTTCAATGGGTTTTTTAAGGCAGAATCTTCCTGAAGATAGGTCATGTCGCTTTTTTTTTTTCCGCTAGCTGAAAAAATCAGCTAGAGGAAAAAAAAACTGCTACTGACTCCCATTGAAATGAATGGGAGGCGTTTTTTCAGGCGGATTTTGAGGCACATTCCGCGTCAAAATTCGCCTGCAAAAAAACTCCGTGTGAACATAGCCTAATGGGGTCCGCCGGGTTTCTGCCCACTTTCCGCCCTAAAAGGCGGAAAGTGGGCAGAAACTTTTTTAAGCAGGTCCAGGGATGGAGGTGTGAACCTAGTGTTAGACTGTTTAGGGTTTATACAGTAGATAAACCTGCACATATAAACTACATACAAAAGTACTATAATTTTATGTGAAATTCATTATCGATCTTGGATTAGAATCTGTATCATAGTCCAGAGCTGCATTCACAGTTCTGCTTGTTACTTTTGTATCCAGTCAACACTTAATTGATCTGCCTTGCTTAAAAAAGCTCCCATAATGCAATATACCCTGTTTCATTGTATTGTGAAATAGTTTTCCTCATATCAGATTAGTGTACAGTGCCTAAATACATTACATGTTCCAGAAAATCTGAGTAATCTCCGTTCATATATTAAGCCAACAAAGAATGCTAGGAAATCTTCGCTCAGCTGTCTGCAGGACTACCAATAAAGCTGTAAAGTTATACTAGATTTGAACAAGGCACAATTTCTATAACTGCTGAGGATAGTTGAGAACTTTTTTTTTTATTATTATTATTATTATTATTATTATTGTTGTTTATTTATATAGCATCATTAATTCCATGGTGCTTTACATTTGCGGATTTACATACAGTACACAAGATATACAAAACAGATAATACAAACAGTGACCAACTGGCACAGTGGGATAGAGGGCCCTGCCCGCAGGGGCTTACAATCTATGAGGGAAGAAGGAGAAACACAGAAGGTGACGGGAGAGACACTGTACATGTGGTGGTGTGGTGACAGTGGCGTTATTGGAGGTTGTAGGCCTTCCTGAAAGTATGGCACATTGCACACGCACTTGAAACACTTTTGAAGCACTCGCCCTATTGCTTGGTTTATCCAGCATGGGTAATTTTTATAGATCCAGCGGATAGACTGGGCCAGTACACTGGCACTCTATTCTCTTATTTATTAATTTTTTATTTGTCACACTGTGTATAGATGTAGGGGTGCGGAAACCCTTTTGGGTCCTACCCGAATGTCTAGGGGTTGGAGTGTTTGGCCTTCGGGTTCCCTCCTTCCTTGCTCCCTAGTGTCTGTCTCTGCTTTTGTGGAGATAGACAATAGTTGCAGGCTCAGTAGTACTCTTGGGGTGGCAGCCCTTGAGGAGACTGATGCAAGTAGCTGGCTTGGTAGTACTCTTGGTGGTGGCAGCCTGAGAGGAAACCAAGTAAGATCTGACCCTCCTGTCTTGGCAGTTGGGTTGGTTCAGCCCCCTTACTCTTGAGCCTTTTGACTCTGAGTTTGGGGACAGTTTCGGAGGACCCATTCTCTTTTGAGATGGGTTTTGCGATAGACCGCATCCTTTGCACGTTTTTTTTCAGTGGCACCCGTCACTTTTTTTTTCCGTGCACTGGTGTTTCGTTGGCACAGCTTTGAGACCTTCGAAAATATCTGTAGGCCTTACTGAATAGGTGAGTCTTCAGGGCCTTCTTGAAGCATCTGATTGTGGGGGTCAGTCTTATGTGTCTTGGTAGTGAGTTCCAGAGTATGGGGGATGCACGGGAGAAGTCTTGGAGACGATTGTGTGAGGAGTGGATGAGAGCAGAGCGGAGTAGGAGGTCTTTGGAGGATTGGAGGTTACGTGCGGGCAGGTAGCGGGAGATTATGTCGGAGATATATGGAGGGGAAAGGTTGTGGATGGCTTTTTATGTCAGCGTTAGTAGTTTGAACTCTATTCGCTGGGCGATGGGTAGCCAGTGGAGGGATTGGCAGAGGGGGGTGGCTGATGAAGAACGGGGGGAGAGGTGTATTAAGCGAGCAGCACAGTTTAAGGTGGACTGGAGGGGGGGCGAGAGTGTTTGCTGGGAGGCCATGGAGGAGGGTGTTACAGTAGTCTAAGCGGGAGATTAAGAGGGCGTGGATGAGCATCTTTGTAGTTTCAGGGGTAAGGAAGGAGCGGATTCGGTGGATGTTCTTGAGTTGGAGGCGGCAGGAGGTGTTGAGGGTTTGAATATGAGGCTTAAAGGATAGGTCAGAGTCTAGGGTTATCCCAAGGCAGCGGGCCTGTGGGACTGGGGTGAGAGTGGTTCCATTAATTTTGATAGATGGGTCAGGTAAGGGGGTCATGAGTGGAGGGGTGAAGATTATGAACTCCGTTTTTTCCATGTTGAGTTTGAGAAAGTGGGAGGAGAGAAAGGAGGCTACGGCTGCTAGACATTCTGGGACTCTGGACAACAGAGAGGTAATGTCTGGACCAGAGAGATATATATTTGGGTGTCATCAGCATCGCAGTGATAATGGAAACCATGGGATTCTATGAGTTGACCAAGGCCGAGGGTGTAGATGGAGAACAAGAGGGGTCCTAGGACGGAGCCTTGGGGGACACCTACAGAAAGAGGGCGTGGCGGGCAGGTGGTGTGCAAGTGGGAGACACTGAATGTGCGGTTGGTGAGGTATGAGGAGATCCAGGAAAGGGCCAGGTCAGAGATGCCAAGGGATGAAAGCGTTTCAAGCAGGAGGGAATGGTCGACTGTGTCAAAGGCAGAGGAGAGGAGGAGGAGGACAGAATAGTGACGTTTGGCTTTGGCAGTTAGAAGGTCATTAGTGACCTTGGTTAGGGTAGTTTCTGTAGAGTGATGGGGTCTGAAACCTGACTGTAGTCTGTCAAAGAGCACATTGGACGAGAGATAGGACAGTTCGGAGTGGACGTGTTGCTCCAGCAGTTTAGAGGCGTACGGGAGCAGTGAGATGGGGCAATATTTGGCTGGAGAGGATGGGTCCAGGGAGAGTTTCTTAAGTATAGGTGTGATGGTAGCATGTTTGAAGGCGGAAGGGAAGGATCCATTGGTTAGGGATAGGTTGAAGAGATGGGTTAGGGCAGGAGTAATGACTTCAGAGAGTTTGGGGATGAGGTGTGACTGGATGGGCTTTTCATCAGTGACTGTGGAGAAACAGGTTAAAGATGAAGAGCACAGGACAGTTGGGTAGAGTGGTTGTCGGGGGTGTAGGGTGAGACTGTCTCTGGTGTCGATTTTGCTTTGGAAATAAGAGGCAAAGTCATCAGCTGTGATAAGTGATGTCGGAGGGGGGGCGCAGGAGGATGGAGAAGGGAGTTGAAGGTAGTGAATAGCTGTTTGGGGTTGCGGGATAGGGCAGAAGTGTGGAGAAGTAGACCTGCTTTGCAGAGGTGAGTGCGTTCTTGAATGTGAGAACTGCCTCTTTGTACCTGATGAAGTCCTCCTGGGAGTGACTTTTCTTCCAGAGGCATTCTGCAACCCATAAGGCACGTCTCAGTTTTTTAGTCAGGTCGGTGTGCCAGGGTTGCCTATTGATCGGTCGGGCTCTGGTGTTAGTGAAGGGGGCTACAGAGTCAAGGGCTGAAGTAATGGTGGTATTGTAGAAGTCAGTGGCGGTATCTACATCCTGGAGTGAGATTATGTCAGCGAGCGGTAGGAAAGAGTCTGAGAGCGTGCGGATGTCAAGGCGATTAAGGTTTCTGCGGGGGCGTGTTTGTTTAAGGGTTGGAGGGTCTATTCCAGAGGAGAGGGCTGAGAATGTCAGCAGGTTATGGTCAGAGAGCGTGGACAGAGAGTTAGAGAGGTTGACTAGAGAGCAGAGGCGGGTGAATATGAGGTCCAGTGTGTGCCCTTTTGTGTGGGTGGCAGAGGAGGACCATTGTGAGAGACCAAAGGAGGTAGTGAGTGATAGGAGACTGGAAGCGGGGGGGGTGGTTTGTGTTAATGGGGATGTTGAAGTCACCCATGATGATGGTGGGGGTGTCTGGATAGGAAGTGCATTAGCCAGGTGGTGAAGTGGTTGATAAAGGCAGCAGTAGGTCCTGGCGGTCGATATGACAGCCAGTTGGAGGTTGGAGGGCGAGTAAATGCGAACAGAGTGCACTTCAAAAGGAGGGGAGGGTGAGAGCAGGTATCGGTTGGATTGCGGCTAAGAAGCAATCGTCAGACAGGAGTACGCCTATGCCTCCACCAGGTTTATTGTTGGGGCGGGTAGTGTGCGAAAATTGCAGACCTCCATAGGAGAGGGCAGCAAGGGTGGTGGTGTCTGAGGGTGCTAGCCACGTTTCTGTGATACCGAGAAATGATAATTTATGAGAAATGAAGAGGTTGTGGATGTAGTCAAGTTTGTTGCGTACAGGTGGTCAACCATGGAGTCCCATTTCACAAAGCTCCAGAGGCCACACTGTTCTTGTACTGCCATTTTTTTTCCAGGGGCAGTTTGTAACTCTAGTTAGTGTCCCTCCTTATCTTTTTGCCTTTTTCAAGATATACCAAGATATGTGAAATCAGATGACCAACCTTGGGGGAAAAAAAATGACATGGTTGAAAGAATTACTAGAACGTAGACCTAATAGAGACTTGGCAGTCTTAGTGACTAGCTAAGGGACCATTCAGATAATTTTTTTTATATATCAGTTTAGCAGAATTGTTTAATGGATGCAAAAAAAAAACAACCAAAAAACAGATGCAAATGGATGGCCGTCCATTTACATAGAAAAAAATTTAGTTTCTGTCTGTTTTTTTGGACTTACACAAAACTATAGTATACTAATTTTCTGCACCTTAAAAACTGGACATAAACAGATCCTTAGTGATAAGGATCTGTTTAACCTGATAAATCTATTCACTGGGTGTATATGATTAAATTGATACCAAATTTGTATAGTTTTTTTTTCAGGTTTTAGTACTTTTGCAAAGGTAAAAACCCTCTATCTATATATACAATTTTTTTTTCCATTGCCACTTCATGTCAAAATCTGCTCCAAATTGTGCCTGAAATCAGTCTCCTATTCATTTGAATGGGAGGCAGAGGCAGATTTTTTTTCTACTAGCTGATTTTTTTTATTTTTATTTTTTTTAAGCTAGCAGAAAAAAGAAGCATCCTGCTTGTACTTCAGGCAGATTCTGACTTAAACGCCGATTGAAATGAATGGGAGGCAGATTTTGGAGACCTTTTTTCAAGTATATTTCGAAGCAGATTTTCAGATTCAGCATCAAAATCAGCTTCCAAAATCTGCTTCAAATTTGTGAAGCAGAAACTTCCTGCCTGACAAATTCAGTGCAAGATTCCTCCGAGTGAACCAGCCCTTGTATGAAATATGATTTATTGTTGTGGGAATACCCATTTAATTAAATACTGCAGGAAGGTATAAAGAGTTGTCTACACTACTACAACGCTGACTAATGTACTGTAATGTACATAGCATTAAATGGTATCTTCAGAGACCGCATGCTGCCTCCCACCCCTGCATTTTACTGTCTGTTGATTATATAATAGGATATAATTAGGATGTTTTGTTTTCCTATATCTGTTTTATATTGTGTTCACTAGCTTTTAGCTACAGGTCTCCATCATTACATTCAACAAGACAAACCTGAATTATTTCTGCACTACTTACTAGGCTCCTGCTCTTTTCTGTGCTGATTGTTTAGGACCTGCAGGTCTACACTACATTACGTATATGCTCATTGTTTTGTATTATAAAAATATAAGAAAAATGTAATATATAAAGTGAGAATTGAAAAGACAACAACTCACTGCCACATCTCAGGATATCTTGGCACAGGCAAGAAGGTATGGAAGGACGCATCTGTACAACAGAGAATAGCCGTTAATGTGCTCTTGCTCTGTGAGTTTACGATAGCCTTTATACTCCTAGACCAGGGACAGGCAACCTTCAGGAATTTCAGCTTCTGCGAAACTACAACTCACAGAATGCTCCATTCATGTCTATGTGAGTTCTAAGAACAACAGCGCAAGTATGCATGCTGAGAATTGTAGTTTCACAACAGCTGGAGTGCTGAAGATTGGCTACTGCTATCCTAGACACTTCAAATTTATGACATACTCATACAGTTGACTGAGACAGATCCCTATTTTATAAACTGACTTTATAAACTGACATATTTAAAGTCACTGGAGAGGATTAATCAAGACTGATGTATTTTAAGCCGGCTTTGATGTCCCCTGTGGTAATGCAGAGAATGCACCTTATCATGAATCTGGCGCGCCTTACCCTCCCTCTGCTTTGCTGCTATGCACAAAAATATGGAAGCCCTTGAGCGGTTGAAGATTCTCCCAGCATTTATGCTACTTTTTTTGGTGTAAATGTTATGACACAGGGAGTAGTCCCATCCCCAGCTATTTTTGGGAGGTTGAAATCAACACACAAACTCCACTTGCAACAATTTTGGTCACAAGTGACACTAAATAGTCGCAAATCACCTACTTGCTACTATTTTCTGCCATTTTTGTGGGGTTGGGGATTTGATGAATGATCCTACTACCAATGTATGTCTATTGAGGTTACATAGCTGTGTGCCTGATCTTATGCAACTGTTATGGCTGAAAGTACTGAACTTTGGTCATATAGTGCATTTTTTTAATGCTGTATTCCTCAGATTTTACCCCTTGAATATCAAGTCGTCAGAAAAGAAAGGTCTTTTAACAAGTATCTGGAAGGCAGTTGCAGTTGAAATCTTTCCCTCTGCTATGCGTGCAATGTAGACCAGACTTGGTACTTCCCCCAAATAACATTCTAGAGCGAAGAGCATTAAGAGTGAGCCCACAATTTCTCTGCTTGATTTATGCAAGTCATTATTTCAGGAGATAGAAGAAAGTATTTCTCTAGCTAGATTTATTGTCATTTTAAGATATGGCTGACCAAGAAACTCAAGATGAAAGCAAGACATTTATTATGTGAAGTGTGTCAGTTATTTATTTTCTTGCATCATTTAACAACACCCATGTGCATATGCCCTAAGACTAGGCTCATTCTCCTGAGGCACATTATGATCTTCCTGTGTTCTTTCTTATGTCCTCTGTTATAGTTGCAGATGTTTCTCAGCAGTCCCAACAGGATGATCCTTCGTCGTGTACTATTGCAGTGTCTGACTCAAACAGTGATGAAGTATTTGTCATCTCACCAGGAAGTCACACAAACTGTCTTAACTTAAACTCGTCCTGTCTAAAGGTCAGTCTATGTTGTGTGCTATATTAAAGGGAATTGTGTGCCATGAAGAATATTTATGGGTAGAGGATAAATAACTGATTGGTGGGGATCTGACCACTGAGATACCCACCGATCCTGAGAATGGGGGTGTTTTTCCCCAGCTGGCCTGCCCCAGCTGTACTTCAGCTATCTCATGGACTTCCATTGAAGTGATTGGGAGCACAGATCCATGCTCTACAGCAAAGGGCAGGTCTACGTTCAGTCTCACTGCAGTCAGGCTGAATTCACAAGGGTAAAACACCCTCATTCTCAAGTTTGGTGGAGGTCTCAGCAGTCACACCCCCGACTGATCAGCTATTTCTTCTCAATAGAGGATAAATATTCTTCATGGCATAACCCCTTTAGAGTTAGAACAAAGACAAGTCTCACATAATACACTGCACTTGGCACCCACAGACGTTTAACCATTGGAAATGTATTTGCTGTATTTAGATGTATTAAAACTTGAATGATTTGCTTTTGATGATCATCATTATTTTAGTTTTATATTGCAGTTTTCATTTTGCATATCATTCTGTATAAAATGGGATCAGCCACACCTATCACAATGTAACATGCTGAGGCTTCTTAAGCTTGTCTAACAGTATAGTAGAAACTTCACTAGAGAAGCGTGTACTCCAAGCTCCACTATACAGAATGTATACGGACACTTCTAAGTTTCTTAATGCATATCTTATGAATAAATTATTAGAGAAATAACTCATAAAATGTCGTAAACCCTAGCGGCAAATGATCCTCTCAAATTCACATCAAAAGTAATTGTACTATGCTGGAGCCAGAGCTGGTTTTAGTGTGGCTCTGGGCAAAATTAAAAGTGGGTCCCCAAATTCTGACATATTGTTCCAACAAAACAAATGCATTCTATCAGTACACACTGTGCAGAGTGCTGCTACAAAGACCAATATTACCACCATACAGTGACAGATACCACTTCTATGCAGATGCTCTGTTACCCCTGAAAACAAATAATGCCAGATAGTGCCTCATATTTTGCCCAAAACATTAGTTGTGCTGCAGACAGTAGTAATGCACCACACAGTTATAGTGCTGCCTTTTGTACTCAGTAGAATAATAGTGAGCACATATTTTTATCCTAATAAAATTTGATAATTAAAATAGTGATTTATTAATGCTTCACATGGGATTAAAGCTCACCTATGTGCCCCTACACAGTAATGATGCCCACATATGAGCCCCTGCATTGTAATAATGCCCCTCTCTGCCCATTACACAGTAACAATGTCCACCTTTGTGCCACATACAAAATAATAAAGGTTGTCATTTTTATTATGTGGGTGCAAAAAGTGGATTATTACTGCTTTGCTGTAGAAAGGGGATATTAAGAATAATACTCCCTTTTTGTCCCCCAAGTAGTACAACCCTATTTACCTTTTTGTTATAGTGCCCCCTAATTAGTTCTAGTCCGCTTCTATTATAGTGCCTCTCACTAGTTATAGTGCCCCCTTATTAGTTGTAGTTTTCCTATATTATAGTTCCCCCTTATTATAGTGCCACCTTTATTAGTGCTAGTCTAGTTCTTTTTTCCTTTAAAATAGTTCCCTCTTATAGTTCCCCCTTATTATAGTTCCCCCCTTATTATAAAGCCACTTTTAGATCTAGTTCCCCCTTATTAGCAATAGTGCTTCTTATTAGTTACAGTGCACCCTCATAAGTTACAGCACCCATTTTTAGCTTTAATGCCCCTCAGCTCTTCAGAAAAAAACAAACAAAAAAAAAAAAAATCTTTATACTTTCCTTTCCTGATCCAGTGACAATTGAAGCTGCTAAAGTCTACCCCACTCCAGAAGAGGTACGGCACAGGCTGCGCGATGCAGTGATGATGTCATCACGTATCCTGTGCCAAAACTTTGATGCTATGTGCACATTATTCTGTGGCATACAGTATGGTGGAGAATATGTTGAAAGTGGCTCTCCCTTGATCAGAGGCACCAGGAGAAACGTCTGGTGCCCCTTTTGGGTTTGGGGCCCTGGGTGGCTGCCCAGTGTGCCCCCCGCCCCCCTCTTAACGCTGGCCCTGGCTAGACCTTGTAGTTTCTGTTGTGGACGGGCTCACTGGTCTGTCATTCTGACTTGGGTGCCCACAACCCTTTATGTGTAAAACTGATCAAGAACAAACTGTTTAAATTGATAATATGCCTTTACTGAAATCCTGGTAAAGAATGATTGTTTCCACGCTACTTAGTAGTATTCAGAATAAGCTTCTTTTGAGTAGGTTTTGCTTATCGTTCTTCCTGCAGAAGTTCATAAAAGTTGCAGTCTTCTGAATAGACAATCCTTTAGTTTTCCAATATGAATATGTCTCGTGTGTGTGTGTGTGTGTGTGTGTGTGTGTGTGTGTGTATAAGGTTTACACATTGATCCGGACTTATCTTTAAATAGCAGTATACTAATACAGAATTATCAGATTGGCTTCTCTTAACCTAAGGATATAATAATACCCATAAAGGCTTATAGGCGATTTCAGAATCACTGCTGCTTTTATGTAATTCTGCCAGAAATCTCTAGAAATCACTATTCATAGATCACTGTATTTTCTGATAGGTTCACAGAATGTCAACAAACAGATTCATATACTGAAGTAGATTTACTAAGCCCCTATACCACTTATATGCTGCAAAAAGTGTCAGAAGTGGTGGTTTTATACCACCCTTGCCATTTCCTGAAAAATGGGAAAGTTAAAGGGGATTACAGTATAACCGATTTTTTTTTTTTTTTTTTTTTTTTAAATCATCCTGTGTTTTTTCCTTTAGGCCTCAGCGATCACTTCCCCAGCCTCATATGAAAAATAAAATGATTGTTGCGTGAATGTTTTTATCTGTCTCCTGACAATTTAGGTAGGAAGCCTAAAGAGAAGTGTAACCAGCCCTGCCTCTGTATCTGACTGGCTCACACCAGATTACACAAGTGTGGATCTAACGTTGGAGGACAAAGCAAATGAAAGTGAAGAAGTAGATGCAGCCAGACAGAGGGCCTGGAGTGTTCGAAATTTTAACAGCCTGTTGCCTCAACTACAGATGAAATGGCGGAGTCGTGCCTCTAGTGGTTCCTTCACAAAACTGGTAGACAGTGTGAGTACTTTTTTAAAATTTTTTTAAGAGAATTTTCTAGTTTATGAAACCCATTGTTAAATACCTTGTTAGTTAACGCGGAGATACTACTGGTTCAGTAGTGTCATCGTCCTCAGGTAGCTGAGCTGGAGATGGCCTACAAAAAGCCTCTTTTGCCTGCTTTATGAATGCATGCCAGATCCACCAAAACAGAAAAATACAGCTTATTTTAGTAGCAGTCTTATATGTGTGGGCCCCACTGATATCAGAATGTCAGCAGATTTCACCAACTTTATTTGACTGAATCCTAACCATGTGAATGTAGCCTTCCTTACTGCTATAATTGTGACTGTGAAGAAATAAGAAATGAAGAGACCTCAGAGTATAATAGCAGGTTCAGTCCGAACGAAACCACTGGGTGACTCTTGCAAGGTTTGCCCAACACATGCTGTAAAAGGGGTGTGGTTTAAAGGAGGCATGACCAAAATAATCGCCATTGATCGTAGTTAAGGTAAAATGGCCGTTATTTTGATTTGTCATAATCACCCAGCCCAAATATATTTTGTGTATATGTATTTTTTTTTTTTTTTTGTGTGTGTATGTATGTATGTGTATGTATGTACAGTCATATGAAAAAGTTTGGGCACCCCTATTAATCTTAATCATTTTTAGTTCTAAATATTTGGGTGTTTGCAACAGCCATTTCAATTTGATATATCTAATAACTGATGGACACAGTAATATTTCAGGATTGAAATGAGGTTTATTGTACTAACAGAAAATTTGCAATATGCATTAAATCAAAATTTGACTGGTGCAAAAGTATGGGCACCTCAACAGAAAAGTGACATTAATATTTAGTAGATCCTCCTTTTGCAAAAATAACAGCCTCTAGTCGCTTCCTGTAGCTTTTAATCAGTTCCTGGATCCTGGATGAAGGTATTTTTGACCATTCCTCTTTACAAAACAATTCCAGTTCAGTTAAGTTTGATGGTCGCCGAGCATGGACAGCCCGCTTCAAATTATCCCACAGATGTTCAATGATATTCAGGTCTGGGGACTGGGATGGCCATTCCAGAACATTGTAATTGTTCCTCTGCATGAATGCCTGAGTAGATTTGGAGCTGTGTTTTGGATCATTGTCTTGCTGAAATATCCATCTCCGGCGTAACTTCAAATTCGTCACTGATTCTTGTACGTTATTCTCAAGAATCTGCTGATACTGAGTTGAATCCATGCGACCCTCAACTTTAACAAGATTCCCGGTGCCGGCATTGGCCACACAGCCCCAAAGCATGATGGAACCTCCACCAAATTTTACAGTGGGTAGCAAGTGTTTTTCTTGGAATGCTGTGTTTTTTTGACACCATGCATAACGCCTTTTTGTATGACCAAACAACTCAATCTTTGTTTCATCAGTCCACAGGACCTTCTTCCAAAATGAAGCTGGCTTTTCCAAATGTGCTTTTGCATACCTCAGGCGACTCTGTTTGTGGCGTGCTTTCAGAAACGGCTTCTTTTGCATCACTCTCCCATACAGCTTCTCCTTGTGCAAAGTGTGCTGTATTGTTGACCGATGCACAGTGACACCATCTGCAGCAAGATGATGCTGCAGCTCTTTGGAGGTGGTCTGTGGATTGTCCTTGACTGTTCTCACCATTCTTCTTCTCTGCCTTTCTGATATTTTTCTTGGCTTGCCACTTCTGGGCTTAACAAGAACTGTCCCTGTGGTCTTCCATTTCCTTACTATGTTCCTCACAGTGGAAACTGACAGGTTAAATCTCTGAGACAACTTTTTGTATCCTTCCCCTGAACAACTATGTTGAACAATCTTTGTTTTCAGATCATTTGAGAGTTGTTTTCAGGAGCCCATGATGCCACTCTTCAGAGGAGATTCAAATAGGAGAACAACTTGCAATTGGCCACCTTAAATACCTTTTCTCATGATTGGATACACCTGGCTATGAAGTTCAAAGCTCAGTGAGGTTACAAAACCAATTTTGTGCTTCAGTAAGTCAGTAAAAAGTAGTTAGGAGTATTCAAAGCAATAAAATGATAAGGGTACCCAAATTTTTGCACCGGTCAAATTTTGGTTTAATGCATATTGCACATTTTCTGTTAGTACAATAAACCTCATTTCAATCCTGAAATATTACTGTGTCCATCAGTTATTAGATATATCAAATTGAAATGGCTGTTGCAAACACCCAAATATTTAGAACTAAAAATGATTAAGATTAATAGGGGTGCCCAAACTTTTTCATATGACTGTATGTATGTATATATATATATATATATATATATATATATATATATATATAAAATAAAAAAAAATATATTAGTGTAGTGTGTGTGTGTATTTTCATTGTAATATATGACTTGGTGTACTTTTCAGCATCTACCACAGTACAATTATACTCTGGTCTTGTATGTAAGCACTGTCTGTTGTTGTCCAAGTTCTTGGCTTCTGTATGACCTGTAGTTAACTCCAGAATCTGTATATTCTGCAACTAGAAGTACTGAATAAATGGTTTCAATTTTTTATGTAAATAAATAGAATCTTGAAAATGATATTCTTCCCTCATAAATAATACTAAATAATACTGTATTTTATACTTAATAAAGTCACAGAGAAGTGCCATTTACGTTCCAAAAATTAAAGAGGTTTCACAGAAAGAACCTTGCTAGCCTACTAGAAAATAAATAGTTTTACTTAAGTATTTCATTAAAAATTGTGTCCACAAATAAGATTCCACCTATGGTGGATATAAGCACCAAGCCTATACAAATCACGAAGAGGGAACAGCAAAATATATTCAGTCCAACGATATCTCAGAACCAGATTAAACCAAATAACCTCTTAGAGAGTGCAGCCTCTTATGATATATAAATGCCAGGTTCAGTGGTTATTATAACTCAAATTGGCCCTATAGCCTGGTATTTGGAGTGTTGCTGCAACAACCTAAGGGAAAGGTGCTGTTCCTTTAAGGTCTATATTGGGGATACTGTTCCTTTAAGATCCATTTTGAGGAGCATCCATAGGATTAAGTGGCATCCACTGCAGATCTAGGCATGATGAAATTCAGAACACTCACCAAAAAATAGTGTCAATTACTGATTCCCCCCCCCCCCCACAATGGGAATGGGGGGTCAGCATATATTTTCTCTCTGTGTCAATTGCTGAACCCCCACAAAGAAGGGGGGGGATCAGCAAATAGTTTCACTCTCTCAATGCGTTTCTCCTGTATGACACAGGTTCCTCAGGAGAGAATAAAATAGATGCAACATGCCAGAAAGACAGGTGAATATCAGCAAGATAAGGCAGAATGATGAATCTGCAGTAAAAACTGCACTTCCCAGCACCTTGATGATAGGTATAGAGAAGAGCCTTTCTTCTGGTTCTTCTCTATAGTACCAGCACCTACCATTAAGATGCTGGGAAGTGCAGTTTATACTGCAGATTCATCATTCTGAATTCCATCCTGCCTAGATCTGCAGTGACACTTAATCCTATGGATGCTCCTCAAAGTGGGTCTTAAAGCAACAGTATCCCCAATGTAGATCTTAAAGGAACAGCAGCAACACTCCAGATACCGGGCTATAGGGCCAATTTGAGTTATAATAACCACTGAACCTGGCATTTATATATCATAGGAGGCTGCACTCTCTAAGAGATTATTTGCTTTAATCTGGTTCTGAGATGATGTGGGACTGGATATATTTTGCTGTAACCTCTTCGTGAATTGGTTAGGCTTGGTGTTTACACCCACCATAGGTGGAATCTTTTATCATTTGTGGATGAAATTTTTAATCAAACACTTAATAAAAGTAAAATTTTATTTATTTTCTAGTAGGCTATCAAGGTTTTTTTTCGGCAACTTTTCCTTTCTGTGAAACCTGTATTTTATACTTGTTTTTTTGATATGACAAAACAGCTTGGCCATAAAAAAATGGCAAAGTAAGAGTGGAGCATCAAAAAAAAAAAAAAAAACTCAGTATGACACTCTTATGACATCTCATTGGTATTGTGCTGGCTTATTTTACTCTTCTTCTTTGCAGGAATGTGTTTAACTACTGTAAATAAAAACCCCTTTAATACTTGTACTTACCCCACCACTCCTACTTCTGCTGCCTGGTAATCGCTGCTGCCGCTCTGTTGATTGTATTTTTTCTTCCATTTGTGTCAGGTCACCATTTAAACCAATCACAGGCCTCGGGTGACGTGTCATTTGTTTAGAGGTCACCATTGAGGCCTGTGATTGGTTTAAACAGTGTGAGCTGAATCAAACAATGCAGGAGAAGAAAACATTGACAGAGCAGCAGCAGATGTGGTAACAGACTGTTTAAGTAAAAATACCTTTAATACTTTCACTTACCACATTCCTGCATTCAGCCTACTTGTGCTGGCTTTGCTTTCATCCGGTTTGGACCACAATGTGGGGTTACTTTTTAGATTTTTTTTTTTTTTCCAAGGCCACTGTAAGTTCCCAATCTGCACATGTTTAGTGGCGACATATTTTGTAGCGCTGCATAGACCTTGCCATCATTTAATCCCTGCCTATTTCATGTAATATCAGTAACAGACAGTTTTATCTTTCCAGAATTGTTCTACACCTGTGAAGATTCTAAGCCCCAAGATCCCCAGAAGAGCTGGGTCTGCTGCACAGATTGGGGAAAATTCTATTCGCCTGTATTCGGAATCTTCAGACAGTAATGCATCTTATCCCCTTACACACTCCGCACACCTTCATAGAAAACTTCCATCAGGCAATCTCAAGAGGACACGTCCATGTTTTGGATTGCTGAATGATCCCTCTGACAGTATCCACTCTCACCATACATCTGCCTTTGGAAAAAACCACAATCTGTGCCAGAAGTCTGCCACAGACTATTCAAACTCACTCAAAATAACATCAACCAATGGCATGCGTGCCAAAGAGCTCTCAATGGACTTTGAAAAGCCAAACACTGTTTTTGTGATCTGTGAAGAAGCAGATGATCAGCAGCCTTTGGTATTTGATGACCAGCTGAGTTCCCCCATGGAGTGCGAATCACACAGTTCTGGTGGCTGCAAAGCTAATAACTGCTGCCTTGAATCCAAAAGGTCTTGTACTCATTTTAATCCTTGGATGAAATCTTCAGATGTTTCCGTTTACCAGTGTATTCAAAAGAAAGCATCTTTGGGTTCTTTTGGGAGTCTCAACCCTCAGTGCACTACAACAGTGGGTAGATCAAGCTCTGCAGGAGGCTCAGATTTCCAGTCCCCACCAATAGGATTAGTTACAGAATGACTGCACTTAGTGACATTTTGGGGTTTTTATACCTGTAATAAACCAGTGGCCTTTAATTCCATCTGATATTGTTTCTTGGTGATAAGCTTATCTGATTTTTCTGTGAACTTTGGCAAACAAGTCATCTTTCGTATGAAAGACAGTTGTCACCATCTGTTTTTTACAGTTACCACTTTCTATAATGACTGCCACTATCCATAAGTCATTCCTCCTCAGACTTTACATTCTTAGGAGTCCAATAATACTTTTGTGACAATTCTGTATTGTCCAAATGTGACTCAGATCAGAAACAAGCAGCAATTTTGTCTCTCGTCCCGTGTTATGTCTTTATATTTATTTGAACGGGGTATATAAGTGACTGACAACCAGACGTAAGGTTTACGCTGCGCACAGCTTTTTTTTTTTTTTTTTTTTGGGAGGGGTTTTATTTCCTGCACAAGTTGTAAAGCACAGCAGAGTGAATATACTCAATAACGCACAATGAAACTATTTGTTACACACTGCAGTAACCACAGATAAAGTTAGTTTTTTTTCACTGCACCTTTCCTAAGGAACCAGTCACCCCCTCCTTCCCCCAAATACATTAAACTTCTGTTTTGTCATCTTCTACAACGCTACTTTGGTATCTTGATATATAATCACTATCTTAAAGAACTAAAATATTTCTGTGCCTAGGCCTACTTGTCTGTATTTTACTCACTGTCTGGACAATAATTTACTGTTATGATCTCTGTGAAAAAAAGTACAAGATCATTGGAAAAAATGTCACTGGACCATCGCTCAGGCTACGATCACAAGTTTTGGATTTGCCGTAGGGCAAATCTGTGTGTTTTTGCTAGCACATCCACAGCACAAATCAGTTTGACTTTATTATTATTATTATTTTTTTTTTTTTTTGTGTGTGTGGAAAATGAAAAAACTGCACCACAGGAATATAAATTGTATGCTGCAAACTGGATCCCAGACACAAATAGAATCCAAAAGGAAGACGATCAAGCAACACTCCAAGTGAAGATCTGCCTTATTACCAAATGCAGTGTTTCAGCTTAGGAAAGGCTCAATATAGAGCCAAAACGTTGCATGGGTTAATAAAGCGTATATTCACTTGGAGTGCTGCGTGATCATTTTCATTTCCGTCAACAATGAACGTGCAGCAAATTTTGACATCCATGCTAAATTCATTATTTGGCACTAATTTCTTGCCACATGTGAATGGCTTATAAAATATTCCAGAATGACACTGACACTGAATCCAGTCATAATTAAGACTCGGAATCCATGCCTAAATCCTGACACAATCCCTCATTGTGTAAACATGGCCTTCATGATTGCTGCATTGATGAAAACATTTGTTGGCTAGTTACATTGCCCTATGCCACCTTCTAGATAAACTTGTTTGGTGAGATGGATATTATAGAGGTATTCTACTTTAGAAGTGAGGCACTATACAGTGCATACTGGTCTGCAATGCAAAACCACAGACTCCATATATCACTTTGCAGATTATATTCATGAGGCCTTTGGCCACAGCCAATAGGTTTAAAAGGCAAATATACCCCTCCCCCATGCAAATTCTTTGACAGGTAATATTTCTGGATTTCCTAAGCACTGTACAGATTATTTAATTATTGTTAGTACATCAGCTATTGCCATAGGTATTCCCTATGGGATATCCTCAAGTAATGACTGAAGTTGGAAAAACCTTGCCATAGGGTTCTTTGGTGATCTAAGTTTTGTTCAATAAACTGCATAATTATAATGGTTTTGAAGCCTGTCTTACATCTAGCTGTCAGGTGAAAAGACTGACATTTCTAACATATTTGCTTTGTTTTTGAAAGACTTAGCAACAGTCTACCTGGCGCAAACTTTAATGTTGCCCCATTAAAAAAAAAAACAAAAAAAAAACACCTTTTCAAATACACAACTATATTACTGCTGGGGGTCCCTAATTTAGGGCACTCTTCTATTAGTTATAGTGGAGACTGAAGGACCCAGCACATCTGTCCTAGGTATTGACTTCAATATAAAGACCAGCTGTGTGAAGAAGACACAGCACTGGTATTACAGTTCACTCCAATTCACTTAAAAGGGACAACGCTGTAGTGAATTATGATTCCATGTGCAACTCCTACTAAAAAAATAAGGAGCTGCGCTTAGTAAACAAAGTTGTTGTACATGACAGGGACAGAGTGCAGTGGCCTCTCTAAACAGCTGATAAATGGGGGTACTAAGAGACAGACCCCCAGCGTTCTAGTAAGGATACATCATTCCAAAGTCCCAGATAACCCCTTTAATGTAATTTAATCACAGCAGATATTTTAGTTACAGCCAAAAAACCAATCTAATTAATCCTGATTACAGACCAACTAAAGCGGATTATAGAAATCAACCCTTGTTCTCTATGCAGCTTCCTAACCAGCTTTCCAGATAGGAAGTTTTACTCCTGACGATATTATTGCAAGCTATGGTATGTGTGAGCTGACATAGTTTGTATAATGAACATCCTTTCATGATTCTGAAGACATCTTGACCAGGTATCATAAGAACTGGTAGTAAGGATAACTAATTGTCAATCAGTGTGATGTAAACAAATTGTACTCCTATATTTTCTTAATAATTAGCCTGTGTACATAACTTATCTGTGGTTTATTTAATTTCCATGTAGCCAGAAAATGCCTTACAATATATGCAAGCTTGTCTAATGAATAAAGAGATTATATGTATTTCCCCATTGAAGCGTCATGCATATATCATTTTACGAACCAGCTTTGAAGACCAACAAAAAAAACTACCTCAGCCTGAAAGAGATTTTGCATGAATGTGATTGTGTGGTACTGCATCCCAATGTAGAGGCATGAAACTGCACGTGACTGTACCTGGATTCTGCAAATAATTGAACTATGATCACGTTTTATAAAACTGCATGTTTGTTTCTGGTATGAGACATTGCATTGCAAAATCTAATGTGATATTCCCCATCAATTTTATGCAATCTGGTAGGTATGGAAACTATTTCCTCATTATAAGGGTATACTTACACACAGCAGAAATTGTGCAGCAGTTTTCCAGACCTCAAAAAAAAATGTGTATTTACATTGCTTTTGTTGCATTTAAAATAACTGGAAATGTAGGATAAGGCTATCATCATGCATTGACCACATCCAATAAAGTAAATGTGATTCAGAAAAAAAAATCCAAACTTGCTGAATTTTTTGGCACCATCATGTAAAGGGTGGGGCAATGTAGCCACACTTGCTTTCAAAAGGCAAAAACTTTGTGCTATAAAGGTCAATAAGTTCAAAATTCACACAAAACATTTCCTATCAGCCACATTAGGTTCCATGTGTGCAATACCTTTTACTAAAAGCCTCATGCACATGGCTGTATTAGGTCTGCATACATCCTGAATTGTAGGCTACAAGCACACAAACTTAGTGGTTTTTACTGTCCCCAAATCCATAATAAACATGTCCGCATTGCAACAGTATGTCAGGAAAGAGACTCGGGGCCGGTTCACATCTGCGTTCGGTTTCCGTACAGGGGAGTCCGCTTGGGGACCCGCCAAATGGAAACCTATACAAAGAGCGAAGCGGTTTACATAAGGAAACCTGCGGACCCCATAGACGACAATGGGGTCCGTGTGGTTTCCGCAGCACTTTCCTCTCCGCATGTTTCTGCATGAAACATGCGGAAACCACACGGAACCCATTATAGTCTATGGGGTCCGCAGGTTTCCTTATGTAAGCCGCTTCTCTCTGCATATAGGATTCCGTTCGGGGGGTCCCCAAGCGGACTCCCCTGTACGGAAACTGAACGCAGATGTGAACCGGCCCTTAGACCTGATGATTCCCTATACTTGTATGTGTGAGTCTTTGCCACAAATGCAGACAAGAATAGGACCTGCTCCATAATTTGTGGATTGTTTCTACGGCCTGGATACTGATCAGTAAAACAATGAATAGGTCCATAGACTATCCACTACTGCAGACTGAAAACAACTATGGGGACCATAGCGCTAAACCATAAGACCTATAGAGTTATATACTTCCGTAGGCCTTTGATTTCATGGAGCGCTACACCAAGTTTTTTATCCTGTTGTATTCTTATGAAATCTCAGATGCATATTATGTAACTACAAATGCAGCACTGAACGGGGACATGGGTTTCCAATCTAGCCTCCTTAGAACAAAAGCCACACTCTCATTAGAGTCTAAGTAACACAGTGGTTACTTAGACTCTAAGCTTTCCATACCCTTCCCCCCCCCCCCCACACACACATTGTTATACATGCCTGATTGA
Organism: Leptodactylus fallax; assembly: GCA_947044405.1. NCBI lineage: Eukaryota > Metazoa > Chordata > Amphibia > Anura > Leptodactylidae > Leptodactylus > Leptodactylus fallax. The sequence goes on along the minus strand of CAMRHE010000039.1, from coordinate 8,201,213 downwards.
GTCTACACTTTTAATAATAATAATAATAATAGTCCTTTAATAGTCCCACAGTGGGGAAATTCAGTGTGTTACAGCAGCAAAGATAAGATAAGCAGATACAAATACACATACAACATGTACAGGAATGTTCCAAGGTGAGAGGCATTACATTAATAGCAGACAGACAGATAGGACGTAGCAGAGGAGGGGGGGGGGGGATTTAACAGGCAGAGAGATATTTCAGTTCTCTGTATGTAATGATCTCCGCTTAGGTCAGTGTTGGTTGTGCAGCCTAACCGCGGTGGGGAGGAAAGACTTCCGATAGCGCTCCTTCTCACACCTAGGGTGGAGCAGTCAGTCACTGACAGTACTGCCCAGCGCAATCACAGTCTCATGCATGGGATGGGAGTTATTCTCCCGCATGGAGCTCACCACGGACAGTATCCTTCTGTCACCCACCACCTGCACTGGGTCCAGTGGGCTCCCCAGGACAGAGCTGGCCCTTCTAATCAGCTTGTCAAGTTTATTTCTGTCCCTGGTTGATATACTGCTCCCCCAGCAGGCCACTCCAAAGAAGATGGCTGATGCCACTACCGAGTTGAAGAAAGTCCTAAGAAGTGCCCCCCGGATTCCAAAGGCTCTCAGTTTCCTAAGCAGGTAGAGCCTGCTGTGGCCCTTCCTGTACAGGGCCTCCATATGATCTGCCCAGTCCAGCTTATTATTAAGGAGCAGACCCAGGTACTTATAGGTGTTCACAATCTCGATGCCCGTCCCCAGGATGTCCACTGGTTTTGGAGGGCATCTGCCTTTATGGAAGTCCACCACCATCTCCTTGGTCTTCCCCGCGTTAATCTTCAGGTGGTTCTGGTGGCACCAGTCCACAAAAAACCGGTTCAGTTCTCTGTACTCCTTGTCATCATCGTCTGTGATGAGGCCTACTATTGCAGAGTCGTCAGAATACTTCTGTAGGTAGCAGCTGGATGAGTTGCACCTAAAATCAGCAGTGTACAGTGTGAAGAGGAAAGGGGCGAGAACCGTACCCTGAGGTGCCCCCGTATTACAGATCACGGTACCTGACACACAGTCTTGGGCTCTCACGTATTGAGGTCGATTTGTGAGGTAGTCTAGGATCCAGTTGGAGAGGTGGTGGTCCACTCCAGCAAGGCCCAGCTTGTCTCTCAGTAACCTGGGCTGTATGGTGTTAAAAGCACTGGAGAAATCAAAGAACATTATTCTCACCGTGTTCCCTGGTTTTTCCAGGTGAGACAGAGCCCTGTGCAGAAGGTGGATGATGGCATCATCTACCCCAATGCCCGGTCGATAAGCAAACTGGAGAGGGTCCATAGCGGGGCTCACTAGAGGGCGAAGATGTGTGAGAACCAATCTCTCTAAGATCTTCATCAAGTGGGATGTCAGTGCTACAGGTCTGTAGTCGTTGAGGTCCATAGGGTGAGGTTTCTTTGGAACTGGTACCACACAAGAAGATTTCCATAATTCAGGGACTATTTCCTGCCTCAGGCTCATATTATACATATATGTAATTATACCACACAGCTGGTCCCCGCAAGTCTTAATTAGCCTTGCACTGATGTCATCTGGCCCTGCGGCTTTCCTCTCCTTGATCTTTTTCATCTCCTTCCTCACCTGGGCCCGTGTGAAGGTCAGACTGTGGTCAGATAAAGACAGATTTCTGGATTTACTGGTCTGTTGGGAAGTAGCCACATGGGGTGAAGTCATTGTGGTGAGGGGAGCTGAAGGACATTCTGGGGTGGGAGGAGCTGGTGTGTGATCAAATCTGTTGAAGAATAGGTTTAGTTCATTAAGCCAGTTAACATCTGCCTCAATCTGGCAGACCGACTGTTTATGACCCGAAATTGACTTAAGCCCCTCCCAGACCCCCCCTTATGTCTTTTCTTTCCCTTTGCTTTTCCATTTTTTCCTTATAACTGGCTTTTCCTTGCCTGATTAGATGCCTCAGCTCCTTTTGTACTTCCCTCAACCCCTCCTTATCTCTTGTCCTGAATGCCATCTTTTTCTCCTTAAGTAGTGTTTTTATATCAGAGTTAATCCATAGTTTGTTGTTGGAGAAGCACCTCACCACTTTTGTGGGTACTGTGTTGTCCACACAAAAATTAATGTAATGTAATGTAATTTAGCTACAAAGCTCAGGGTTATATGTTGTCTTAAAAGGGTATTCCAGTTTCAAACAATAAAGCTTGATCACTATGCAATGAAATATTAGGAACTATTATAATATACATGATTTTGAAACTCTATGCGTGCTGTCATTCACTATGAAATTTTATAGTTTACTTGCAGTAAATGCAAAATCTCCTGGTCATGTGAAGGATATACAAATGCTCATCTCATTTACAGCTACATTACATGACTCTGAGCAATAATCTTGAAATACCTTTGTTTGACCTATCTTTAGGAGGGGAGTCTAATACTTCAAAAGGCCCAAAAAAAACATGTTTAGCCCGGGGCCCCATGTGGTGTAAACGCCACGATTTGCCCGCAGCGTTTTACAGTCAGAACAAAGTGGATGAGATTCTAGTGAATCCCATGTCCACTTTGCGATAAAAACCGCACTGCGGACACGGAGATTTCCAAAACCGGCGTGGTGGAAATCGCATCATGACAATTATACCTACGAAAACCCCGGCGGTTTCCCCATAGGTATTATTGAAACAAAGTCCACAGAGGAAACCTCTGCGAACTTTGTCTAAACTGCTGTGGGAAGAACCATGATTCGTTGCCACCGTGGTTTTTCCCGCAGTGCTTTTTTTTTTTACGGGATGTCACGTGGCTAAGGCCCCATGTAGTGAGCTGCAGCCAAAAACAACACTGCAGAAAAGAGTTCAGCGAAAATGCATTGCAGCATTTTTCACAGAAGATCTGCTGAGTTTTCCTCTGTGAACTTTCTGCCCCTATTATTCCTATATGGAAAACGCCAGAATTTCTGCAAATATAATTGACATTCAGCGATTCTCAAAAAAGCAAATGTTTTTGAAATCAAAGCATTTCCGGTGCAGATTTTTTTTCCTGCAATGTGTGTTCTATTTCAAGTGTTTTATTTCTATAAATGTTGATTATGGATTATAGGTAATAAAAGCCCAAATCTAAGAAAATTAGAATATTGTAAAAAAGTTCAGTATTGTAAATTCAGTGTATCACCTGCCAAGGTTTCCTAAGCCTTTAAATGTTCCCTCAGTCTGGTTCGGTAGGACACACAATCATGGAAGACTGCTGATTATGAATTGTATTACTGAATCACTGAAATTAATGAACGTTTCAAACATATTCTAATTTATTGAGATGCACCTGTATCATTCACCTAATCATCCATTGTCACTGAATGCCTATAAACATAGCATGTAATGTACATTTTAATGTAACAAATCCCCTTCGCATAGCCAAAGATTTCATTAAAATGGCCCACACTATCCATCAACGGGCTCATGAGAAAAATTTTGCAGATTTTACTAGTATAGGAATATACTATATACATACACACATATAGGTATGCATGAAATGTGGACTTGAGCTAAAACTGCTGCCATCTGTGAATAAATCTGACCAGTGTCTTATTCACATTCCTATGTTACAATCATAGTAACAAATGCAAATTTCACACTGGCATTAGATGGGCAACTTATGACGCTGTTCTTTAGGGTGATTAGAGCCACAGTTGTCTTGGGATTTGTGGTCATATTATGCTCATGTAAGGTGTGTAGGTGAACGGCGACAAACTCACTCAGACAAGTAAAACAGGAACAGCTTTACTGATTATGATTCTGGAGCACAGCAACAAACTCTTGAACTATTGCAACAGATAGATCATATACAGTAGGGACGTTGCCTTTAATTACTTGGGTAAGTAACAGGAGGGATATAACTACAGCCTTTGTGGCACTGTATCACTTTATGCAGTCTCTCAGTGGGCCTCGCTTACTGATCCTTCTGGCAAGCAATGGACTCCCCTGGAGCTTATGCTATGTACTTCCAAGGCAGTACCTCCTCCTTATTGCAGTGAAGCTTGCTGAACACTCCTGTGTCCTTGCTTTTCTATCCCTGGTGCTTTTCACTTCACTTACTTGCACTGGTCTGTATTGCTCTCCTCCTTCAGTGCAGTCCTGTACTAATTGCTGCAGCACTCTGGCCATGGCTGGGCTGCTTTGCTTGGTTTGGGTCACCATGTCACACCACCCTTGAGCTCTAATAGACACTGCTTCTGGTCTCCAACACTACACTCTTCTCTTTCTTCAGGACCTGTGTGACCCTGACTTCCTGTGTCTCCAGGTAACTTTATTACTTCTAGCTGGGAACTGGCTCCCTCTGCTGGATTGGGATGATAGCAGCAAATCTCCATGTTCTAACATTGCAGCAGAACCTCCTCGCATTACACTCATGTGAAATTGATTCACATCTTTTTTTTTTTGTACAGACTGTTAATCATAGACTGCACACAAACCTATTGGTTTTAAATGGGCAAATGCAGTCTCTCCCCCACAATCCAATGGTGACATGCTGTATTTTGGTCCGATAAAGTTTATTGACCAGTTTTTCACAGATCCAGAGACATAAGGGCAGATTTATTAAAATGGTCTAAAAGCAAAACTGTCTTAATTGCCCATAGTAACCAATCACAAAGCATCTTTAATTTTTAGGAGCAGAATACAAAACGCACTGTGAATGGATGCTATGGGAAACAAAGAGGTTTACTTTTAGAACATTTTCATAAATCTGTCCAAGTATAGCAAAAAAAAAAAAAAAAAAATCCACCATGGACACAGCTAAGGAGTAGGATCGTGTGCTATGTGTGATTCACATGGACATTACAAGTCCATATAGGATGAACGTGTGAATAACCCCACCATGGGTTAAAGCGTAACTAATCCTCCAAACAACTTTTTAATTTTTGGGCAGCATTTGTGTCATTAATAAATCTTGCAATATAATTTATTAACAAATGTTGGCTCCTTTACATGAATTTCTGCAATTTTTTCCTCTTTTCCTTGCTTCTCTATTGAGAGCTATACCCTACTTCTTGCTGTGTACATACATTTGTATAATAAAGAGAAAATTAGGGTGGATGAGCCACTTCAAACAGTTATATCTTGGGTATAAGACTTAGAAACTTCCTTCTGGTGTTGTATGAAAGAGGAGGTTCTCATCTGACCTGTGACACTTAGTTCTACTTGTATATTAGTTGAAAACACAGTTGGGATTGGAAAATTTATATTTAGCTGTTCTAAATCCCAACTGTTATAAACTGATGATATCTCTGGAAATAGTACAGATAGAACTACAAGCTTCACATGAAAGATGAGACTCTCCCCTTTATAAAACACCAGAAACAAATTTCTACGATTTATCAATACCTAAGATATAACAGCTTGAAGGGACTCCCAAACCTTAATTTCCACCATTACAAGCTCATACACTGTACACAGTGAGAAGCAAGGGGAAGAATAAAATAAAATAAAAAAAATACAGGATTTCACAGAAAGGAGCCAACATTTGTTAATAAAGTTGTTTAAAAGTTTAGTTATGCCTTAACATACTGCAGTCTTCTCTCATAAACTCCACTAGTGCCTGTTACCAATGAAATGCAATCTCATGTGGAGAGTCCGCCTCTGGTTGATTTTTTTTTTTTTTAACCTGGGTATAGACAGATTGCAATGGTGTATTATGCAGTATGATCATCAGGGTACTTATTAAAAAGGGGCACTGCTGCCTGCCTGTAGCCCACTCCTTCAAAATACCCATTTTTGCAATTCAATAGGGCAGATTTACTAATAGTGTCTAAGTTTTAGACAGTGCAACTTTAGACTAGGCAATCAAACTATGCCAGTTTATGAAAATCTGTTGTGGTTTGATAAATCTGGCATATTGGTAGATTGTCTAGTCCAGGGATCAGAAACCTTTTATGTATTGTTCGCCAATTTTTTTTAAAAAGTCAAAGATGAAGCAGTCAGTGTGCCATGCAATAATTGTAAGGATGTCGACCCCTACATGAAAATTATATAATGCATACCATTAGGGACATAGTGACCAATTAACTGGTTTTCAAAAACAAAATTGACACCAGAGACAGACAGTCTCACACTACACCTCCCACAACCACTCTACCCAACTGTTCAGTGCTCTTCATCCTTAACCTGTTTCTCCACCATCACCGATGAGAAGCTCTCCACCCTAATTTCAAAATCCCACCTCACCACCTGCATGCTTGACCCAATCCAGTCTCACCTCATCCCCAACCTCACTGGAGTCTTTACTCCAGCCCTAACCCATCTCTTCAACCTGTCTTTAACCAGAGGATCCTTCCCTTCCGCCTTGCAACACGCTACTGTCACACCTATCCTTAAGAAACCATCACTAGACCTGTCCTATCTCTCCTACAGCTTACTCTTTGACAGATTAGTCAAGCTTCAGACCCCATCACTCCACAGAAACTGCACTAACTAAAGTCACGAACGACCTAACTGCCAAAGTCAAGTGTCACTACTCTGTGTAAAAAGTGGAGGAAAAGTCAAGGAGGAGGGCGTCAGTCGATCACCCCCTCTTATTACAAACTCTCTCATCCCTTGGTATCAGACTAGGCCCTTTCCTGGATCTCCTCATCCCTCACCAACCGCACATTCAGTGTCTCCCACACGCACACCACCTCCTTGCAGTGCCCTGTTTCTTTAGGTGTCGCCAAAGGCTCTGTCCTAGGACCCCTCGTGTTCTCCATCTACACCTTCGACCTTGGCCAACTAAGAAAATCTCACGGTTTTCAATACCATTGCTACGCATGCGACACTCAAATATATCTTTCTGGACCAGACATTACCGCTCTGTTGTCCAGAGTTCCAGAGTGTCTAGCAGCCGTAGCCTACTTCCTCTCCTCCTGCTTTCTCAAACTCAACATGGAGAAAACAGGGTTCATCCTCTTTGCCCCACCTCACACAGCCCCTCTACCTAACTCATCTATCAAAGTTAACAGGACTACACTTACCCCAGGCCCACTTTTAATAAACACAACTTGCTTTTGATAACACCAACTGTGTGTGTGTCAGGCTAGTTAGTTCTTTGTGAGCTCACGATTATATATATATATATATATATATATATATATATATATATATATATAGGTTTTTAAATAATTTGGCACCACTTGACAATCAGAATATTGAACTCGGTTTGGGTTTCGATAATACCTTTGACTCTGACCTATCCTTCAAGCCACACATCTAAAACCTCAACACCTGTCATCTCCAACTCAAGAACATCCATTGAACCTGCTCCTTCCTCACCCCAGAAACTACAAAATAGCTAGTCCATGCCTAATCTTCTGCTTAGATTACAAACACCCTTCTCCATGGCCTCCCAGCAAATACTCTCACCCCCTCCAGTCCACCTTAAACTGTGCTGCTTGTTTAATCCACCTCTGCCAATTCCTTCACTGGCTACTCATCGCCTAGCGAATACAGTTCAAACTTTTAACACTGACATACAAAGAGATTCAAAACCTGTCCCCTCCATATGTTTCTGACAATCTCCCGCTACCTGCCCACATGTAACCTCCGATCCTCCCAAGACCTCCTACTCCGCTCTTATCTGCTCTTCACACAACCATCTCCAAGACGTCTCCTGTGCATGCCCCATACTCTGGAACTCACTACCATGACACATAAGACTGTCCCCCACAATTACAAGCTTCAAGACGACCTTGAAGGCTCACCTATTGAGGAAGGCCTACAACCTCCAATAACACTACTGTCACCACACCACCACCTGAACAGCCTCTAGCCCCACCTTCTGTCTCTATCCCTCTTCCCTCATAGATTGTAAGCCCTTGCGGGCAGGGCCCTCTATCCCACTGTGCCAGTTGGCCACTGTTAGTATTGTACTTGTTTTGTATATTTTGTGTACTGTATGTAAACCTTCAAATGTACAGCACCATGCAATTAATCATGCTCTATAAATAAATAATAACTGGTTGATTAAACTTGCATTTCATGTTGTGATCCTCGTCCATGACTTTTATTGTGCAAAGATGAGTCTTCTCAGGTGGATACGAGTTTTGGCTGAACATTTACTGCAGATCACTGAATTTTGTCAGCTTTGTGGGGACAGAAGATTTTCCAGTCTTTTTTGTTACATAAGCCCATACAAAGGTGTCCAGCCTTGTAGAAATTAAAAAATACCTACTTGCCTGTGATCAGCAGTCATATTATGGTTTACTTTTGCACTTGCTTCAAGGTACAAAAATTAATTGCACAGGCAATTGCTGTCCTCTGACTAGGCTAGCTCACAGCCTGGACACTAGGATGCCATGCCTCACGATTTCTCCCTTATTGCTTCGTTCCTTCTGACTTGTTTAGATGGTCTATGAGACAGACATGGAGCAGCAGCATTTTAAACATTAGAGACAACCCTGTGCCAAGCAAATATGCCTGAAGTGCTGACCTCAGTATAAGTGCCGTAGGTTGCTAACCCCCAGTCTAGCCTGAAATTTACATCACTTATTAGTTGGCTTAAAAGTTAGTTAGTAGGCGAATATTTACCAAAGAGTCTCGCAAATAAGACCACAACCCTTTCTAGTGATGCCATGCACCTTTTTTTTTTTTTTGCACAAGTTGGAAAAGTCTAAAAACGTCTTAAACACTTGATAAATTTGGCACCCAGCATGTTAGACAATTTTTTGGCACAAATTCCGCCAGAATTCTGGTGCATTTTGCTTAATTAAAACCCTCATGGTCTACCTTTTCCATCAGCCACACTTTTCTTTTTACTTTATTTATGGGATTCACCATCTATTGTCTGTTCTGTATGCCAGCTTCCTCCAAGAATCTTAACATAAGTGCTGTAGCTGGAGGACAATGAGAATAGTAAATACTACCAGTTCAACTGAGCACAGCTGGCAGTATAAAGTATATTACATCACATCCTCTTGAATCCAGTGTGCAGCCTTACAAGTTATAAAAGACCATAATTACTTCTATTACGAGTACAGTCCATATAACCAAATGTGTAAATAGATGTGTCGAAAAAATGTGAGCACTGCGGAAGTCTATGCAAAGTAAAGTTTACAAAAAAAAAAAAAAGTATAATACATGTTTTATGCATTGCACTGACTACAGTAGATAAGCAACATTGTGTAATAGTTAGAAAATCCAACTTTTGAGGTATAACAACATTTACTAGAATGATTGCTTCAATTTCCCTGTACTATACAGTGTGTTTTTGTTTTTCTTGTAACATGTCATAGTCCATAAAAAAAAAAAAAAAAGAAAAGAAAATATCATGGTATCAGAGGTGATACAGGTTACTAAGACATAACTGTCTCAGAAGTGAACATTCAGTGTTGCAGGCATATTCCATGAGCAACATAGAAATTCAGTTATGCAGATCACATACACAGGAACCACAGTGCAGAGCAGGATTTTCCAGGACTCAATTAGTTGTCAGGAAAAATTATTCGCTTCATTCTAGCCCTTTTACAGAAAAGAGAAGCTGACTAGTCATGTGTATAATAAAACCAATGGCTGTAAATTGAACCAATTTCCCTGAATGGAAAGCGCACTAAAATAGCAGGTAACCTGCAATATATTCAGTGTGAATCTTTAAATAATATTAACTGATGAACGAAACAGGTCATTTACAATACTAAAATGTCCATCAATAACAGCAATACGGTGGTATGCAGCAGGAAGCTGTAAAACCCAGTGCCACTGGGCAGATGTATCAAACGTTAAACCAGTCCCTAACCGGAATAAAGACATTTTGCATTGTATAATAGTATCAGTTGAGTCTGTCTGTCCCTCAAACATGTTCAACAAATCCAAAATCAATTAAACTGGCAACCATCACTGTGTGCCAAAACAATCCGGCACAGTGTATGCGGCCCACTGTCCCAGGAACAGGTTGCTATGCGCTATGAGGTCACAGGCATCGTCACATCCTCCTTAAGTTCTCAAGCATCCTCTTATGAGAGCTTCCATAGCACAATTTTAGACCTAGTTCTTGAAGCGCGTTTGTTCACAGATATGGTTAAATTTCCTAGAAAGAGAAAGATGCAATGTTTTAGCTTAGATCTTTCTCAGTACAGACAGTAGTGAAGCCGCTTTCCAATGCAATACCCACATTCACTGGTTGCTATATATTTAGGTCACAGAGCATTGCCTAGATACAATTTTAGCCTAATAGACTAACTATGTGCCAGTTTTCAATGCACCAATGTTTTCAATGCACCAATGTTTTCATTTTCTGATGAAATAAAACAAATATATGAGGAAAATCTCTGAGATGACCACCAAACACTGCACTGAAAAATGGTCCTCTTCTCAAAGAATTATAATCTATGTGCAAACATTATACAGAGGTGGTGTTTTACAGAGCTTTCAATGTATGTTTAAAATGGTAAGCAACTTTATCTATAAACTGCTAGGAAGCATATCCACAAAAGGGAAAAAAAAAATATATAAAAATTTCAACAACAGACTTTTATAGGACCTTTTCTGGGTTTGAAATACTGACAACCTATCCTTGGCATAGCTCATCCATATCAGACCTTTGGGGCTCAGGCACCCACAACCCCCACTGAAGAGAGACAGCGTTTGAGTGAACTATGCAACTTTTTCACTGAATGCAAAACACAGTGCTGTACATTGCATAGTGGCTGTGCTTGGTATGGTATGTTCACTTGAATGGGACTGAACAAACAGGCCGCGGGACAAATAAACGTGACATGACTGGCCTGTGAAGTAGAAACAGCACTCACCTAAATGATGCTGCTGCAACAAGCAGCAGATCCATGGTGGATTCCCTCATTGAAACCCCCTTTAACTAGCTCTACATTGGCAGATCAAATTTAATGGAGGCATGGAACTAAAGCTGACCACACACATTACTATCAGCTAGGACAGGCCAGGAATCTAATGTCTACTGGGATCTCCTGGCTCAGTTTACCTCTATTCCATAATCAGGAAACTTTTTATAGATGGGCAAAAAAACAAAATTCCTGTCCAACGCTTTGGTGAAAAATGAAAGGATGCCAGTGTAAACAGAGCCTATTAGAAGTACATATGTTTGGACAGTCCTGTTATTCTTTCATGTCATGTCACAGTTGTAAATCTGTCACATGACAGGATCCTGGAGTCCAATACTCACATGGCATGGTGTGCTTTAACCTGAGTTCTGCAGTTTCTTCCCCAGTAACAATTTGGTCTCGATGTCACTGCCACTGAAAATAAAAAAGCAGCTCATTTAAAAATATTTACAAAGAGTCCACAGAGACAGCTGGGATAAAACTAAAAACTGAAGAGTTCCCATTAGAAAGTCATCATAAATTCCTAACTCCTCCAAACAATGCTAACATATCCACTTATCTTCAGTCAAGAATATATATGCATGTTAGGCTGAGAATGGACCAATATTAAACCTGCAGAGTTTTCAGCAATGACTTATCATATATAGATTTATAGCAGTACAGAACATCCTTGCACATCTCTTCTACGTGTGCTCCCAACACCCCACACGCTGAAGGATAATAAAGGGCTTCTTAATGCAAATATAGTAAAACTGAGGCTTCTTTGCACATTGTTTTGTATTGAATAGTTGGCTTCAGTGTATCTTGGACATCAACTAAATCCACTTGGAGATCCTGGCTGGCTCAGTGCAAGAGTAAGTACAATAGTAAGCAGTAGTTGAAGCTGCAAATGGAAACTGCAGCTAAAATTGCATTGGCATCTGAAACATTTTGGTTATATCTGCAAGTACTGTGTGAAGGACAAGATGTACTCAGTTACTAATATGGATATTCAGTGCTCAGCCCGATTGAAGCCTACTAGTGATATGAACACTATAGTAGAGGCAGAAAAATCTAAATACCTGGCAAATCAGAAGGTGGGATGTTTTGTCTGTATTGATAGGTAAGATCTCTGAAGTTGCGCAGACCACAGAAGTAGCAAAGCACTGTATTACCGTTAATCCTGTAATCTGAACAAAATATTACAAAGAAAAATAAATGAAACAAGAAAAAGAACAAAAAACCCCCACAAAAAAAATATAAAATCAAATAATTTAACTTTTTACTAAATACTTGCATTCTTCTTGAGCATACAATTCTGGAGCATCTTTTCTTATAGTTCTGTAATTGTGCCATGAATCTTACAGATAAGTGTCTAACAAAGTTTCTTATACCCACATGGATAGCATTATAAAAGTACAGCGGTGTCCCTGAAGAAGCAGCTGACGCCTCATATGTTATAGTTACAATATTATAGCAGATGATGTTTCACAAAAAGAACTACTCTGTGATTCAGGAGCATAAAAGCATTTATTTTAATGCGTTATTTTAAGGCCTTTCGGTACAATATAAACTTTATTTACAATGTACAATGTTTCTGGCTTTCTGAATGCAGCTGGCAATGTAAATAATGCATGCTCATAAATAATAGATGGTTTGTTCTTACTGCAATAACTACATTCAAAGTCTAGTATACACATACATACACACATGTACAAGGGCATGTTGTTAGAACACTAGGTATGTCATCTAATAAAGCACAGCTGCATAGCTCAAATCTCAAAACCTTACTCATGCCAATATCAGGAGGAGAATTTGACTATTAAGTGATATCCCCTTCCTCACAGATCCTCTTTCAGACAGGACAAGGGCGATACAGATGTGCCTTGTAAGAAATTAACATAGTGCTAAAGATCAAATCTCACCACTATGAAGAATTTAATCCGTGTAAGAACTCTGAGTGGAGAAAAGAATTAAAGGTACATTCTGCAGTGTACTGAACATCTCAAACGTGCATGTGCCTGCAAGGAGCAGCTAGAGATAATATTATGGAGTAAGCACATGTGGAAGTTCTGTGCAAAAGTCCACTGGTAAGTTTAACAGAAATGAAAAAAAAAAAGTGGTGTGAAAGCAGCCCAAAGTATAACTACACTGTGAAAATGTAAAAATCAGCAACAATTGGCTTGTTAAACTGTCCATCATTGCTTCCTATAGGCAGAAACCTGTATGTGTACAAGTACCATTAAAGGGTTTTTTCCCACAAATAGGGCTGGGCGATCAATTGAAAAATAAACGAAAACAAACATCAACCTGGATAACTGATGTGATTTTGTTCTCGTCTGTTATTTTGGTTTGGTCATTACAATATTTACAGTTTCATTAGGACCGAACATGGTTGAACCAAAACTGCTACTATTATACTGTGGGGTTTCTTCAGACCTCAGAGTATATTAGGCGAAGACCCAGGGGAGATGAGGAAAACTAAAAAGCAGTCCTACTCACCTATCCTGCGCTCCGGCGCTTCTGGCTGACGTCACGTGGCGTCGTGATGCTTATGTCTATGCATCACGGCACCATGTGACGCTAAGGCCCAATCAGTGGTTTCTGACGTCAGCAAGAAGAGCCAAAGACAGCGGGGAGTACAGGATAGGCGAGTAACTTTTTTGTGTTTCCTTACCTCCCTGAGCCTCCACTTGTTATACTCTGGGATCTGAAGAGACCCCACAGTATAATAATAGCAGTTTCAGTTCGGGCATGTTCGGTCAGAATGAAGACACCAGGCGAAACTTGCGAGACTAGTCTTGTTGGGTTTTCCCAACACTTAATCATACTGTAAAGAGGGAATGACCTAAATAATCGCCATTAATCGTAATTGAGGTAAAATACTTGATTGATTTTTATTTACGTCATAATCGCCCAGCCCTAGCTCACACCCACACAGATTAGGAGAATAAGGAACTACCAATAGTAATGAGTATATAAATGTAGAAAGAACTTTCCTATACTTTAAAGCCAAAAATGACTACTTTTACAAAAAAAAAAAAAAAAATTCACCAGTGATTTTCAGTCTAAATATTATTTGGTATCAACATTACATTATATACAGCAAGTGATCCTATACTACATGCATGCCTGATCTATGGACATTTTACACAACTGATATATGCAGTGTGATACAGTGCCTTGCGAAAGTATTCGGCCCCCTTGAACTTTTCAACCTTTTGCCACATTTCAGGCTTCAAACATATCAAATTTTAATATTTTGGTGAAGAATCAACAACAAGTGGGACACAATCGTGAAGTGGAACGAAATCTATTGGATATTTTAAACTTTTGTAAAAAAATAAAAAACTGAAAAGTGGGACGTGCCAAATTATTCGGCCCCCCTTAAGTTAATACTTTGTAGCGTCACCTTTTGCTGCGATTACAGCTGCAAGTCGCTTGGGGTAAGTCTCTATCAGTTTTGCACATCGAGAGACTGAAATTCTTGCCCATTCTTCCTTGGAAAACAGCTCGAGCTCAGTGAGGTTGGATGGAGAGCGTTTGTGAACAGCAGTTTTCAGCTCTTTCCACAGATTCTCGATTGGATTCAGGTCTGGACTTTGACTTGGCCATTCTAACACCTGGATACGTTTATTTGTGAACCATTCCATTGTAGATTTTGCTTTATGTTTGGGATCATTGTCTTGTTGGAAGATAAATCTCCGTCCCAGTCTCAGGTCTTTTGCAGACTCCAACAGGTTTTCTTCCAGAATGGTCCTGTATTTGGCTCCATCAATCTTCCCATCAATTTTAACCATCTTCCCTGTCCCTGCTGAAGAAAAGCAGGCACAAACCATGATGCTGCCACCACCACGTTTGACAATGAGGATGGTGTGTTCAGGGTGATGAGCTGTGTTGCTTTTACGCCAAATATATCGTTTTGCATTGTGGCCAAAAAGTTCGATTTTGGTTTCATCTAACCAGAGCACCTTCTTCCACATGTTTGGTGTGTCTCTCAGGTGGCTTGTGGTAAACTTTAAACGAGACTTTTTATGGATATCTTTGATCTTTTATGGATATCGTCTTGCCACTCTTCCATAAAGGCCAAATTTGTGCAGTGTACGACTGATTGTTGTCCTATGGACAGACTCTCCCACCTCAGCTATAGATCTCTGCAGTTCATCCAGAGTGATCATGGGCCTCTTGGCTGCATCTCTGATCAGTCTTCTCCTTGTTTGAGATGAAAGTTTAGAGGGACGGCCGGGTCTTGGTAGATTTGCAGTGGTCTGATACTCCTTCCATTTCAATATGATCGCTTGCACAGTGCTCCTTGGGATGTTTAAAGATTGGGAAACCTTTTTGTATCCAAATCCGGCTTTAAACTTCTCTACAACAGTATCATGGACCTGCCTGGTGTGTTCCTTGGTCTTCATGATGCTCTCTGTGCTTTAAACAGAACCCTGAGACTATCACAGAGCAGGTGCATTTATACGGAGACTTGATTACACACAGGTGGATTATATTTATCATCATCAGTCATTTAGGACAACATTGGATCATTTAGAGATCCTCACTGAACTTCTGGAGTGAGTTTTCTGCACTGAAAGTAAAGGGGCCGAGTAATATTGCACGCCCCACTTTTCAGTTTTTTATTTTTTACAAAAGTTTAAATAACCAATAAATTTTGTTCCACTTCACAATTGTGTCCCACTTGTTGATTCTTCACCAAAAAAATTAAAATTTTATATCTTTATGTTTGAAGCCTGAAATGTGGCAAAAGATTGAAAAGTTCAAGGGGGCCGAATACTTTCGCAAGGCACAGTATAAATACCATATCTACCCTGATATTAATAAAGGAAATAAAGGCAAAAAACACAAGATGTTAATAAAAATAAAATTGTAAGTACTATACGCCATGATTTTTATAATGTAATTTTTCTTTATCATCTCTAATATTATAAAAGCTTCTAATACTGTTATTATAAACATTATCTAAAGAACAACATGTGTTTCAGCATGCACCGAATAAGATGATCAGCAATAGGGAGCAGAAAAATTATTATACTACACATACGTAAAAGGAAGTCATTCTAACACAGTAAGGGTAAACACATCAATCTTGCAGATTCATGGAGTGGGTTGTCACTACCACCCTAAGCAGCTTTCTAGGATGAAAGGTGTTTAGTGATGTATAGGGACAGTAATTGCGCTATCTAGTGAGCAAAATAAGTACTGCATGTATACGCAGAATGCCTGTAGTCATAGTGATCCATCATTCTATAACAGTAAAATGGACAAATTCACAGGTCTGGATAACATGCAACCCCAAGTTCTGCAGGAATAAAGTATAGCGGTAGACAAACCATTATTTTTAACATTTATGGATTCTAAGATAAAAGGATCTGCTCCACATTTGTGGTGCATAGCATATTTGGTGCCAATATTTAAAAAGTTGCCAAAAAGTGAGCCCAGAAACTATAGACTGGCTAGTTTAACCTCTGTTCTGGGATAAATATTTAAAGTGTGCCTTTTGTTTTATTTGACTTTTAAGGGATAAGCTGTTATGTGTGTATATGAGGGAAACACTATATCTAGTCATTACACAACATATTTTGCAATTTTTAACAGTTTTCCTCAGTGCATGCTATATCCAGAGTGTAGTTTCTTATTGAGCTGGCGGGAGGAGACTACCTGCCATACCCTGCACACAGTAAGTACAGGAGAATCTGCTCTTTAACTGTCTCACTCACTCACTCAGAGAGCACCCAGGAACATGCAGCACATATAGAAGAGTACTGACCTGACTTGATGTGAATAAAGTGCTTTGGTTGGAAAGTTCCTATTCAGCATATTTACTTCATATCCCCTGCAATTCCTGCTCATTTCTTCCCCCCTCCTCTCTATAGACTGCTAAAAAATAAAGCATACTCAAATTTCCCCGACATTCTGTTGTCTGCTGCTGTGGCCAATCAGTCACCTAATTGGTCTTGTGAGGCTCAGGACTTCAATCCACGTGGCCCCGGCACAAGCCGGAAAGGCAACCGGTGGTGGACAACAGAGAGCTGGGTACAGGCAAGTATGTTCCTTTTTCTTATTTGTAATTATTTTTTTTACACCTTTCCCAGTCGTACACCACGGGGAAACTGTTTGATAAAAGAAGAAGCATTTCTCTAATATATAGGTTTAACACAAAGTTTCTTATAATCACCGGTACTATTCATGTAAGCAAACTTTGTTGAAACAACAGAGCCTTTATAAATAAGGACTTTTCACCACCTGCATCAATTCAAGTTCTTAGTATCTATTAATTGTTCGCTGCTCCACTGATTCCACTGACTGAATTTTCACTCTAGCCCCACCATTCCAAAGCGACAAGCACAGTTAATTTTGGTGCCTGATGTGCTATTTAAGCTCTTTAATGTCAAATGGACGGTGTCAGGCAAGAGGCGTGTGATTCAGAGCTCCAATCAGAGGCAGCCAGTGTCAGAGCTCAGAATCACACCCCTTGTTCGTTCCTTCCTGATGCCGCCCTCCTGACAGTACAGAGTCTAAATAATGATAAGGACGCAAGTTTTGCCTTCATACAAATTACTAGTCAGACCACATGTGGAATACTGTCTGCAACGTTGGGCACTTATATAAAGGAAAGACATGTCTATGATTTAATTTACCCATTTCCTTAAATACTTTGGTCTCTCTCCTCTGCGCACACACTATTTTAAAATTGGCGTTATTCAGTTTTGGAGAAAAAGAGGGCTAATGGGTGACCTAATAACGATGCACAAATACATGAATGGACAGTACAGAGATCTATCCAAGGATCTCTTTATAGAGAGCCCTGCACTATGACAATGGGGCTTCCTCCACCACTAGAATAAAAAAGGTTTTACCATTGTCATAGATGGGGATTCTTTACTGTAAAAGCAGTGAGACTATGGAAATAGCTGCCACAGAATGCTGTGATGGCTGCTGATACATTGTACAAGTTCAAGAGGGGTCTTGAAAGTAAAAGTATCACAAGTTACAGGAACTAGATTTTTTCCCCCTATTATGAGGCAACTGGTAATCACCTAATGAGGGTTTTTTTGCCTTCCTCTGTATCAACATGATAGGATTATAGGCTGGACCTGAGGAATCTGTCTCTATTCAACTTGAACAATGTTACTGTGAAAACTGATACTAAAACAATAATTTACTGAAAAACCCTTTTAGAGTAGTCCATGCTTCAACATGGTGCTTCATAAATAAAAGAGTAACATAATAACCTAACCTAATGACTACTTACCAGGAAGCATAAAAACCCCTCGCTGAACGGCAGCAAGACTTTCATGTAATAAGTCTTTCCATGTTAAACCCCTGGATGCCAGGTAATTCTGAAAAGGAAAAAAAAAAAAAAAAAAAAAAAAATCGAATTCAAAGGTGTTAGCAATACCAAGAATAGCCATGTAGATGCGTCACTATACACAGCTGTAAATGCACATTTTACGTTGATTATTTTTCTAGTCCTTTAAACTAGTAAAATTATAAATCACCCAGCATAAAATAATTTTCCTAAAGAGAATAAAGAATGATTTGAGACCTATTCCTATGACCTATTTTTGGCCATTTTCACAGATCACTCAGTAAACTGAAATGTAAGAGGGAACCCTGAAAAGAGGTACAGACAAGGATGCAAACGGCTGTGAAAAACGTCCACTTACTGATTTGTATCACAGTTATGTGAATAAAATCTCAGAGAAATAATGATCCTTAATTAAAAAAACATTAATGTACTTAACTCAAATTGAAAGACAACAAGCAGCTCAGCACCTGAACTAAGCAAGAATATTCACAGTAACATTTTCATTGCACATCCTGTCTTCTATATAACCCCCCCCCCAAAAAAAAAAACCCAGAGAGTTGTGGAAAGAGGCCACTCAAGATTTAGAAGGGGGAATTTCCTAACAAACAAGGCACTACAAACTGTTTTGGATAATAAGTCAAGTGTTCTTTAGATAATGATTGCATAGCTCCATCTAGTGGATGTGGGTGTATGAATGCACAGTCAGTGACTTGTTAAACGTTTTTGTTTTTTTCCACCTGACATAACACATTTACCCATACACAATTTAAGAAATTCTGCCTGATGTACAAAATTGCTGTATGGAAGCTGGAATAAATGGCACTACATTTCAGGCAATAAACATATAACAGATAAATAGGAAATAAATAAGAATGACTCGCTCTGTCCACTACATTAAAATAAGGAATAAAACACCTCACTTTTAGGATATGGGACAAAAGTGATAACACACTTTGACTTTACTGGTTAGGCGGTCAAGAATTTTTAATGAAAAGCTGTATTTGCAGACAGATTATCACATGGCAATACTTGGGGAATATATGTTCCACCACTACATTTCTATTCTGTTCTCTCATTGTCCTCAGTTGTGAACTATAGAGCTCTGGTAACAGAAGTACTGAAAAATAGTTATTGTTGTTTAGTTAGGCTGACATGTATGTTATTGCTAGATTAGTTGGGGGGGGGGGGGGGGGAATTTATCACTCATACCAGGGAAGAACAAAAGACCATCTAAAACCATAATCTGACCTATCCTCTTTTGACCCGAAGTGCTCAGTGTGGTCTACTGCTGACTACGGACATAAAGAATGGACAATTGCAGTTTCCAGTGTATCTTTGCTGCAGTCACCTCACTAACTAGTATACGTATATGTAGATAGACACAGAATACACCAGTCACAATAGGTGATTCCACAGCTTATCTACTCCTCCTCTGGGCAACAACCTCTGCAGAGGTCACAGAGCATGCCTAGAAAAACGCTACCATAGAAGTCAAAAGAGTCTACACCAGACCATTGTGTCTATTGCACATCTCCAGTTGACAAGAAGCCACAAACTATTTAAGGTTTAGTAGCAAGAGTTGGAACTGCAGATTTTTTTTTTTTTTTTTGTTTTTTTAAATAAACGTGGAAAATGAAAATCACCAAAAATTCTTTAAAAATATGTTTAATATCAAAACATGGTTTAAACAAAATGTAATTTCCTGAAAATACTTTCCCTTAGTTGATTTTTCTCTGCAGCTAAATTGCACTTTGATCAAAAGTTTTATAAAAAAATAGGTAACCTATAATATAGGAGTGTACCAACACCACATCTGCGCTAGTTTTACTTATGTGACTTATTCACAGTTACATTGTGCAACTGAGGTCAGTTCTTACCTTTAGAATGTCAGACTCATAGTTGTTGTTGTTTAATACTGAGTCCAAACATTTTTCTCCGAGATTTAACTCTGAAAGAAAAAAAACAAACAATAGAAACATTTGACTGAAGAACTTGTTGCAGGTTCCATAAGCAAGTTGTATCCGTTACACAAAAAAGTGGGTCTGAGAACAAGATTATGAGCAAAGGATGTTTCATGATACTACTAAGTGACATACCTGCTCCATTTAATCTGAACATGCAGTCCACATTCCAGCATACATTGGGACACCGGACATTTAGGGGGTTGTTCACACTACTGTTAGTAGTGTCCATTACTACCCTCCATTACAAAACGTTAACAATGGACACGAACAGATCCATCATAAATCCATTAAAAATCACATTGATTTCAATGGGATTTGATCTGTTGTCTGTTAGCGTCCGTTTTCACCAAATCCGTCACATGTTCGTTATTTTAGCAGACATAACATGGGGTGGAGGACTTTTGTGTCCGTTCAAAATAACAGACTTATGACGGATGTTAAGTATCTGTTATTTTTTTTAACATTAATCTCTATGGCTAACGAACGGTCGCCGGTTATATTGTCCATTTTTTTTCTGCACATGCTCAAAAAGCAGAAGAAAAAAAAATAAGCAAAAAATGGATCAGTTAAAAAAAACGAACACATTAACATCAGTTAGTGTCTGTTAAGAAAGCCATTCATTAACCAGCATAGAAATGTAAGTCTACTAAACTATACAAATAGAATAAGGGTGTTTTAGCCAGATTTATTTTGATTAATTGCTCAGTGGTCTTACTATAAATCAATACAGTCTGAATTGGTTACACCTATTACTCATTGATGTCAGGCTACCTAACAATGACTAAGGTATTTATGATGTAAAATATGGTAAACATATGTAGTTGTATGCTATAGTTCTGGTACTGCTAAATGAAGCACTAAAATGACAAAACAACGGCAATTTGGCTCAGACGTAGGCAGCTTACCACAAAATGGAGCCAGACAGCCTAAGCAGCCCATTCTGGCGCATCCCCAATACATGTGACAGAAAGACTGCAAACATACAGTGCCTGTGAAAGCAAAACAAGGTCAAAGATGCATACATCTGATGAAACCTGGAGGAATTAAACTAGTGATGGTCCGGAAGGAAATAAGAGTGCCCTTTCATACAGAAAGCCCTTGTGCTGTTGCAAAGTAGATTACAAAATATGCAGTATCAAGAGCCATTATAGATACTCGGTCACAAGTATAGCGAAACAAGCGAAATAAGAAAATACAAATGATCAAAAGTTGTGACTTGCATTGCTGAGGTGCCACATGTGGGTTTTGCTCTCGTTCACTCCTCCTGTCTGGCATTGGCTGGAAGCAACATGTACATATCACATGACTTCCCTGGGAAGAACATACATATTCCTGGGCAGCTACAAAGAAAAAAAAAAATTCTATATTATATATGGTGGCGTTAACAGACATTGTCTAGCTAATAAATTGCTGTGTGTGTGTGTGTGTGTGTGTGTGTGTTCATGTTCAGGAGATCATCCATATCAGCCCTCAGATCAGACTGGTCTCTGGTTGTAAGGCAAATGTTTGCAGAAAGACCCTACCCCAGTTTCCGTTTTTTTGTAATTGGAGACCAAGCATAACAGGTTCTAGCAAATCCTCACCCAACATCCATAAGCCTGCTGGAAATGGAAAGGACTGGGAGGATATAAACACCTGTTCACTGCTAAATGTTTACAAGACTGGGTTTCAGGGCAAGCAGAAACCCCCCCCCCCAGAAAACTGACAAACCGTGTAGGCAAGTTTTTACATATGTCTATTTTTCTAATCCATTTCTAGGTCTACTATTACTTTTCATATTGGGAATTAGAACTACCCCACCTTAAAAAGTCTGTACAGAAAGAACCTATGGAAAACTGGTTATGCACGTGGACTACATTGTGCATTCAGTGCAAAAAAAAAAAATAAAAAATCAATCTTGTGTTAATGAAATATGAAAACAAACCTGCAGGAAAGTTGGCAGAGGTAGAAGGGGCATCACCTAATGTCCGCATTGCTTCTGTCTCAATGGGAAGTTGATAAGGATGTGGCTGCATAGTATGTCTACCATACCCTGGGCATTGTCGGCACACAGTATAGGGCTGGCTGTAGGATTTAAAAAAAATATCTAAAGTAAATAACCACTACATACACCATTTCCATTAGAGCTAGATAAACACATAACATACTGGAAAAAGTGCAAGATATAGTCATGTGCTAGTCATATACAAAAGTATCCAAGCGTTATTAGAACCAAAATTATAAAAAATGCATATTTAAAAAGGAAAGGTTGCACAACAGGTGATATTCAATTTGAACATGGTCCTATTACATTAGAAAAACAGAGTGCATAACATATATACGCTAACATACGACCCAAAACCCAGAACATACTCAGAAGAAATGCCATGGACCAAAAAGTAGCACCCACCACTGCAGATATGCATTTTGCTTAGAAAGCTTCATCTGAGGTTGTTGAAATACAATGAATATTTATGAAGCAAGCTGTCCAATCAAAACATATAAATCACAAAATGATAAAAATTAACATTACATGCTCCAACATGATTACTTAAATTGGTGTTGCAGAGATCAGAATATCAGTGGCCTATAACCCACTTACAGTTTCATTGATTTACACTGGTCTGCACATCAGTACTGTGTTTTTTTTTCAGTTTGTTTCTCTTTTTCTCAGAACTTGACAATACATATTCTCTATGTGTCCATACGTGTGCTAAATCCTTAAGATAGGCCATCAATATCAAATTAGTTGGGATCCAACTCTCATCACCCCTGCCAGTAAGCTGTTTGAGGGTGGTCGCATGTCTTTAAAGTCAATGAAGCAAGGGTGAAACACTCATAATAGCCAATACTAAGCCTACAGTGTTCTGGTGCATGAACCAGTGTAAACAATGGAGGAACTCCAGCACTTCCAGAGTGCTGCGACCCATTCAAACAGCTGATCGGTGGGGTTCAATGACTGCAACTAATCTCATATTAATGGCCTATCCTAAGGACAGTCTATCAATATTGTAATCTTGTTTCTGGCACATGCATGTATATGAAATTATTTTGCCAAGTTCACAGCAAGTATATATAGTCACAGTCTGAAAAAAGAGGGGAAAAAAAGCAAAAGAAAACAAAGCAAAAAACACATTCCTGAAGATGCACAGAGTGATACAAAATTATAGTAATGTCATTTACAAACCTAATGTCTGAAGATTCACTGTCAACATCTGAAAGTTCAAGAAGATCTTCAGAACTTCCTTCTTCATCAGAAAATGATCGACGCACCTTTGGCTGCAACATATCTTGTGTGATTTTATTTCGAGCATCCATGCTACGTCTGTCTTCCTCACTGCGACACTTTTCTAGATTTAGCAGGGACAAAACAAATTGGAAACATGAAACAATATCATATAGAAATAATATAATTGTATACAATTACTATTTGTAAAGATGAAAAGTATGCCTGCGTTTAAACTGGCAAGTTAAAGCAGTCTTCCCAACATAAAGGTGAGCAACCATGTGGATAAACTATCTGCACAATAACTGATTTCACCTCCTATGTGCCCTCTCTAAATAACTATACTCCCTATCCCTCTTACTATGGAGCAGGTGTCCGTCTGCTTCACAAGTGAAAACTACATTTTCCAGGGGCATCTTGCTCTAAACACTTCCAAACTGCCACACTGGCCATTCCTCCAAACAGGAATTATTCCTGCACTGCACATGCCCCATGTTAGGAAAACACATGCATGGTTACATAACACTGCTTGTCCTGAACAAAGGTGGTCTATGGGATGTATCAGCGGCAACCGTGCTCAGTGTTAGGGAAAAGGGGATCTCATTTGGCTTTTCCAATTAAATATGATTTGGCTACTTTCAATGGTTGACAATATTTATATTTAAGCAGTTATATATGAAATATGATGCTGTGGAAATACCCCTTTAGCAATAATGGAAGGCAATCATAGAAAACAACTTGCCTGGGTGCTGGAGCAGATAAGCTTCCACAAGATTGTTGAGTATGTGGTTTTTACAAATACGTTCAACAGGACATCTACAGGTAGGACAGAGGGATGAGCGCTCCATCCAGCCTGAGTAACAGGCAGCACAAAACGTGTGCATACAAGGCTGCAAACTAATAAATGAAAGCCAACATTACACATAATGAAACACATTTTCTTTTTCTTGTTCAGGTAAAAAAAAGAAATTCCATCATTAAATGCACTAACATACTTACTAAAGTACTTCTGCTAAAACAGTAGCTCCACTTAGGACAATGCTTGACACAGAAGAACATTTCCCGTCTTGGCAACTCACCAGCAATGTTCCCTCTAGGCCTCGGCAGCTACTGCTAGGAGCAGTTAGGGAGCTAGACATTATCCCATCAAAGTTGGGCATACTTGCTTTCAGGAAGGAAAAAACAAATTGGTGCCTTGCGCCATGGAACATTTTTTTGTAGGCCACACCGCTTGTTACAAAGAACACACACCCCTTATGGTCCTCCACATAGTATACAGTCATGGCCAAAAGTTTTGCGAATGACACAAATATTATATTTTCACATGATCTGCTGCCCTCTGGTTTTTATGTGTGTTTGTCAGATGTTTTTATCACATACAGAAATATAATTGCATTCATATTATGAGTAACAGAAGCTTATATTGACAGTTAGAATGAGTTAATGCAGCAAGTCAATATTTGCAGTGTTGACCCTTCTTCTTCAGGACCTCTGCAATTCTCCCTGGCATGCTCTCAATCAACTTCTGGACCAAAACCTGACTGATAGCAGTCCATTCTTGCAGAATCAATGCTTTAATTTTGTCTGAATTTGTTGCTTTTTGTTTGTCCACCCGTCTCTTGATGATTGACCACAAGTTCTCAATGGGATTAAGATCTGGGGAGTTTCCAGGCCATGGACCCAAAATCTCTATGTTTTGTTCCCTGAGCCATTTAGTTATCACCTTTGCTTTATGGCAAGGTGCTCCATCATGCTGGAAAAGGCATTGTTGAGCGCCAAACTGCTCTTGGACGGTTGGGAGAAGTTGCTCTTGGAGGACATTCTGGTACAATTCTTTATTCATGGCTGTGTTTTTAGGCAAGACTGTGAGAGAGCCGATTCCCTTGGCTGAGAAGCAACCCCACACATGAATGGTTTCAGGATGCTTTACAGTTGGCATGAGACAAGACTGGTGGTAGCGCTCACCTCTTCTTCTCCAAATAAGCTGTTTTCCAGATGTTCCAAACAATCGAAAAGGGGATTCATCAGAGAAAATGACTTTACCCCAGTCCTCAGCAGTCCACTCCCTGTACCTTTTGCAGAATATCAGTCTGTCCCTGATGTTTTTTCTGGAGAGAAGTGGCTTCTTTGCTGCCCTCCTTGAGACCAGGCCTTGCTCCAAGAGTCTCCACCTCACAGTGCGTGCAGATGCACTCACACCTGCCTGCTGCCATTCCTCAGCAAGCTCTGCACTGCTGGTAGCCCGATCCCGCAGCTGAAACACTTTTAAGAGACGGTCCTGCCGCTTGCTGGTCTTTCTTGGGCGCCCTGGAGCCTTTTTTGGCACCAATGGAACCTCTCTCCTTGAAGTTCTTGATGATGCGATAGATTGTTGACTGAGGTGCAATCTTTCTAGCTGCAATACTCTTCCCAGTTAGGCCATTTTTGTGCAGTGCAATGATGACTGCACGTGTTTCTTTAGCAATAACCATGGTTAACAGAAGAGAAACAATGATGGCAAGCACCAGCCTCCTTTTAAAGTGTCCAGTGGTGTCATTCTTACTTAATCATGACAGATTGATCTCCAGCCCTGTCCTCATCAACACCCACACCTGTGTTAATGGAGCAATCACTGAAACGATGTTAGGTGGTCCTTTTAAGGCAGGGCTGCAATGATGTTGAAATGTGTTTTGGGGGATAAAGTTCATTTTCTAGGCAAATATTGACTTTGCAAGTAATTGCTGTTAAGCTGATCACTCTTTAGAACATTCTGGAGTATATGCAAATTGCCATTAGAAAAACTGAAGCAGTAGACTTTGTAAAAATTAATATTTGTATCATTCTCAAAACTTTTGGCCATGACTGTACTACCTAGTTTATACCCCTTTATACTCCCCCACATAGTATAATGTTTCCTTAGATTTCCTTAAACAATACAATGCCTTTCTGTTACCCTCACACTGTAACAGACCCCCCCTTAGTGTCCCCAACAGAGTACAATGCCCACTTATACACCTACACACAGAATAATGGCCCCTTATGCATCCACACAATATACTGCCTCCATCAGTGCCACAACACAAAATACTACCCCCTCTCAGTTCCCCAAATACAGTATAATGTCCAGGAAGTGAGTGGTGAACTGGATTCGTTACTACCTGCTCTGCTCCCTGCTTCTTCTATGCTTAGGGATGTGATACAACGTCAGTACACGACATCAAGAGGGAGTGGGGAGCAGTGCGATGAATAATGAATCTAGCTTAGTTCACACTACCGTTATTTAAATGTCCATTTCTGTCATACGTCATAGGACGTATGACAGAAATGGACAATAACAGACAACAACAGACAACAACAGACAATAACAGACAATAACAACCGATGAGGACAGAGCACCCTCTGTATGGTGTTGCATTCAGTCTCATGTAAAAAAACAAAAAAAACAAACACACACACACACACACGATAAAAGATTTCTTCCATCATGTTTTTAACTTTTCTGACAGAAGTAGTTATAGTGCATGTAGGACTTTTTCTTCCGTTACATAAGTATCAGTGTTGATGAGTATAGACGCAGGCAGAGGGGGCTCTGTCTGCAAAAATCAGTCTACCACTATTAATGTCTGACAGATGATAGCAATGGAAGTTCACAACTGATGGAAGTGCTCATTGCACCACTAAACTGCCAGGTTAGTCTGCCAAAGCAGGGAGGTTGTCTAAAGTAACGGATGACGCATGTGGCCGTTTGCAGGTATTCATCCTTAAAGAGCAGAGGACTGTAGAAGGTGTGGAGCAGACAAGTTATTAGGTCACCAGCCTAGTCTGAGGAAGAGGCTGGCTGTCTAGCTCAGTGCAATATGCATCGACTTTGACAAGTAGGAAGGCTGGGTTAGCTATTACACTGAGAAAGCCTCCTTCACATAAGGCCTGAAATGCCGAGACAGGAAATATTCTCTTGTGTCAAGCACAGGACCTGGGACAAAGCAGCTGACAGCTCCACATCTGGACCTTCTTTAACAGAAGAGTAAACGTAAATTATCTAACTTACTATTTTAGCACATTTAACAATTAGATTTTTTTTTTTTTTTACAGTACAACCTCTTTAATAAACTCACTACTATTAATAGACTTAAAGGGGGTCTGTCACTAGAACCCAGACCCACAGATTGATACAGGTGACCCCTAACCT
This sequence comes from Leptodactylus fallax, assembly GCA_947044405.1. Lineage (NCBI taxonomy): Eukaryota > Metazoa > Chordata > Amphibia > Anura > Leptodactylidae > Leptodactylus > Leptodactylus fallax. The sequence goes on along the minus strand of CAMRHE010000039.1, from coordinate 8,173,772 downwards.
AACAGTGCTTTTCCACTGGTGCTTCAGTTGCCGAGATAACGCTGTTTTGACAATATGCCAATGAGCTGTTTGAAGCAACAAGAGTGTTGCTGCTTACCTCTCAAGCTCATGTGCATATTGACAAAAACAGCGATATCTCAATGAGTCACTGATTCTCAAGGGGAAAAAAAACACTGCTTGATTCAGGTGACCCTAACCGATCAGTAGGGTTGGGTTGATATGCTGTGTTCTGGTGACTGACACCCTTTAACCTTGAGAAAATTTACTGTACAGACATTAAAATTCTTTAACTAAGCAATAATGTTATCCATAAAAACAGTACTCACTATATCACAAGCAAGTGATCAAATGCATTTATGTCCATTAACTTTGTTTTAAAATGATTGATGTGGGATTCTAAAATAAGAGCATAATATGGACATCTACATCATTACAGCTATTCTTTGTGCTAGGACATAATAATAATAATACATTTTATTTATATAGCGACAACACTGGGACTGACATATTACAAGTGCAAGTTTAAGCAGCCGCACTCAACAGGATAAATTGGAGAAAAACTATTTACATGTAATGTTAATGTTGGCTTCTTTGTGTGTGAAGGACACATTGTCATCAATAATAAACAAAAACAATGGTGGAGATTATAAAATGAAAAGATGCAGAAGCAAAGTGAATAGAAACATCTGTTAACGTACCTGACACAATCATGCAGCAATTCCTGGCAGATAATGCAGGTCAGGGTCTCTTCCATTTTGTCAGGCTTCATGCTAGCTGATTTAGTATCTTCAGGTGCTCCTTTTGAGTTACTGGGAAGAATAGGACTATGAGAGGTTGAACAGTCATCTAAGGTAAAAGACAAAACAAACTAAATATTAGTACACAGTATATATAATCATGTATGCTCTAGTAAAGCTTTTTTCAGGAGCAAAAGGGTTATAAATTATTTTCTTTGAAATATAGAATGTTGTACTTTAAGTAGTATTCCCACAATTGGCATTTATCACGTCTGAAGGTTGTTCCTTCTTACTGCTCGACCACAGTGAGGAGGAGTTGAAATGGAGTGGTATCACTCCAATTAAAGTCTATGGGACTGACACAGACAGCTGAGTACAACCATCAGACACTTAATGAAGAGGCAGGACAAAGCTTGTACTTGACTTTCTGTCCCACTAAAATTACAAATGTGTACTTTGCAGACATTAGCCAAAGATATTATGAGGAAAAAAAAACACTAACCAAGTTTCAGCTTCTTTTTAGGAGGAGGATTATCTTGTGCATTTTCAGACTTCTTAATAATGGTCTGATTTCTGTCACTTATTTCATCTGTGAGACTTTGCTCACCATAGCCCAACTTCAATTGTTTGCTTTCTTTTGGATTTGCGGCTGTACAAGCAACATCTGTAATAACAAAAGGAGCACGGACTATATATATAGGTTGTGAGTAAAATAAGCATGCGTCTTATGTGTGAAGACACGCTTCCAGCCACCAACAATTTGTCGACATATGGACTGAACTACAAAGAATACATATTCTCTGGAATATTTGTGTATACTCGGCCAAATTCACAAACCTGTTGGGGCTGGTTGAATCTGCATGGTAAAAAGTGGCTCTTGGGAGGAGGTAGTGGGTGTGCTGTAGAGGTTAGATGTGGACGTGGATGGCTGAGGTTCCTCTGACGTCAGTGAAGTGTCTTGGAAGGGAGACAACGCCTGAGTCGCATCTGCTTCACCTGAGGTATCTGTAAAAAACCATAGTAGCTCAGGTGTGGAAAAATCCAACTGCATGATTACTATGGAACCAATCTTAAAGGGGTATTCCAAATTGCTTCTTTTACCTCCTAGCAAGATTTAAAATAATAAACACTATATACTTGCCTCTCAGTTTTGCCAGGGATCCAGCAGCGAGTCTCCTCCAATCAGGTCCCTGATCTTTGATTACCTTCTGCCCACATGTGAGTGTGTCAGCCCATCAGAAGCTCAGCAGTGATGCTCAGTTAGCTCAGAGCTACTGATTGGCTGATGCACTCACAAGCGGGCCAAAGGTCAGGAAGACCTGAAAGGAGACTTTCTGCTGGATCCCTGACTGAATGGACAAGTGCCTATATATTGTTTATTATTTTAAGCCTCGGCCCACCCATTCTTATGAGATAAGGTAACACAAATCAAGCCAGTGTCTTTTTTGATTTTTTTTTTTTTTCCCCCAAACTCAAGACTTAACTATTCATAGGATAGATGCTCTGTGAAAGGATTTTTCAGTTGGTCTACATAGAAAGTCTATTCCACCCACACTCCAAAGACATACTGATAGGAAATGTAGATTGTGATCCCTATATGGGACAACCATTAACTATATCGGTAAAGTGGTGGAGAGATTTTAAAAAAAAAAAAAAAAAAAAAAAGCCAAATTATCAAATGACGTAGGTCATTTAGTGTTTTGCACTTGGCGACAGACCCTCTGTAAGACTAAGTACAAACAAATCCCTTCCCCACACTGCAGAAAAAAACCAAAAACAAAGTCTTGCTCTGTGGGCATATCATTGTTGCTGCATGTCTGGCCACAAATGCAAAGGATGAAACCTGGGCTTACTGCACTAGAAACAACAAAAACTAGCCAATTTTGGCTTTTTTATTTTTTTCGTGTCAGTGGATCTGAAGCGAACTCGCAGTATATGGCCTTAGCCTAAAGCAGAGGTCCCCAATGAAAGGGCTGTGGACCAGTACCGAGCCATGTATCACTTGGTACTGGGCCGGCCCGGTCATTGGCGACCTCTGTAGGCTACCAGGTGTCAGCTGATGCTCCTATGCTGCGTGTAACATGCAGCATATGAGCATCGGTGGACACCTGGTAAGTGTCCAAAGTACCAATGAGAGTTATCTGCTGGTGAAGGTTACACCACCAGATCACTTTCCACTTACCAGGTCACTAATGTTGCTCCCAGGATCTCTTTTGACACACAGGATGTGTGCATCTTCTATTCTAGTCCCAGAACCTTAGCTAGGGTGCTGGAGAGTAGTGTGTGCAAGAAGAGGACTCAGGAGTAGCATTTGTAGCCAGGTAAGTGTAATGTTATTGTAACTATAGTTACAGCATATGGGGGGGGGATTACCAGTGGGGGGCACAATTAGGCCAATATTACAATAATAGTCTCTCCCCCCACAGAGTTAATAACATTACGTGTGTGTGTGTGTGTGTGGGCACTATTAGAATACTATTACAGTTATAGTGTACTCCCCCCACAGTTAATAACAGTCTCCTCACAGAAAAATTTTTATTAACTGTGGGGGGGCACCATTACTGTAATAGTGCCCCATACAGGTAAGTCTCCCCCCCCCATTCACACAGGTAATGTTACCTGTGGGGGGGCACTATTACAGTAATAACAGTCTTCACACACAGGTAGTGGTATTAATTGTGTGGAGCACTATTACAGTAATAGTGCCCCCTAAGTGATGGTCTCCCCTGCCCTACCCATACTTTTATTAAGGGAGGCGTCCATACCACCAATGAGTTAAGCATGATATGGAGAGAGATCTCCCTTAATAAAGTATAAATAAATGTATAAAAATAATAGTTTAATATGCACTTTATTGTGTTTTCTTATGAACTGTCCAATCGTCCCAACCCTGTCCTGCCACCATAAACCCTGCCGGGCCATGGGAAAATCGGCCTACATGAAAGTGGTCCTTGGTACGAAAAAGGTTGGAGACCGCGGGCCTAAGGCACTCACACTAATGTCAAGGCTTCAGGTTTACAGTCACCATAACCTACATATATTTTTATTGATCTCATTGATTAGACAAAAAAAAAAAAAAAAAAAAAAAGAGCCATTTAGGTTTTTATGTTTAAGACAAAATAGCACAGTATGTTACACCATTCAGGGTGTCAAAGTAATTGGACAGAAGAGAAATAAAGGACATGAAAACAGGGCCTAAACGTCAAGTAAACCTTTAACACACCTGCGGGCTCTTGCATATTGTCTTGTGCTGAACTCAATGATCTGTATAGAAATGCAACATCTACAAAAAAATAAAATAAAAAAAATTACAGAATAAGTATAAAAAAAAAAAAAAAAATCATAAATGTTTGAATATAGCATTAGTTAATAATAAAATGCCAAACAAAATTGCCTAATAATGTTTGTATTTTTACAATAGCAGAAGAAAAATGTATAATTCTCAACGCTCCCCCCCTCCAAAAAAAAACAAACAAAAAAAAACACATATGCACATTAGACTCACAACTTACTCTGCTCTGGCTCATTCTTCCTATAAACAACATAAATGACATCTCCATTCTTTAATGTGTAGGACTGCTTCTTTACCACTTTCTGCTGGTTAATAACGGTGCCATTTGTACTACAAATATAAAAATATTCAGTATTGTCAGATCAAAAAGTAACATATAACATTTACAACCATATGTATGATGGGAAAGTTTCAGCTAAATCTGTAAAAAAAAAATGCAAATTCAATAAAAATTACATGTCAGTTTTACATATTTTGCAAACCAGACTGTTTCCAAACAAGCGATTTGGAAAAGATCAATAAGTGAAAAGACTGAAGAATCCAAAGGGGAATAAAAACATTATTTTTTGCCTGGTTTGGCAAGACAATAAGAGCTGTAGTAACTGTGAATATGATTTTGCTCAACATATTATCTGTGCAAGGACAATACGTACAGTGGGGAAAAAAAAGAATTTAGTCAGCCACCAATTGTGCAAGTTCTCCCACTTAAAAAGATGAGGGAGGCCTGTAATTGTCATCATAGGTAGACCTCAACTATGAGAGACAAAATGAGAAAACATATCCAGAAAATCACATTGTCTGATTTTTTAAGAATTTATTTGCAAATTATGGTGGAAAATAAGTATTTGGTCACCTACAAACAAGCAAGATTTCTGGCTCTCACAGACCTGTAACTTCTTCTTTAAGAGGCTCCTCTGTCCTCCACTCATTACCTGTAGTAATGGCACCTGTTTGACATTGTTATCAGTATAAAAGACACCTGTCCACAACCTCAGTCACACTCCAAACTCCACTATGGTGAAGACCAAAGAGCTGTGGAAGGACACCAGAAACAAAATTGTAGACCTGCACCAGGCTGGGAAGACTGAATCTGCAATAGGCAAGCAGCTTGGTGTGAAGAAATCAACTGTGGGAGCAATAATTAGAAAATGGAAGACATACAAGACCACTGATAATCTCCCTCGATCAGGGGTTCCACGCAAGATCTCACCCTGTGGGGTCAAAATGATCACAAGAACGGTGAGCAAAAATCCCAGAACCACACAGGGGGGACCTAGTGAATGACCTGCAGAAAGCTGGGACTAACATAACAAAGGCTACTGTCAGTAACACACTATGCCGCCAGGGACTCAGATCCTGCAGTGCCAGACGTGTCCCCCTGCTTAAGCCAGTACATATCCGGGCCTGTTTGGTTTGCGAAAGAGCATTTGGATGTTCCAGAAGAGTATTGGGAGAATGTCATATGGTCAGATGAAGCCAAAGTAGAACTGTTTGGTAGAAACACAACTCGCCGTGTTTGGAGGAGAGTGAATGCTGAGCTGCATCCAAAGAATACCATACCTACTGTGAAGCATGGGGGTGGCAACATCATGCTTTGGGGCTGTTTCTCTGCAAAGGGACCAGGACGACTGATCTGTGTACATGAAAGAATGAATGGGGCCATGTATCGTGAGATTTTGAGTGCAAACCTCCTTCCATCTGCAAGGGCACTGAAGATGAAATGTGGCTGGGTCTTTCAGCATGACAATGATCCAAAGCACACCGCCAAGGCAACGAAGGAGTGGCTTCGTAAGAAGCATTTCAAAGTCCTGGAGTGGCCTAGCCAGTCTCCAGATCTGATCCCCATAGAAAACCTTTGGAGGGAGTTGAAAGTCCATGTTGCCCAGCGACAGCCCCAAAACATCACTGCTCTAGAGGAGATCTGCATGGAGGAATGGGCCAACATACCAACAACAGTGTGTGCCAACCTTGTGAAGAATTACAGAAAACGTTTTGACCTGTGTCACTGCCAACAAAGGATATATAACAAAGTATTGAGATGAACTTTTGTTATTGACCAAATACTTATTTTCCACCATAATTTGCAAATAAATTCATTAAAAATCAGACAATGTGATTTTCCGGATTTGTTTTCTCATTTTGTCTCTCATAGTTGAGGTCTACCTATGATGTCAATTACAGGCCGGCCTCATCTTTTTAAGTGGGAGAACTTGCACAAATGGTGGCTGACTAAATACTTTTTTTTCCCCACTATCTCAGAGTTATAAATGACAAAAACACATATAAATCACATAACATCTTGCAAAGGTCTTTCAGTGAGCATGGCCCTCCTGCTGTAATGTCTGCTTTTGTCCATACATGTACCTTGTGATTTGAAAAGTGCTGCAGAATATACGGATGCTATATAGACAGTTAAATTCTGATAAAACTGATCAGTAGCACTAGATAAATCAAACATATCACACATTTAAATAAAGCTACGCAAAATAAAGAACCAGAGGGTCATTCTTTCCTAAACATACCAAACTGAAGACATACCGTACTCAATGAAAAGGAGAGCATGACCTGTAGTACTCCTCTCTAAGTAAAATTCTGATCTTGGACTTATCGTCCTTTAACATTTTCTACTTTATGACATTGTATACAGTGTACAGTAAATGCAACAAAATACCATTTTATTGCCCTCTTAAAAGAGTTTTCCAGGCAAACTGGATGGGGTTAAAAAAACAAAATTAAAAAAACCTTCTCCAGTCTGGCGATCCTGAACAGAGAATGCCCTCTAATGATTCAGAGTGCTCTGATAAGTTTTATGAAAATCTTTTCTCTATATCAGACAACCCATTTAACCAGTCAGTTAAACATGGTAAATATAAGCGAATATCCAGCTTCAGTCTGTAGTGGAGATGCCCATCTTATTCCCAAATGATCACCTATACAGTCTGCATCAATTTGGAGATCCAAAGGTATCTTCTAGCAGCCCATTCCTACTTTCTGGATTTAAAGAGAATCTGTCAGGTGAAAAATTGCTCTTATACTACGCACAGTGTATTGTAGGGCACATTCCCCCTATCACGCTTTATTCTCCAGTTGGAAAGCTCGGCTGGTAAGCCCACCTCTCTGCAGGATTGACAGACCCTGCTTGTAATTTTCTATTACAAGCAACAGTTTGTCAATAAAGTGGTGTGGGGCAGTGCGGGCCTCATTTGCATTTGACAAAAAAACTAATTTTTATTGCTTCTAGGATATTAGTTCTATAAAGGTATGAACCATATGAGGGGTGATGTGCCCTGCAAAGTGTTGTGTATGGTTTAGAGCAATCTTTCAGTTGACAGATTTACTTTAAAGTATAAGTTCTAAGTGACAGTCCTAAGAATAGGTTCCAAGGTGTGTCATGACAACTGTTGCCTTTGACCATACCATAGAGGCAGGTTGCAGGAGCATAAGCCAGAATGTAAATACAAACAAATACCACAAATAGTAGGGAAAACAGAATTTGTGGTGGTTGTCTCCACTACAGATAATACAGTTTTTGTCCTGGAACGTCACTTAGAAATATTTGAGTATGATACACAAAACCATGTATGATTTAAAGGGGTTCTCCAAGATAAACTAAGAATTAACCACTAAACCCCCTACCCCCGCCTAACTTCTATTAAAAAAAAAAAAATCATGTGACCGCCCCAGGGACACTTTCTGATAATCCGGTGACGTTCCGTTTCACCGCTTCCGAAAACCCCTTTAAGAAGAGGCTGGGCAACCCCTGCTAAATCTTCCCCCAATGACTACCTTACATGAGGCAGCGACCAGCTGCTGGGTCTACTACTGCTTAGGGTGGGTTCAAACTTGCGCCGGCACTCCGTCCGCCACGAATCTGACCTAAATGTCCGAAAACTGGATAGGGAAAGGTTTGCGACGCTTTGCTTAAAACCCCATTCACTTGAATGGGATTTTAAAGCAATGCGCGGGAGTGTGCTTACACTCTCTGCGCCATGAAGCCGTTTTTTTCGCTGGAAACAAAGTCGGACATGCAGGACTTTGTTTCCGACAAAAAAAAGGGCTTCGCGCCCACAGAGGGTGTAAGCGCACAACCGCGCATTGCTTTAAAAACCCATTCAAGTGAATGGGTTTTTAAGCAAAGAGTCGCAAACCTTTCCCTATCTAGTTTTCCGACATTTAGATCGGATTCATGGCAGACAGAGTGCCGCCGCAAGTGTGAACCCACTCTTAGCTATACTTGCAGAGGGAAGCAACTGATGATTGATCATTTCCCTCTGAGATAAAATGACAGAGTACCCGGCATTCAATCACCCATTTGTATAATTTATCTGTACACAAAGTCCCCTTCTACTCTATAATCTGTGTTCATTTATAGTATATATGGAAAGGCGTCCAAAGTCAGCAACTTTTTAATTAGGTTTCTCAACTTTTCTCCGTTTGCACTTGTATAATCATTAGTATCTATAAATATCTATGTTACAAAGAGCCTTCTAACTAGTGTTTGCTTTATACATTACCTGGTATCTTCTAAGGAAACAACCCCAGAAGCCTCATCCACTGTTATTTTGCAGTGTTCTCCAGACACCAGTTTGTTACCAGGAAATGAAAGGTCACAACCTGTGAAGACAAAAATAAAAATCCGTCTAGCATCAAGCTTACAGAAAGACCTATGTTTAGTAACACTTCCTATATTCTGCCTCCAGACTGCACATATATCACAATACTGAGCCAAAACCATCTTTTCTGTGGTAAATGGCAAAGAATCCAGTTGAAAAAAGAACAACTTTCTTACAAGAGACTAATGAAGCAACCACAACCTGTTGAAAATGTATTCCATCCAGCAGATTAGAGTTTATAAAAAGGTGCCATTACATGTATATTAGCCAGAATGGGTATTGTACACGGATTACTGCTAACAGGCAAGTAATAGTGCTGCACAGAAATACCTGGTAAACTATGGATGAAATTATTGGCGTACTACAATGTGCATTTGCACCCTCAGAGCTTATACAGATGGCCATAACGTGGCTGCATTACAGCTACAAATTAAAGGGATCATGTCAGCACCAAACGTGTTGTTAAACCAGTCCTGGCACTTTATAGTGCTCAGAACTGTGAGCACAGTGCTATAATTTGTTTGTAGAATGGCCACTTGATTTTGACAAAAAAAATTATTTCTTTTCCTATGTAAATGATCTAAGAGTACATGAGGGGGGTGTTTTGGGGTGGCTGAGCATCGAGGCAAGATCTTCTAGCTTGAGAAGAGTCAGGCGAAAGCTCTGATTACATCAGTGTTGCTGGGACTGGTATTGAGCGAGGGGAAGAGCTTTCTGAGAAGCTCACCCGACCCAGAACACTCCCCAGATGCACTCTTCGCTCATTCGCATAGGAATAAAAATCATTTTTTTTGTCCAAATCAAGTGGCCATTCTACAAACAAATTATAGCACTGTGCTCATGGCTCTGAGCACTAGAAGGTAAAGGGGCTGCTTTAATAATGACCTTGGTGCCGACAGACTCCCTTTAAGTCCCAACTGTGGATCTAATAACCCAAACCTGTATCCTGCTGCTAGTTCTGGCCATTAGACTCTTAAGACAGATTGAGATTTGTAGACCGCAAATGCAGACAGTATAACTGACCCACATTAGGGTTGCCTGAATTAGCCCGAATACATCATGCTACAACAACAATAGTTATGCCCACAGAACGTCACTGGTGGGTACAAGTCTGATGGTGTCAAGGAGCATCTGACTGGGGCCTCATTTTTATCCTTGCTATTGGGCCTTGTTTCCCATGTTCTTTATTGTAGGGTAAACCACAATTTTCCTATTATTTTTAGTTGTCATGCTGTCCTTCCCAAATTGTGAGATTATATTTACGTGAGCAAATCATCACAGACTTACTTAAAGGAACCCATGATGTTCACTTCAGAAGCTAAAGCACTTTATGGACATGTGGTTTAAGATCCCTTTCCCAATAGTACAACCAAGTCTTACGCTCATTCCTTCTTCTAAATTCACTCTTGGACTTTGGCTAAAAAAAAAAAAAAAAAAGCACCTTTTCCCAGCCTAAGACTTATACTTACCTTGTCTCTCATCAAAGTCATCTCTGATTCTCCTGGCACATGTACTGTTGGTCACTAAAGCTGTGGCTATACACTGCACGTGTGTCCGATGTCCATATACAGTCATGGCCAAAAGTTTTGAGAATGACACAAATATTATATTTTCACATGATCTGCTGCCCTCTGGTTTTTATGTGTGTTTGTCAGATGTTTTTATCACATACAGAAATAGAATTGCATTCATATTATGAGTAACAGAAGCTTATATTGACAGTTAGAATGAGTTAATGCAGCAAGTCAATATTTGCAGTGTTGACCCTTCTTCTTCAGGACCTCTGCAATTCTCCCTGGCATGCTCTCAATCAACTTCTGGACCAAATCCTGACTGATAGCAGTCCATTCTTGCAGAATCAATGCTTTAATTTTGTCTGAATTTGTTGCTTTTTGTTTGTCCACCCGTCTCTTGATGATTGACCACAAGTTCTCAATTGGATTAAGATCTGGGGAGTTTCCAGGCCATGGACCCAAAATCTCTATGTTTTGTTCCCTGAGCCATTTAGTTATCACCTTTGCTTTATGGCAAGGTGCTCCATCATGCTGGAAAAGGCATTGTTGAGCGCCAAACTGCTCTTGGACGGTTGGGAGAAGTTGCTCTTGGAGGACATTCTGGTACCATTCTTTATTCATGGCTGTGTTTTTAGGCAAGACTGTGAGAGAGCCGATTCCCTTGGCTGAGAAGCAACCCCACACATGAATGGTTTCAGGATGCTTTACAGTTGGCATGAGACAAGACTGGTGGTAGCGCTCACCTCTTCTTCTCCGAATAAGCTGTTTTCCAGATGTTCCAAACAATCGAAAAGGGGATTCATCAGAGAAAATGACTTTACCCCAGTCCTCAGCAGTCCACTCCCTGTACCTTTTGCAGAATATCAATCTGTCCCTGATGTTTTTTCTGGAGAGAAGTGGCTTCTTTGCTGCCCTCCTTGAGACCAGGCCTTGCTCCAAGAGTCTCCGCCTCACAGTGCGTGCAGATGCACTCACACCTGCCTGCTGCCATTCCTCAGCAAGCTCTGCACTGCTGGTAGCCCGATCCCGCAGCTGAAACACTTTTAAGAGACGGTCCTGCCGCTTGCTGGTCTTTCTTGGGCGCCCTGGAGCCTTTTTGGCACCAATGGAACCTCTCTCCTTGAAGTTCTTGATGATGCGATAGATTGTTGACTGAGGTGCAATCTTTCTAGCTGCAATACTCTTCCCAGTTAGGCCATTTTTGTGCAGTGCAATGATGACTGCACGTGTTTCTTTAGAGATAACCATGGTTAACAGAAGAGAAACAATGATGGCAAGCACCAGCCTCCTTTTAAAGTGTCCAGTGGTGTCATTCTTACTTAATCATGACAGATTGATCTCCAGCCCTGTCCTCATCAACACCCACACCTGTGTTAATGGAGCAATCACTGAAACGATGTTAGGTGGTCCTTTTAAGGCAGGGCTGCAATGATGTTGAAATGTGTTTTGGGGGATAAAGTTCATTTTCTAGGCAAATATTGACTTTGCAAGTAATTGCTGTTAAGCTGATCACTCTTTAGAACATTCTGGAGTATATGCAAATTGCCATTAGAAAAACTGAAGCAGTAGACTTTGTAAAAATTAATATTTGTATCATTCTCAAAACTTTTGGCCATGACTGTACTACTCTGACTTTATTTATGAACTGCAAGTGCACTGAAAGTCAGGTGAAAGTAGCTTTTTAAAAAGGACCTGCTGGTTTAGTGTCCCAAATGTACAGGTATTTTAACATACAGTAAGTTCTTGGACAAAGCCACCACTTTTGTTGCTTTTTTCATGCAGTTTTTGAGCCAAAGTCAGAAAAAGATTCAAAAGGATTGGGAAACATAATTTAAGAACTTCTACTTCCTCCTGGATCCATTTGTAGCTTTAACGGCTTCAAAAACTGCAGTGGTGAAACCAGGCTTATATAATTAAAGAATAGCTACTACATCAATAAAGGAATAAAAACCTAGCAAGCCACAGGCATCCTATAGTAATGAAGAACAGACTATGGTATGAGTGAGTTTCCAGTTGAATATAAATGTGCATCAATACAAACATGATAAAAATTAAAGCAGCTGTCAAGTGAGGCATATCCTTATATCATCCACTGTTTGGATGCATTTAACATCTATTTGATGTGTGCTCTATTCTTTTCCGACATCTCCACAAATGGATGGCATATGCAATATTACAAGTTTTCCTGACAGCATGCTGCACTGAGCGCATAGGAAAATGCAGGAACATCTGTAAATGTTTACTATAATAGCATGATACCAAAATACATTCATTTATATCTATGATCCATTCACTTTTTTATATCGTGTCAAATAGTAGAGTAGGCTTTAGAACAGACAGATAGAACAGAGCAAGGCAGACATCTCTTTCCTTATCATTTTACTTTGTCTAGTATGAGTTGTGGATACACAGAAAATAGATAGACTCAACAAAAGTTATCTTGCCACAACATTAACTTTACAGTTAACATATTACATACCATTCAGTCTCATCATATGTAATACGTTAAATATCACGTTAAGGTTTGTTGTATCAAGCTAAGTTTTGCCATGTCAGTAAAATACATGGATGTCAGTGGTAAGGTAGACCATGGAGTCTTAAATGAGCAACTACAAATACTCCATTGAGCGCTAGTTAGAGGTCAGGCTCTGAAGAGGGGGATGACAGGTAAGGAAGCTTGCAGCATAAATGAAGGGAGAGATCCAGGAAGCAGCCTCTTCTCAGAGGTGATAAAAGGTCAGGATTGTATACAACTAAAATGAATAGAAACTGATGTTTCAATTGCAATTGTGCCAGCCAGCCATTGTTACCCTTACATTACACATCTGAGTCAGCACAATACATCTATGGAGAGAATTACCTTTCTTCCTTCCAATCGTCCATTCCTTTTTGCAGAGAAAAAGCTCAGAGGCAGCCTCGGTCTCAGCTCCTAGCAGTCTGCTCAGCTTCCCCCAGGGCTTCTTCTCCCCCTAAGCCTTCCATCTCAATTCACATCTGAAACAATCGGGAGAAAACCACAATGAGTTGGGGGCAGGGAGAACCAAACTTATGCATCAGAGAGACAGGAGAGGTCCCCTCCCCACCAACCAGACACAACAGTAGCAGCAGCTCAGACTAGAGTACAAGCTATTATGGTAGGAGCTGATATCCAAGGTATTGGAGATGGGCGGAACGGCATTAACCCCTTCACCATCAGCAACATTATCAGGCCCAATTAAACAAAAGACATAACCAAACTAAGACATAATAAAATAAAAAAAAAACATGGCAGAAAGTTTAGATTTCCAAAATGGTTTCTGGCTCTAGAAAAGGTAAAGCAGTGTGAAACTAGATCTGGTTCTCTATGTCATCAACAAATGCACACACAATCCCACTCAGACAAAAGATGCAGTCATGGGAATGAAACATGGAAAAGCAACACAGTAAGCCAGTAGGCAGACGGTATTAGATTGGCCTTCCTCTCAGTCCATACTGCGTTCCTGGTAACATAAGGGATACATTACAGAACAGATATAGAAAGAGATTATTGCCTGTTGTATTATTCTGGGAGGTTGTACTGCTTGTGCCGGGAGTGGGGGTTGGAGGCAGCTGTCTGTGAGTGCGGCTGTGTGATTGGGTGATGAGGTGCCATGGAATTTCAGGCTACAGTGGGAGGTGCAGGGTTTGTTGTGAAGACTTCATTATGTGTGTGGGGTGGAAGCAAAAAGATAAAGTTTACTTAATGCTTATGCCACAATTGGATCAAAACTAGGTATAGTTCACTAGAGACCGCAAGAGTGGTTCAGGGGAGGAGAACATCTACGCTTTAAGATCAGGGAAATGTTGTTAGTATGCTCATAAACATTAGTGATCTCTCAGCCATCAGACACATAACCAAACCAAAGACTATAAAATATAATACCCTTTTTATAAGTTATCTAAGCGTACAAGTCACAAAAATTTTTACAAGTGCTTTTTCTATGAAAATCACTAAATCTACATTCACACAACTGATGGACAAAACAGCCGTGAAAACGTGACTTTTTTCACGAATCCCTCAGATTAGGTCTATTGAAAAAACGTACAGATACAGAGCATAACCTATTTTTGACAATCCATTAAAACTGTATGTCACCTGCATGCTGATGGCCAATAAACTGAAAACCTCTAGTTTACTGTTTGTTATTGTCATACAGGTGACATGTGCTAGGCATTACTGCAGTTAAAGGGGTTGTCCCGTTATGGACACTTATTCCCAATCTACAGAACATGGCATAAGTGCCCGATTGACGGTTCCCCCTGTGATCTGAAGGACAGGGGACCAAAAGATCCTCTAAGGCCTTCTTGTGAACAGAGTGCCAGTGCGTTTGTGCGATCGCTGCTCCATTCACTTCTATTGGGCTGCTGTGACTAGAATGTGCCCACAGCCCCATGTAAGTCATAAGTCATAAGTCATAAGTCAGCCTATGCGCCATAGGCAGCTTTGACCGAGGCATTAGCATGCTTAATGCCCGAATTGCCACTGGGTCTCTACTGTATAATACACATTTCAAAACCTGAAATCCACCATACTATTACAGCGAATATTGGGAAAGCGTTAAAAAACAAATGCAGTTGTTCATCAAATAAACAGAATTAGGCTAGGTTCACACTAGTGCTCGGTTTTTCTGTCCACCCAAAAAAGCACCCTGGATCTCAGAAATTCTTCTAGCTGAGGTTATTGTTAGAAAGAAGAACATTTTAATCCCTTCCCAACATCTGGCAAAATAGTATGGCGGATGTATTAAACAGGCAAGACCTGGCGCTAATGATCAGTGCCCACATTTTCCCAGCTGCGTATGGGCACCGCCATTTTACGTAGTATTCTCAGCACCTGGAACAAGATCCGAGGCAAACAATCTGTTACCATGACAGCTGGGAACCTATTGAAGTCTCTCTGGCATGTCTGGCATTCATTTCCCTAGAATACATATAAAAGTAGAAAATTTACTGTTAAACGCTTACACATTAGGCATCCAAACATCCAGTCTACAAACTTAAAATATTTTTCCGTACGGTGAACACCGAAGCAGGAAAAAAAAAGTGCCAGACCGCTGTTTTATTCGCTGTTTCATCTCTGATAAAAACGTGAATAAGAAGTGATCAAAGCAAGAGACATTCCCCAAAATGATATAACTAAAAAGTACACCTGGCCCCACAAAAAAAGACGCCCTATGCATCCCCATACACGAAAATACCTAAAAAAGTTACAGGTGTCAGAATATGGTGACCTTAAGCGGTTAAAATGTAAATAAAACTATATAACTTTGGTATCCCTGGAATCATATCAAAACATAGAATACAGGTGACATTTCATTCTGACTGCACAGTAGTTAACGCTGTAAATACAAACCCCGTAAGAAAGTCGCACAAATGCACTTTTTCTCCAATTCCACCCCATTCTTGATTTTTCACCAGCTTCCCAGTATCATGTAAAGGACAATGGAATTAATGGTGCTATATAAATAAACAATAATAATAATAATAATAAGTTGCACAGAATAATAAATGGTACCATTATGAATAATAATTTGTCCCACAAACATTAAGCCCTTGTACGGCTCTGTGAATGGAAAAATAAAAAAAGTTATGGGGTTTGGAAGGCGGGGAGTCAATAACACAAATCGAAAAATGTCACCAGTGGGATGGGTATAAGGGTATCTTAATAGATAAGCTTTCTAAGGGCTCATAAGCAGTCTGCGTGAGAGCAAAGAACATAAGGTTAAGATCCCAAAGGAGGGACCAGACACATGTAGGCCGGATTAAAGCGCTTCCCTGCCACAAGGAACTTCTTGACCCAAGAGAGTGTTCTGCCAATTTAAAGTCAAAGAAGGCACTGAGTGCTGCAACCTGCACTTTAAAAGTATTTGGTCTCAATTTATCTAATCCTGCCCTGAGGAATTCTAGGATGAGAGGAATATTAGGGAGCAGCAATGAGTCCTGTTTTGACCTAGAGAATCTACTGTACAGAACGCTGCCAAACTGTTAAATATATACAGGATATAATAGGTTTTTTGTTGGCCAGTAAGGTATTTACTACATTCTGAAATAACTCTCTCCTAGATAAGATCAGCCTCTCAAATTATGTGCCCTCAGTTGTAGGTTGTGCACTCTGGGGTGAAGAAGCAGAGTACCGTGCTGAAGATGATCCTTACTACAAGGTAGAGCCCGGGGGGCAATGTTGGGGGACACAAAGGACAAGTAGCCAAGAGTACCAGTCTCAATAAGGATAACTGATGCTCTGTGAGTGGAAAATATCTCCAGGACCATACCTCCAGAGTGACAGAAAACCTGAGGTGTGAACTTTTTATAATTTTCAGCTTTCCTGTCACAAATGGGAAGTCCTCCACAGAAGGGTGAGGTCATGGGCGATGATAAAAGTGCCATATAAACTGAGCCATACTAAGAATTAAAAGCACTGCTGGTACAAGTCGTGGTACCACCCTCGCACTAACCAAAAATGCAAAACGTGTTTATTCAAGAAATTAATTCATTAAAGCAAGTAAAAACAGCAAGTGTAATAGAACCCAGAGACCATATATTGCAGAAAAGCTGTTTTTTTTTTTGTTTTTTTAAAGAGAGGACCTTTCATGTCCTCATCAATGTACGGTTTTCTATACCGCTATAAGGCCAACAGTGAACTGTCTGCTTTACTGGTATGTGCCTCGGTGGTGGAGATATCGGTACCATTAATTTTGGTACCGATATCTCCCCACTGTCAGAAGGGCGTTCCTAATAGCTCAGCGTCTTTGCTGAATTCAGCGCACTTTCGGCTTTCTAGCTGTATATAAAACCGCACTTTCATGAGGACATGAAATTAGAATTGCATTTACCAAAAGGTGAAGTACAAATGCTTCCTTAAAGAGGACCTTTCCTGTCCTCAGGCACATGCAGTTTTATATACTGCTAGAAATCCAACAGCCAGGACCCGTGACTAGCTGCTGGAGTCGGAAAATAATCTGACTCTGGCGCCCATCCACTTCTTCCCCTCAGAAGTGCAAATTAATGTGTTTTGGTCACCTCCCCTCCAGCAAAAATAGCAATAAGAAGTGATCAAAAGGTCATTCATACCAAAATTTTGTACCAATAAAAACTATAACTTGCCCTACAAAAAAAAGAGCCCTTCTATAGCTCCAACAAAAAAACAGTAAAAATAAAAAAAATATAAAAAATACAAAAGTTAGACAACAGAATACGGTGACCCCAAGCAAATAGTTTATTTTTGATGCGGTTTTATTTTGTAAAAGCGATAAAACATAACAAAACCAATATAAATATGATATTGTTATAATCATAGTGCCCCGGACAAAATTGTCATGTCATTTTTAATGCAGAGTGAACGTTGTAAAAACAAAATGAAAAAAACAACAATAGAATTGTAGTTGTTTTCACACAGCCCCCAAAAACGTTAATAAAAGCTAATCAAAAGATGACCCCCAAAATGGTGCCAACTAAAAGTACAACTCGTCACAAAAAAAAAAAAAAAAAAAAGGCCTCACATAGCTATGTTCACAGAAAAATAAATAAGTTATGAATTTTGAAATGCAGAGATGGAAAGTATGAAAAAAAAATGGTAATTACTTACCGGTAATTGGATTTTCCAGAACCCACGACAGCACCCAGAGAGGATCCGCCCCCAGGGACAGGAAACCTACGGTATAAAAAGGTGGAGCCTCTTCTACCCCTCAGTTGTTTTATAGAAGCGAGAGGGAGACTCCAGTTAACTTGTAACTCATGACCCTAAGGTCAAAACTTTTTTTTTTTTTTTTTTTTTTGCTTGCTACACCCAGTGCCAAACAAAAGTCCATCACCAAGAAAAAAGGGAGGGATAAAGGACGGTGCTGTCGTGGGTTCTGGAAAATCCAATTACCGGTAAGTAATTACCATTTTTCCCTTCACCCACGGCAGCACCCACAGAGAATAAAATAGGAAAACACTAGGGAGGGACCACCGCTTGTAAAACTTTCCTTCCAAAAGAAAGATCAGCAGAAGCCCCAATGTCCAGCCTATAATGGCGAAAAAAGGTAGAAGGTGAAGACCAGGTTGCTGCTTTGCAGCTAGATTCTATGGAAGCATCAGCTCCCTCGGCCCACGAGGTGGCAATCGCCCTAGTAGAATGTGCCTTGAGCCCCACTGGGGGGGGGGGGGGGGAAGGCCCAAAGAACTGTAGGGGAGATTGCTAGTCTTACCCACCTAGCCAGACTACACTTAGAGGCCGCCTTCCCTTTGTTGGGACCTGAAAAGAGAACAAATAGGGAAGTAGATTTCCTTCAAGAGGAAGTAGAGGACAAAATACTGGATTAGGCAACGTCTTACATCCAAACAGTGGTATTTCTGCTCTTTAGTACTACTTGGGTTAGCACAGAGGGAGGGGAGAACTATCTCCTGAGATCTATGAAATTTTGAGGCTACTTTAGGCAAAAAAGCTGGGTCTGGTTTAATTATTACCCTGTCCTCTGTAATAACAGTAAAGGGTGGATTAACTGATAGAGCCTGCAATTCTCCTATGTGACCTGCCGAGGTAAGGGCCACTAAAAGAATCACTTTCAGGGATAAATTTTTAATAGGGATAGAGATCAATGGTTCAAAGGGAGGTTTAGTTAAGGCACACAGAACTAGGTACAAGTCCCAGGGAGGAACTCTGGACCTAACCACCGGTCTACTTCTAGAGGCCGCCTTGATGAACCTAATCACCCAGGGATCGTCAGCCAATTTATCATTTAGTAGAACACTAAGGGCTGAAACCTGGACTTTTAAAGTGCTGGTACAAAGCCCCTTTTCTAGTCCCTTCTGAAGGAACTCTAGAATCTGTTTTCTAGGTATATCCCCAAGCTCCCCTGGAGAACCACCTAGAAATTCAAAAAAACCGGAACCAAGTCCTAGCGTATATTTTAGTAGTGACCGGTTTTCTGCTTTTTAGAAGAGTGGAAATGAGATTCTGAAAAAACCTTTAGAAGCTAGTAATCTCCGCTCAAATTCCAGGCCGTCAAATGTAAGTGGCTGGACTCCGGATGGAGAATGGGGCCCTGACATAGAAGGTCCTGGCTGACTGGGAGAATCCAAGAGTCCGAAACAGACAGGATCCTTAGCCAGGTAAACCAGGCTCTCCTCGGCCAAAAAGGGGGCAATTAGAATAACCCTCGCTCGATCCTCCCTGATCTTCCTCAGAACTGCTGGAATGAGATAGAAGGGAGGAAAAGCGTAAGCTAGATTGAAATCCCACTTGTAGGACAGAGCATCCACCCCAAAGGGGGGTTCCTCTGGGTTTAGGGAAAAAAAAAATCTCTCCACCTTCTTGTTTGACCGACTGACAAAGATCTATTTCCGGGACTCCCCAAACCCTGGTGATCTCTAAAAAGATGGGTGGGTTCAATTCCCACTCGCTCTGATTCAGATTGTGACGGCTCAGGAAATCTGCCCTGAAATTGTCTGACCCCCTGATATGCAGAGCAGACAAGGAGAGAACCAGGGGCTCTGACAGATGTAGAATCTGGGCCATTATTTTCATAAGGGGAAGGGACCTCGTACCCCCTTGCTTATTTATATATGAAACTGCTGTCATATTGTCGGACACGATCCTTACATGGCGATTCTGAATACCCTCACCTACGACTTTCAAGGTCTCCAAAAATCGCCATTAGTTCCCTCTGATTTGAGGATGCCTGAGAAAGACTCCTTGACCAGCAGCCTTGGAACACCTGATCCCTCATGTGGGCACCCCACCCCCAAGGGCTGGCATCCGTGGTAATAATTAGGGGGTCTGAGATCTTGCATGGAACTCCAATTTCTAGGTGACCCCTGACTAACCACCAACCCAGGGTTTCTCTTGTTGGCTGAGACACCCACATAAATTTGTCGAGAATTTTCTCTTCCTGACACCAGGCTGCCAGGATTTCCCACTGCAGGTCTCGGGAGTGGCTCTGAGCCCAAGGTACAGCTGGAATACAGGCCGTGAGAGTCCCCAGGATGGACATAGCCTTTCTTATAGTGACCCTGGGGGACTGGATCAGGATTTTTACTAGGGACAGAACTCTCTCTATTTTCTCTGGAGGGAGAAAAGATCTCTGAGCCGTGGAATATAGAATGATCCCTAGAAACTTTTTCTGTTGAGAAGGAACTAAACTTGACTTCTCTAGATTCACCATCCAACCTAATTCCTCCAGAATGTTCAGTACTACTCTGACACTTTCTAAACATTCTATTCTGGATCTTGCAACAATGAGAAAGTCGTCTAGATATGGAATAAACAGAACGTCTTTCTCTCTTACATGCGCCCCCATTTCTGCCACTATTTTGGTATTTTGGGGCTATGGAGATTCCAAAGGGAAGAGCCTGATATTGGTATTGCTGAAACCACCCCTCCCATCTCTACTGCTACTCGCAAGAACCTCTGGTGACCTGGAAAAATTGGAACATGGTAATAAGCATCTTTCAGGTCTATCACCGCCATCCAGCAATTGGGAGTTAACAATCTCACTGCTGACTGCACTGTCTCCATCCGGAATTTCTTGTAAGACAGAAACTGATTTAACCTCCTTAGATTTATTATGGTTCTGTAGGAGCCATCGGGTTTCCTTACCCAGAACAGATGGGAATAAAAACCCCTTATGAAATTTTCCTCGAGGCAGGAAGGAATTTTCTGCCCTCTGTATGCTGCAAAGGGACGAAAGGACCTCCGTGTCCGACCAGAGGAAGGCAAAGGAAAAACTCTTTTTTTTTTTTTTTTTTTTCTTTCTGCTGACTTAGCTAAGATGTCATCCAAGGCTAGTCCAAAGAGATATTCACCGTCACAGGGCAGATTGCACAGCCGGGTCTTAGACCCAACATCACCTGTCCAACTCTTCAGCCATATAGCCCTCCTGGCAGAGTTGGTCAGGGCAAGGGAGCGAGCTGATAATCTTACAGAGTCTGCTGAAGCATCTGCCAAAAAATCTGCAGCTTTTCTAATAGTCGGCAGGGCTGACAGAATCTGCTCTCTTGGGGCCTTATCCCTTAATTGATCTTCCAGCTCCCCTAGCCAGATCATAAGGGATCTAGCAGTAGAGGCAGCCGCTATATTGGGCTTGAGGGACGCTCCTAATGACTCCCCAGAACGCCTTAGGAAGCTTTCTGCTTTCTTGTCTAAGGGATCCTTCAGGGTACCCATGTCCTCGAAGGGCAGTGCCGAGTTCCTAGAGGCTCTGGCTATGGCAACATCAATTTTTGGTACATTATCCCAAGAAGAGCAAGCTTCCTCTTCAAACGGGTATTTACGCTTAACTCCTCTAGTGATAAAACCCTTCTTGCTAAGCGATGTAATATTTTTATGGACTGGAAAGTGTCTCCTTTGACGAACCTCCAAACATAATGTCCTGCATAGAACGGGAGGGTCTAGAGTCCTCAATCCCCATAGTCGCTCGAATGGCTTTGAGCAACTTGTCAGTGTCCTCAACTGGAAAACACGACTGTCCTCCCTCTACATCAGATATGGAGGAAGAAGAGACATCATCGGATAATTCTCCACTTTCACCTTGAACAGACTCCTCCTCAGAAGAGGAGTCTTGACCTTGGGTAGAGGAACTGGACTTCTTTTTCTGGCCACTTTTACCCTTAAGGGAACTCCTGACCTCCTCCTGTATTATAGATCTGATACCCTGTAAGAATGACGGGGACTCCCAGCAATAGTTCTATTAATACATGATGGGCAGAGCTTTTTCTCATAAGAAGAAGAAAGTCTAGTTCTACATAAGGCACATTCCTTATTCTTAGGTCTATCATGCAAAAGACAGGGGAAACCATTAATCAATAAAAAATAAAGGGTTGGCACGCAGCCAATTACATCCCCCTAGAATACCGAGGAAGGTGGAGGTGGACCTTCATCTTGCCCTCCATCTTGGGGTCTTCCTCCTGCCGGTGGCAGCTGTGGCTGCTGCTGCTCTTCCATACTATAGAGACTCGGTGCATGGAGGGCCAGGAACTGCTTAGCAGCTCCACTTTCCTTCAATCTGCATTATATGGCCATTCAGCCGCTAGGCCACGCCCCTTCCACCAGAAGCCACACCTTCATTACCAGTAAGCCACGCCCCTTCCACCAGAAGCCACACCTACTTCCTGCCGGGCTGGCACCTCCATGTGTCTCCCTGCAGGCCCGCAACTCCTGCGGCCTAAAGCGGAGTAAATACACTCCTTCTGCCTGGATATCGGAACCCCCGCGCCCGGAACACCAGCGGCGCATAGCTGGGGGGATGGCACCTGACTCCAGACTGGGCCACAGCCACCCCTGGAAGAAGAGAGGCAACCCCTACCAGGACCAACTCTTTCCTATGCCATCAGGTAAGCCTGCCTCAAGCAGACACGTAGGTCTCCCTCCAGGGACAGGAAACAACTGAGGGGTAGGAGAGGCTCCACCTTTTTATACCGTAGGTTTCCTGTCCCTGGGGGCGGATCCTCTCTGGGTGCTGTCGTGGGTGAAGGGAAAAATAACGCTCAAACTAACCCATGCCATCCAAGGCTTCAGGGAAAAATTTTATATTTTAAATAAGCCGAGGAAGGTGAAAAAGAAAACAAAAAAAAAACATACCTTTCCCCGGTGCCTGCCAGAGTGGTCTGGTCCTGCCAGTCCATTGTTGTCTTCTGGTGCCATGCCGCACGTGACCGCTGAAGCCAATCAGAGGCCTCAGTGAAAGACACAGGACATTACTACCTGAGATGTCACTTCCTGATGTCGCTGATTGGCCTTAGCGGTCACGTGACCACTGAAGCCAATCAGCTGCTTCAGTGGAAGGGATCCTTCACAGCCGGCGAGGAGTTTCATTTCAAGAAGAGACCAGAGCAGCAGGACCGGACCCCCCCGGGCTTATTTTCAAGATTATTTTTTTGCCCGGACAACCTCCACCTTTTGTAATATTGACGGACTATCTGACCTCCTGGACCCCTGCAGATCAGCAGTTGTAGGACAATGTGGCTCCTGATAATGTTTTCATTATGGGAGCTGCACAGCTCATGCGCTGTATAAAGTAACAGCAGCTTTAGGCCTCATACACACTTCCAAGTCTGCAGGCCCTAAGGCTCTTCCGATGGGGGGTCCGATACTTCAGTTGGGACCTGCCCTATAGTCAACAGAACCCCCATTGAAGTCAAAAGGGGTACAGAAGGAACTCTGATGTCATACGAGTGCTTCCACTACAAAATTTCCCCTGTTGCATTTTCTACCTATGGGTTGCTAAGAACAGCTAATTGGCGGGAGTACTGAGTGCCAGGCAAGCCCCCACTAACTTGATACTGATGACTCATCTTTAGGTGAACCCCTTTAAAGGGAGTCTATCAGCTCCCAAAGTAGAGTAATGGGCCCTAGGGCCTTTGACAGAAGATGAAACATACTTTGGTCAGCAGAAAATGAATGCAAAAAAAAGCAAAGAAATTCTTGTCCGTTTTATGCAAATTAGCCGGCAAGTGCACTGACATCCTCAAACTATGCCATGACTGACATCCTCAGACTATGCCATGACTGACATCCTCAGACTATGGTTCCACCGCCAGGGGCATGTACGATGCAGTAGGTGAGTACAGGCCAGTATGAAGTAGGGCATGGTAGTCATTTCTGGATCAGTGTATACAGGGCAGATTTATTAAACTATGTAAAAGAAAACTGTTTTAGTTGCCTATAGCAACCCATCACAGCAGCTTTCCTTTTCTAGGAGAATACAAAACGAAAGCTGAGCTGTGATTGGTTGCTGTGGGTAACTAAAAGAGTTTTGCTTTAAGGCAGTTTTGATAAATCTGCACCAATAACCTTTAAAGCCAAAGTAAAGATGCATGTGATGTCACTCATGTGCTTTAGCTGCCAGTGACCCACTCTAGAGTACATTGGCCGCACATGGCAGCTTTACATGATGCATGCAGCAGGTAGTGGCTGTAGGGCAGAGGTGAGGATGAGGCACCAGGCTGGGATGGCTGCAGTGTGCAGTAGGAGGGTGTGGGAGCCTACTGTTCCGGGCCTGCCAACGCTTTCTCTTCCTTCTCTAACAGTGATGACTTTTAAGCAGCATACAGCCATATCCTACCGATGTTCCTCCCCAACTGGCCGTACCCCACACACACCCAGTCCCCGGTACCATTACCGGCTGTCCTGTCTCTGCCGTCTCATCCGCGGCCGCCTCCCTGTCACAACACAAACCAGGCAGCGTCAGCTGATCAGAGGGCGGAACTTACCCCGAACGTGGCGTCTCCTATGGAAATCACCTCCTTTCCGAAGGACAGAATGGGTGCGGCCACGTGACACCCACAACAGCCATTTTTGATTTGGGCAAAAACTCCTATTGCATATGCGACATCTATAAAGAATACAGCGGGCAAATTTCAGCAATGCAGAAGACACAGCCAATCAACGCCCCTGTGTAATATCAGCTGCCGTATAATGAAAGCTGATATCGAATTGGCTGCGACGCTTTCGCCTTTCTCTTTCCTCATACTTTACTTGGTCTTTGAGGTTCATGGTGAAAATTTGTGCCATCCTGGTTATTAGAGGTCCATGTTGTTTTCTTTGTGTTACGTTCGCCACAACAGATACCCAAGCTAATAGGCTGAAAATAACTTTATGACCAGGCTATCTTCCCAGGTTCAGGACATTTTTGGGGATTTTTGTACATGCCATTTTAAGGGGTATAACATTTTTTGTTTGTTTCTGTTATTCAAGTCATTTTTGTGTCTTTTACCTGATAAAAATAAAGTTCTATCTTATTTTTCATTTTTGCATGTTTTCTTTTTTTTTTTCAATATCCTTGACAATGTAAGCAGAAAAGGGTGGGAAATTTGTGGGGTTTTTTTGTATTTTTTTATATACATTTTTTTTTTAAACCCCTTAATGACCCGGCCATTTTTTGTTTTTGCATTTTCGTTTTTCCCTCCCCACATTCCAAGAGCCATAACTTTTTCATTTTTCAGTTCACAGAGTCACATGATGGCTTATTGTTTGCGAAACAAATTGTACTTTGTAATGTCACTATTCAATATGCTGTGCAATGTACTGGGAAGCTGGAAAAAAATTCAGAATGAGGTGCAATTGGAGAAACTGCATTTGCGCCAAATTCATATGGGTTTAATTTTTACACCATTCACTGTGAGGTAAAAATGACATGTTACCTGTATTCTGCGGGTCAGTACGAACACGGCGATACCAAATTTATATAGTATTTGTAATGTTTTGATACCTTTTAAAAAATTGAAAACTTTGCTAAATAGAAAAAAAAAATTTTGCGTCGCCATATTTTGTCACCTGTAACTTTTTCATATTTACATGTATGGAGCTGGGTAAGGCATCCTTTTATGCGGGACAACATGACGTTTTTATTGATACCACTTGGGGAAAGATCTGATGGTTTGATCACTTTTTATTCAATTTTTTATAGGAGACAAAGTGTTGAGAAAAACGCTATTTGGCCATTTTGATTTTTTTTCCCCGCTACGCCGTTCACTGTATGGGATAAATAATAATAATAATAGTCCTTTAATAGTCCCACAATGGGGAAATTCAGTGTGTTACAGCAGCAAAGATAAGCAGATACAAATACAAATACAACATGTACAGGAATGTTCCAAGGTGAGAGGCATTACATTAATAGCAGACAGACAGATAGGACGTAGCAGAGGAGGGGGGAGGGGGGATTTAACAGGCAGAGAGATATTTCAGTTCTCTGTGTGTAATGATCTCCGCTTAGGTCGGTGTTGGTTGTACAGCCTAACCGTGGTGGGGAGGAAAGACTTCCGATAGCGCTCCTTCTCACACCTAGGGTGGAGCAGTCGGTCACTGACAGTACTGCTCAGCGCGATCACAGTCTCATGCATGGGATGGGACTTCTTCTTCTGCATGGAGCTCACCACGGACAGTATCCTTTTGTCACCCACCACCTGCACTGGGTCCAGTGGGCTCCCCAGGACAGAGCTGGCCTTTCTAATCAGCTTGTCAAGTTTATATTTTAATAGTTCGGGCATTTTGGAGCGCGGGGATACCTAAAGTGTTTATGCTTACTTTTGTTTATTTACTTTTATATCTGATCTAGGGAAAGGGGGGTGATTTGAACTTTTGTGTTTTTTTTTTATTTTTTCATACTTTTAAAAACTTTTTTTTTTTATACTTTTACTTGTATGATCAGACTCCCTAGGGACCTTGAAACCTAGGGAGTCTGATCGATCATACTATTCACTGCGATACTACTGTATACACTGCTATTAGACGATGCCTCTGGCATCGTGTAATAGCTATACTGTAATGACAGACCTGGGAGCCCTCAATAGGCTCCCCGGCTGTCATGGCAACCAAGCGCCGCCCTCCGATGACGTTCTGGAGGGCGGCGATGAGGTAAAAATGGCGGCGCCCTTGGCGGCTCCGCAATTTAGACGCCACGGTTGCGTTTGACCGCGGCATCTAAAGGGTTAACAGCCGCGATCGGTGCAGGCACCGATCGCTGCTGTTAGCTGCGGGTCCTGGCTGTATTATACAGCCGGCACCCGCGGTGTATGGAGAGCGCTCAGCTCCTGAGCGCTCTGCATACATCGTCATGCGACTCAGGACGTACTATTATGCCCTGGGTCGTTATGGGGTTAAAATAGCACAAAGTGGTGGTAATTTTTTTTTTTTTTTTGAAAAATAGCTTTCCCTCTCTATTACGGAAATTTTTATGTAGGTGACACATATTATTGGGTATGGTAGTAGCATTTTTAAATTTTATTTGTATTTTGTCTATTTATTTATACATTGTGTGCCCCACCCCAGGGAGTAACTAGCAAAGACTGAGCCCCATAGCAAACTTTTGACTTGGGTGCCCCCCTCACCCAGAATAGCACCCCCTTTCCTGGCCCCGCACACAGTATAATACCTCATTTATACACAGTATATTGTCCCAAAGTGGCCCCTTCACCAAGTATAATGTCCCATAGTGGCCTCCATACAATATAACGCCCCACAGTGGCCCCTCCACACAGTATAATGTCCCATAGTGGCCTCCATACAATATAGTGGTCTGTAAAGTAATTGAAGAGGCCTGAAAACTGGAGCCCAGGAGAGGTGAGTAAGGATGGGTTCACATCTGCGTTTGGCTCTCCGAACAAAATCAGTTTTTGTAACCATCTCCAAATCCTCAAAAGCTGATTTCAAATGGTTCGTTTTAAAACCTATTGATTTCAATGGGTTGTAAAAACCATCTGCTGGTATGTGTTTGGAGCATTTCCGTCTAGTATCCGCTCTTTTGAACGGAGAGAAAAGTCGGACTTGCAGTACTTTTTCTCCATTCAAAAAATAAGGTTTCCAGACGGACAGCAACCAATCCATTTTTTTTTTTTTTTTTTTTAACATTGAAGTCTATGGAAAGCGGATTACAAACGGATAGCAATCAGTTTGTGTCCGTTTTGCATTCCGTTTTTCCCTCTGCGCATGTTCAGAATGAAGAAGGGGGAATAAAAAAAAACGGATTGGTCAAAAACTGACATAAACGGTCAGTTTTATTGAACGGATACTCATTAACTAACCGTCTAAAAAGACGGATTCGGGTATCTGCTCTGTAACTGTTTGGAATCCTTTTTGTACCAAACCGTTTTTCTCTTAAAACGGTTTGCAAGCGGACGGATACCAGATGCAGGTGTGAACCTAGCGTAACTCAGTTTTTTTTAAAACCCACCCCGGGCCTCTGCTCATTATACTCTGGGGTCTGAAGAGATATAATAGTTTATTTTTGGATGTGCTCGGTCCGAATGAAAACACCAGGCAAACCTTACAAGATGAATCACTTGTTGATTTAGGTGGTATCTACTACTTAAAGGGGTTGTCCGGGATAAAATGTAATTTATACTGTTAACTAAACACTCTACCCCTGCATACTTTCTAAATTACTTAGTTTAGCAAAACTATATTTACCAGTATCGCCGGGGACCTCCCCAGTCACATTTTCTGATTTTCCGGTGACTTTCTGTTTCCACGTTCACCAATACTCCCCCCCCCCCATCATACTTACCAGTCTTCCTGCCCAGGGGAGATGACTTCCTTCTGTGGGGACGGCTCCTCCTCTTGACGTCTAGCGGCGCTTGCGCAATGGAGCCGGCACTCCATCTCTAGTGCGCAGGTGTGGGAGGCGCCGGCCTACATAGTAATGTAGTGAATCTCCCATAGACCGCAATACATTTGTATTGAGGTCTATGGCACTAGTAATCAAATGATTGCAGGTTCAAACCCCCTAGGAGGGGCTAATAAAATAGCTAAAAAAGAAAAATGAAAAAAAAAAAATATAGAATAGATTCTATATAGAGTAATTCTATAAAATAGAATACATATAAAAGTAGAAAATTACTGTCAAAAAACATCAACACAGTAGTTATTCCTGTATCCTAAAACGCCCGGTCTACAAACTTATAAAAATGTTTTTCCCGTAGGATGAACGTCAGATGAAGGGGGACATTAAACTGTGGGCACATGGAGAGGGGCATCAAACTGGGGGGAGATGAAGAGGAATATTAAACTGGCGGGGTAGATGAAGGGGGACATTATACTGGGGGCAGCTGGAGGGGGACATTAAACTGGGGTGGCAAGTTGGAAGGGGGCATTAAACTGGGGGGCAACTGGAGAAGGACATTAAACCGTGTCTTCCTCTAGTTGCCCCCAGTTTAATGTCCTCCTCCAGCTACCCCCACGGTTTAATGTCCCCATCCAACTAACCCCACGGTTTAATGTCCCGATCCAGCTTCCCCAGTTTAATGTCCCCCTCTAGTTTCCCCCAGTTTAAACTGGGGCACCAGGAGGGGAGACTTGATACTGTGGGGCAATTGGAGGGGAACATTATAATGTGGGGGCATATAATGTTAGGGCGACTGTAGGAGGATTATACTGTGTGGGGGCACCAGGGCCGTTTTAACACTGGGATTTTATATGGTGACATTCAATGGGTGACAATGTATTATCTGATTGATGGTACTTTTCCGCCTATCAGAAGTGTTTTATATGTGCATCTCTTGTAATAATTGTTATTGCTATTGTTTTAGCGTGTAATGACATTGCTAGAGAGGTTGTTGGCGTATTTTACTCTATAAATATCCGGTATGGACAGGACAGGGACAGCAAAAAATGTAAACTTTATTGATGACTTTGTGTATGTGTTGTGTAAATGTTTGGTGCAACTCTTTTGGCGCTGTGACCTCGATGATGGTAAACATCCGGGTCACAGCACCAATAAACTTCCTGGTTAGGTTCAGAGGGGTATTACATAAGAATACCCCTGTGATTAGGCTCAGAAGGGTATTACATTATCCCACTATGGGACAATCAGAGATTAAAAGTACAGTATGCTCTCTGACTGATAGGAGAGGGGATAACATGGCAGAAGACCATGCTACCCTGAGAATCTCATCTTTAACCCCTTCACGCAATCTCACGTACATGTACGTGGGAGAATGTGGTTAGTTACCGCATCCCCACGTACAGGTACGTGACGGTGATCGAGCGGGCTCAGAAGCAGAGCCCGTGCGATCACCGCGGGAGCCCGGCTGTATTTGACAGCCAGGCTCCCGCTGCAACAGCGGGGACCAGTGGTAACACCGATCCCGCTGTTTAACCCTTAAGATGCCGTGGTCAATAGCGACCGCGGCATCCAAGGGGTTCCGCCATCTTGCCGCCCCCCCCCGGCACCACCCGCGGCGAGATCGGGGGGTGCCGATATGTATAATCTGCAGCCCGGGGTCTGCCAAGTGACCCCAGGCTGCCTGGAGACCCCACTACCTGGTTGATCCTGCCGAGACCTGCGGAAGTCAGCGCTGTGTTTCCATAGCGCTGACTTCCTGTAGACTGCAAGACACTTGCATGCTCGTGTCTTGCAGCCTATAGTACTGAGCCAGAGATCAAATCATCTCTGGCTCAGGTGTCCTAAATGGGACACATGAAAAAGTAAAAAAAAAGTGAAAAAATAAATAAATAAAGTATGTGAAAAAAATTAATAAAAGAATAAAGCCCCTATCCAAAAATGAATAAAAACAAAACATATTTGGTATCGCCGCGTCCGTAACAACCTGTACAATAAAATTGAAACCATATTTAAAGTACACAATGAATGTCGGGGAAAAAAAACGCCAAAAGTAATGATTTTTCACCATCTCACCTTACAAAATATGCCATAAAAAGTGATCAAAAAGTCATATGTACCCCAAAACAGTACCAATAAAAAGCACAGGTTGTCCCGCAAAAAATAAGCCCTAAACCAACTCTCTAAACTGAAAAATAAAAATGCTACGCTTCTTAGAAGATGGCGATGCAAAAAAAATTGATTTATGTCCCCAAATGGGTTTTTGTTCTGCAAAATTGGTATTGCATAAAAAAACAGTATAAATGAGGTATCGCCGTAATCATACCGACCCGCAGAATAAAGATAACATGTTACTTACGCTCTACGCTGCATGGTGAAAAATTTAAACGGTAAAACGCAGTGCCAGAATTAATGGGGTTGTTTTTTAATCCACCAAGAAAGAGTTAATAAAATTTATTTAATAAGTTGTAAGCACCTAAAAATGATGTCATTAAAAAAATACATCTCATACTGCAAACAACAAGCCCTCATATGGCTACATCACCAGAGAAATAAAGAAAATATAGCTCGTACAATGTGAAGACAAAAACCCCAAAAAATCGCCAAATCATTAGAACATAACTGGCTGCGGCAGGAAGGGAATGTATAAACTGTGCGAGCGTATATCAGGGGACACCCCAGATTTAGAGCTTATGAGGGAAAATAAACCAGAAGTGAGCCCCAGAGTGACCTCCCCAATAATAGGAACTACTGGGGAAATAGTAGGGAATTTAGTGTACCCAATGTTCTACGCACAGCTTACATATTCACTTTTCCCCATCCGCTGTGCAGTCACGTCTGGGATACTAATGCTCACTACACCCCCTTGATAAATTCTTTGAGGGGTGCACTTTTCAAAATGGGGTCATTCCCTAGGGGATTCCACTTTACTGGTACTTTAGAGGCTCTGCAAATATGACATGGCTTCCAGATCCCAAACATCTGAATCTGCGCTCCAAAAGCCACATAGCGCTCCTTCCCTTCTGCGCCCTACTGTGTGCACAAACTGCAGTTTATACCCACATGTATTACACTTGTTGTACTCAGAATAACATACTTAATGTCATATGTGGGTATAAACTGCTGTTTGGGCACAGCCGAGCACAGAAGGGAAGGAGCGCTATTTGGTTTTTGGACGCCATTGCACTTTTGCAGAGCTGAAATGCCAGTACAGTGGAATCCCCTGACATGTCACCCCATTTTGGAAACTACACCCCTGAAGGAATTTTTCCAGGGGTACAGTGAGCATTTTTAACCCCCAAGTGTTGCTATAATTTATTATCCATAAATAATAATAATAATAATAGTCCTTTAATAGTCCCACAATGGGGAAATTCAGTGTGTTACAGCAGCAAAGATAAGCAGATACAAATACAACATGTACAGGAATGTTCCAAGGTGAGAGGCATTACATTAATAGCAGACAGACAGATAGGACGTAGCAGAGGAGGGGGGGGGGGATTTAACAGGCAGAGAGATATTTCAGTTCTCTGTGTGTAATGATCTCCGCTTAGGTCGGTGTTGGTTGTACAGCCTAACCGCGGTGGGGAGGAAAGACTTCCGATAGCGCTCCTTCTCACACCTAGGGTGGAGCAGTCGGTCACTGACAGTACTGCTCAGCGCGATCACAGTCTCATGCATGGGATGGGACTTCTTCTTCTGCATGGAGCTCACCACGGACAGTATCCTTCTGTCACCCACCACCTGCACTGGGTCCAGTGGGCTCCCCAGGACAGAGCTGGCCCTTCTAATCAGCTTGTCAAGTTTATTTCTGTCCCTGGTTGATATACTGCTCCCCCAGCAGGCCACTCCAAAGAAGATGGCTGATGCCACTACCGAGTTGAAGAAAGTTCTAAGAAGTGCCCCCCGGATTCCAAAGGCTCTCAGTTTCCTAAGCAGGTAGAGCCTGCTGTGGCCCTTCCTGTACAGGACCTCCATATGACCTGCCCAGTCCAGCTTATTATTAAGGAGCAAACCCAGGTACTTATAGGTGTTCACAATCTCGATGCCCGTCCCCAGGATGTCCACTGGATTTGGAGGGCACCTGCCTTTGCGGAAGTCCACCACCATCTCCTTGGTCTTCCCCGCGTTAATCTTCAGGTGGTTCCGGTGGCACCAGTCCACAAAATCCTGGTTCAGTTCTCTGTACTCCCTGTCATCATCATCTGTGATGAGACCCACTATTGCAGAGTCATCAGAATACTTCTGTAGGTAGCAGCTGGATGAGTTGCACCTAAAATCTGCAGTGTACAGTGTGAAGAGGAAAGGGGCGAGAACCGTACCCTGAGGTGCCCCCGTATTACAGATCACGGTACCTGACACACAGTCTCGGGCTCTCACGTATTGAGGTCGATTTGTGAGGTAGTCTAGGATCCAGTTGGAGAGGTGGTGGTCCACTCCAGCAAGGCCCAGCTTGTCCCTCAATAACCTGGGCTGTATGGTGTTAAAAGCACTGGAGAAGTCAAAGAACATTATTCTCACTGTGTTCCCTGGTTTCTCCAGGTGAGACAGAGCCCTGTGCAGAAGATGGATGATGGCATCATCTACCCCAATGCCCGGCCGATAAGCAAACTGGAGGGGGTCCATAGCGGGGCTCACTAGAGGGCGGAGATGTGTGAGAACCAATCTCTCCAAGATCTTCATCAGGTGGGATGTCAGTGCTACAGGTCTGTAGTCGTTGAGGTCCATAGGGTGGGGTTTCTTTGGAACTGGTACCACACAAGAAGATTTCCATAATTCAGGGACTATTTCCTGCCTCAGGCTCATATTATACATATATGTAATTATACCACACAGCTGGTCCCCGCAAGTCTTAATTAGCCTTGCACTGATGTCATCTGGCCCTGCGGCTTTCCTCGCCTTGATCTTTTTCATCTCCTTCCTCACCTGGGCCCATGTGAAGGTCAGACTGTGGCCAGATAAAGACGGATTTCTGGATTTACTGGTCTGTTGGGAAGTGGCCGCATGGGGAGAAGTCATTGTGGTGGGGGAAGCTGAAGGACATGCTGGGGTGGGAGGAGCTGGTGTGTGATCAAATCTGTTGAAGAATAGGTTTAGTTCATTAAGCCAATTAACATCTGCCTCAATCTGGCAGACAGACTGTTTATGACCCGAAATTGACTTAAGCCCCTCCCAGACCCCCCTTATGTCTTTTCTTTCCATTTGCTTTTCCATTTTTTCTTTATAACTGGCTTTTCCCTGCCTGATTTGATGCCTCAGCTCCTTTTGTACTTCCCCCAACCCCTCCTTATCTCTTGTCCTGAATGCCATCTTTTTCTCCTTAAGTAGTGTTTTTATATCAGAGTTAATCCATGGTTTGTTATTGGAGAAGCACCTCACCACTTTTGTGGGTACTGTGTTGTCCACACAAAAATTAATGTAGTCTGTTATGCAGTGTGTGAGTCCTTCTATATCTTCTCCATAAGAATCCTGCAGCACTTCCCATGCGGTTGTGTCAAAACAATCCCTCAGAGCCTCATCACTCTCCTCGGACCATATCCTCACTGTGCGAGTGACAGCTGGTTCTCTACGTACAAGTGGCTTGTACACAGGTCGGAGATGCACTAGGTTGTGATCCGATCTTCCCAGGGGCGGTAGGGCTGATGAGTTATATGCCTCCCTCACGTTGGCAAAGAACAAGTCCAGTGTTTTGTTGTCTCTTGTGTGGCAGGTTACATACTGTGTGAAACTGGGCAGTGTGGATGATGGAGAGGCATGGTTGAAATCACCCGACAGAAGAAAAAGGGCCTGGGGATGTTTTAACTGTAACTGGCTCAGCGTGGCTTGTAGGACCTCGCAGGCAGTGTCAGCTTTCGCAGAGGGGGGGACATATGCAGCTATCACGATGACATGTGATAGTTCCCTTGGTAGGTAGAAAGGTCTCATGCTCACAGCTAATAGTTCAATGTCCTTACAGCAAGTTTGCTCCTTAATCACAATGTGCCTAGGATTACACCATCTATTATTCACAAACATTGCCAGCCCTCCTCCTTTCCTCTTACCGCTCTCCCTTGTCCTGTTTGCCCGAAGGAGTTTAAAACCATCCAAGGAGACCAGAGGGTCAGGAGTAACTTCAGTGAGCCAAGTCTCTGTAAGTAGCATCATGCTGCACGCCCGAAACTCCTGATGATGCCTGGTGAGAGCTGTTAGTTCATCCATCTTGTTTGCAAGAGATCTCACATTGCCCATGATGATGGAGGGAACAGCTGGTCGGTAACGCCTCTTTTTAATCCTCTGAAGAGTTCCTGCTCTGCATCCCCTCACCCGCTTTTTCTTTCTCCAAATCTCACGGGGGATGTGTGAGCAGATGGTATGCCGTCCTGCTGTGTCTCTGAGCTGCAGAATTTCCTCTCTTGTATAGACAAAGGAATTGTCTGCATACACAAAAGATCCCATTTTCAAGCAGAACAAAAGACAGATAAAAAACAAAAAAAAAAGTATCACAAGGGTCCAAGTCTTTGTGTGTGTTTCTTCATAGTGCAAAAGTCCTTAAGTAGAGAGGTACAAAATGAATACGCAGCTGATGGTGAAAGGTGAAAATGACAATTTATCCAAGAATACGACATTTCAGTGCGTAATATGTTGTGCCCGACTTGTATCAGAGATGAACGCTCCAAAAGCTGTTGTGCCCGGGATCCCCGCTCACCAGTTTTTGGAGTGTGTGTCTGTGCAGACATAAACTGGGCACAACATATTGGGCACTGTAATGGCGTATCTATAGAAAAATTTCATTTTTAACTTTTCATTATCAGCTGCGCATTCATTTCTGGAAATTAAAAGAATGCAACACTTAAGGGTTAATAATGCTCGCTACCCCACTTGATAAATCCCTTGAAGGGTATAGTTTCCAAAATGGGGTGACATGTCTGCGGATTCCACTTTACTGGCAATTCATGGGCTCTGCAAAAGTGGCATGGTGTCCAAAAAGCAAACTGTGCTCTAAAAACCAAAATAGCGCTCCTTCCCTTCTGTGCCCGGCTGTGCCCAAACAGCAGTTTATACCCACATATGGCATTAAGTACGTTATCTTGGGCACACCAATGTCATACATGTGGGCATAAACTGTCATTTGGGCACACAGCAGGGTGCAAATGTGAAGGAGCGCTATGTGCTTTTGAAGCGCATATTTAGATTGTTGTTTTTTTGGACGCCATGTCACATTTGCAGAGACCCTAAAATTGCCCCTACAAAATGGGGGTCACTTCTTGGGGAATTCCAATTTACTGGCACCTCCAGGGCTCTGCAAAAACAACATGGCGACGAGAAAGTACTCCAAAAGCTAAAAAAAACACAGTGCTCCTTCCCTTCTGAGCCCTGCTGTGTGCCCAAGCAGCAGTTTATACCCACATATTTAATTTTTTTGTCCCCGGGATAGCCCACTTAATAGTTTTAGAAGTTCATGTCTCTGATGCCACAAAGTGGCCGCAACGTATTAGGCACTGAAATTGGATATTTCTTTAAAAACTTTAATTTTCACTTTGTACATTAATTTTTGGGAAGCATTTTTAGGCTCAAAATCATAATATCCCTTGATACATTCCTTGAGGGGTGTAGTTTCTAAAATGGGGTCACTTTTAGGGGGTTTCCATTGTACTGGTACTTTAGGGGCTCTGCAAATGCAACATGGCACCTGAAAACTATTCCAGCCACATCTGCCCTCCAAAAGCCAAACATCGCTCTTTCCATTCTGAGCCCCACCATGTACCCATACAGCAGATTACAACCACATATGGGGCATTTCTGTTTTCAGAAGAAATTGTGTAACAAACTGTGGGGTGTTTTTTCTTCTTTAACCACTTGCAAAAATTAAAAATATGTTGCTAAATGGACGGTTTATTGGAAAAACGTAATTTTTCATTTTAATGTCCCAATGTTAATAAAATTTGTGAAACAGCTGTAGGGTCAAAATGCTCACTATACCCCTTGATATGTTCTGTGAGGGGTGTAGTTTCCAAAATGGGGTCACTTTTAGGGGGCTTCCACTGTATTGGTACTTTGGGGGCTCTGCAAATGCGACATGGTACCTGAAAACTATTCCACCAAAATCTGCCTTCCAAAAGCCAAATAGCGCTCTTTCCATTCTGAGCCCTGCCATGTACCCATACAGCAGATTATGACCACATATGGGGTATTGCCGTGTTCAGGAGCAATTGTTTTGCAAACTGTGAGGTGCTTTTTCTCCTTTAACCCCTTGTGAAAATGAAAACTTTGGGGATAAAGTAACATTTTAGTAATGTTTCATTTATACATCCCAGTGTTAGCAAAATCTGTGAAACGGCTGTAAGGTCAAAATGCTCACTATACCCCTTGATGAATTCTGTGAGGGGTGTAGTTTCCAAAATGGGGTCACTTTTTGGGGTTTTCCTTTGTATTGGTACTCTAGAGGCTTTGCAAATGAGACATGGCACCTGAAAACTATTCCAGCAAAATCTGCTTTTCAGACGCCCAGTGTCACTCCTTCCCTTCCGTGCGCTGCCATTCGCCCAAACATCAGTTTACACTCACTTGTGGGGTATTTCCGTGCTCGGGAGAAATTGCATAACAAACTGTGAGATGCATTTTCTCCTTTAACCCTTTGTGAAAGATCCTCCGTGCGCCAAACCGCTTTGGCCACACCCTGAGTCCTCTTTCATATAAAAACCACACTCACCGCCAGTGAGTGCCGGGTTCACCAGATAAATACAAGACAAGCCTTCTAAATTTTATATATTTATTAACCCCTAAATGGGTCGGTATTAAAATCTAACACATACAGATCAGAACAGATATGCAGACATATGCAAGCATTAACAGTTACTAGTTGCAAGATACAGTACAAATAAAATAAAAGGGATTAAAGGTGAAATGATTACTTTACCACACATGTCCTTGCTGTGGTTCTATAGTCCAACACTCACACATGGCATGTGTGAGTCCAGTGGAGGCTTTTCAGCATGTGGCATTAACTCCTAGCATGTGGCATCACAGTACAATAATCCAGCCTGCATGCTCTCATAACAGTCTCTCAGCATTAGTCCAATAGTCTCTCTCAGTCTCTTGTAGGCTCATCATCGTCAGCAGCAGCATTCCAACCTGCCTGCTCATAGTAGCATCCCAGTCAAAGTCTCCATAGCATGATCTCCATAGCATCAACTCTATAGCATAAATCTCTCTCCACTGAGCTCTTACCTCATCTTTTATACCCTTTATGCCACCTCCCAGAATGAGGTCACCGGTGACAGTACGTCTGATGAGTTAATTCAATCAACTCCAGATCTTTTGTATAGAGCTGAGACAAAGTGAATTGATACACTGTTATCAGTCATATCTGATCAACAGCCCAGGCTTGAACAATGCACTATTGTTTGATCAGCCAGGGCTGTATAGGAATACAATGGAGCCCTATTGTTCCAGCCTGGCCGCTACTGCCAATATGCACCTAGGCTTATAGCTGCGCACAGTATGAGTGAGTGCCGGCCAGAAGGGAGACCCTATACCCAGAGACCAAAATACATCTGAGTTATAGCCACACTTAAGCAGAATCATCACACCCTTTATGAATGTGTTAATTGTAGGGCTAAATTAAGGAATTAGTGGGAAAAAATTAAAATGTCTAAATTTTACCTCCATATTGTTTTAATTCCAGTGAAATGCTTAAAGGGTTATCAAACTTCCCAAATGTTATTTTGAATTATTTGAGGGGTGGAGTTTTGAAAATGGGGTCATTTATGGGGGTTTCTAATATATAGGCCATTATAATCCTCTTCAGAACTGAAGTGGTCCCTAAAAAATTAGTTTGGGAAATTTTCTTGTAAATCTGGAAAATCGCTGTTACACTTGTAAGCTTTATAACATCCAAAATAAATTACAGGACGATTAAAAGATGATGCCGATATATAGCAGAGATATGGTAGATAATATGTATTAATGTATTTGGGTGGTATGACTATCTGTCTGAAAAGCAGAGCATTTCACATTTTGAAAATTGCGAATTTTTTTTCCAAATTTCTATCAAATTTCCTATTTTTTTTTATAAATAAATACAAAAATATTCATTAGTGTTTACCACTAACATGAAGTACAATGTGTCACGAAAAAACAATCTCAAAATCACTTGTGTAAGTTAAGTCGTCTCAAAGTTATTGCCATATAAAGTGACACATGTCAGTTTTGAAAAACGAGGCCTCGTCCTTAACGCATTTTTGGGCTCGGTCTTGAAGGGGTTAAAATGATACCAGGATCATCACAATAGTCCTTACAGATTCCGAGTGATTCGCTGTTAAA
This sequence comes from Leptodactylus fallax, assembly GCA_947044405.1. Classification (NCBI taxonomy): domain Eukaryota; kingdom Metazoa; phylum Chordata; class Amphibia; order Anura; family Leptodactylidae; genus Leptodactylus; species Leptodactylus fallax. Next base: position 8,135,258 of record CAMRHE010000039.1, on the reverse strand, counting down.
AATGCTGTCTGCAATTGAGATCTCCATTGGGATCTCAATGCTGAACATACTTTTCAGGGAAGGGAATCTCTCTCCTTGGGGAGAGCACCAGTGAAGGGGTGTAGAGTTTTGAATTGCCTTTTGCCCTCTACTAAGCATCTACATATCAGAAGGCATTATGGGAAAAGGAGCTGGGAAGCTCATGCGCCCTCCCACAAAGCCAGCCAATTCACTCTGCTCTGCACTGATGAGGGACAAAAATCCCGAAACAGCACTGTGTGCAGATGAGTGAAATTGGCTTGGCTAAAATCCCATTTGCTGTCTCAAGACTCAGTGATTCAAAAGTAAATTGAGGATCTGTTACATCCAACAGAGGGCGCATGAGCTTCCCAGCTCCTTTTCCCATAATGCCTTGTGATATGAACATACTTTTCAGCAGCGAATGACTCAGGATCTGTAATGACTATCATGATGTTCTTGGTATCATTTTAAAGATGAGATTCTCATCTTTAAAATGAATACAAGATCATCCTTATAGCCCTGCAGTTGTCCCCACTGTTTAATCACCCTCTCCTACCACACAAAAAAAAAAAAAAAAAACACTAACACTCACCTCTCCTCGCTCCATGCCATCAGACTTTTCCACCCACTCTCCTTATGTGTAGCCGTAATCTACCGTCCACCTGGCTCACCCTACCAATTTCTGGATCACTTTGCATCTTGGCTTCCCCACTTTTTATCCAGTGAAATTCCTACCCTCATCATGGGTGACTTTAACATCCCCATTGACACCCCTGTCTCCCCAGCTGCCTCACAGTTTCTCTCAATAACCACTTATTTTGGTCTTTCACAACTTTCCTCTTCCGCCACACATGTAGATGGTAACACGATCAATCTTGTCTTCCATTGACTCCTCACAGTTTCTAAATTTACTAACTCTTCTCTGCCCCTCTCTGATCATAACCTTCTGTCTCTCACCATCAGCGCTTCCTCTCCTTCACAGGACACACATACTCATCATACATATATTAACACCCAGCACCTCTCAGATACCCTACAGTCCTCTCTGTCCCTCATCTGTTCACTCTCCTGCCCAATCTGGCCACCAGCCACTATAATGAAACCCTTAAAAGTGCATTGGATGAGGCGGCTCCCCCCTCCACTCGAAAAGTTCGACGCAGGAGGCAGCAACCCTGGCACACACCACAGACACGTTTTCTTCAGCGGTGCTCTAGGTGTGCTGAACATCTGTGGAGAAAATCAAGTACACCTGCAGACTTCTTCCACTTCAAATTTATGCTTAAAACCTATAGCTTTGCCCTTTACCTCACCAAACAAGCCTATTTCACCTCTCTCATCTCTTCTCTATCCTGCAACCCTAAAAGGCTCTTTGAAACTTTTCTCTCCTTAGTCACTCCCAAGGTGCAGACGCCATTCACAGACCTTAGTGCAGAAGACCTGGCCACTTATTTCCATGATAAAATTCATAAGATCCGTCAGGAAATAACTGCCCAATCCCCAGGTGGCATTGATCCCCTCACCTACCGCACTTCAGACTGTTCATTCTCATCTTTTGAGCCTGTTACAGAAGAGGAAGTCTCTCAGCTACTTTCTTCTTTTCCCTCACACCTTCTCCAGTCTCTGTCGCCTATTTTCACAACTTACCTTACTAAAATATTTAACCTCTCTCTCTCTTCTGGAACTTTTCTTTCAAACATGCTGTCATAACCCCTCTATTGAAAAAATCCCCCCTTGACCCATCCTGTGCTGCTAACTATCGAACCGTCTCTAACCTCCCCTTCATCTCCAAAATCTTGGAACGCTTGGTCTATTCTCGTTTAATCTGCTATCTTTCTGCTAACTCTCTTCTTGACCCCTTACAATCTGGCTTCCGCACTCTGCACTCTACTGAAACAGCCCTCACAAAAGTCTCCAACGATCTCCTGATGGCTAAATCTAATGGTGACTACTCTCTTCTTATTCTTCTGGATCTCTCGGCAGCATTTGACACTGTTGACCATCAACTCCTCCTCACTATGCTCGACTCTGTCGGCCTCACGGACACCGTGCTCTCCTGGTTCTCCTCTTATCTGTCAGACCGCACTTTCAGCATATATTATTTACAGGCTCTGTTTCTTCCCCTCTTCCCCTTGCCATTGGGGTTTCTCAGGGCTCGGTCCTAAGCCCGCTGCTCTTTTCTCTCTACACAGCCCCCATTGGAAAAACCATCACCAGATTTGGCTTCTGGTACCATCTTTATGCTGATGACACCCAATTATATACGTCATCCCGTGACATCACCCCTGCGCTAATACAGAACATCAGTGACTGTCTCTCTGTTGTCTCAAATATCATGTCTTCACTATCTGAAACTGAATCTCTCAAAGACTGAACTACTGCTGTTTCCACCATCTAACAGATCTGTCCCTGATATCTCCATTGCAATCTCCAGCCTTAGTATAACTCCTAGGCAGCATGCCCGCTGCCTCGGGGTTATGTTTGACTCAGACCTTTTCTTCACCCCCCATTTCCAATCACTCGCATGCTCATGTCATCTCCACCTCAAAAACATCTCCAGAATCCACCCTTTCCAGGGGTGTAAATACCGGGGTAGCAGCGGCTTCGGGCCTCTTTGGTGATGTCCCAGACGTCAGACGACATCATTATGCGTCGTGACTCTGGCCTGGATCACGCGAAATCTGGTCCAACATTGAAGATAGCCGAAGTAGCACAACGGAGTGCAGCAGAGCCAGGGAGAGGTAAGTAGCATTGTTTGTTTTTTTTATGTTTGTATCCTCCCCTAGGTCTCCGATCATTATACTCTGGGGTCTGAAAAGACCCCAGAGTATAATATATGTTCATGGGTGGTCCACAATGGGGCATAATATTGTGTGCATGGGGGCCACTATGGGACATAATACTGTGTGCAGGGGCCACTATGCTGCATAATACTGTGTGAAGGGGCCACTATGCGGCATGGTACTGTGTGCAGGGGCCACTATGGGGCATGATACTGTGTGCAGGGGCCACTATGGGGCATAATAATGTGTGTAGGGGCCACTATGGGGCATAATAATATGTGCAGGGGCCACTATACTGCATAATACTGTGTACAGGGGCCACTATGGAGGATAATACTGTGTGCAGGGGCCACTATGGGGCATAATACTGTGTGCAGGGACCACTATGGGGCATAATACTGTGTGCAGGGACCACTATGAGGCATAATAGTGTGTGCAGGAATGCGGTTTGTGTGGGGGGGGGGTTGGAGGGGGGCGGTCCGGGGGGGTTGGGGGCGGCGATTCGGGGGGGCCCATGTCAAATGTTCACCTTGGGGCCCAGCCATTCCTAGTTACACCACTGACCCTTTCCTTACCACAGATACATTAAAAACACTTATTGTCTCCCTGATTCACTCTCGCCTTGACTCCTTACTAATCGGTTTTCCCCTTACTAAACTCTCCCCTGTACAATCTATTCTGAATGCGGCGTCCAGGCTCATCTATCAGTCTAGACCAGGGGTCGGCAACCTATGGCACGCGTGCCACTCTTGGCACACGAGGCTTATTTCCCTGGCACGGCAGCGGACTCCCAGCAGTTTCAATCAGACCAAACACAGCCGAAACGAAACTGCTATTATTATACTGTGGGGTCTCTTCAGACCCCCGAGTATAATAAGCGGAGCCCCGGGGAGGTGATGAAACATAAAAAACAACGTTACTCACTATTCCACGCTCCACAGCCGCTGTGTACTCTTCAGGCGCTTCTGCCTGAAGTCAGCTGACAGGGCCTCAGGGGTCGCGTCTGCGTCTGACGTCATTACGCATAATGACGCGACGTGACCCCTGAGACTCAATGAGCGGTCGCTGACTACAGGCAGAAGCGCCCAAAGATACAGAGCGGCTGCGGAGCGTGGAATGGTGAGTACATTGTTTTTTATGTTTCTTCACCTCTCTTTGCCCTCCACTTATTATACTCTGTGGTCTGAAGAGACCCCACAGTATAATAATAGCTAGTGAGTGTGCAGGGGCCACTATAGAGCATAATACCGTGTGCAGGGACCACTATGGGACATATACCGTGTGCAGGGGCCACTATGGAGCATAATACTGTGTGCAGGGGCCGCTATGGGACATATTGCTGTGTGCAGGGGCCGCTATGGGACAAATATTGTGTGCAGGGGCAGCTATGGGACAAATACCGTGTGCAGAGGCCACTATGGGAAATAATACCGTGTGCAGGGGCCACTATAGAGCATAATACCGTGTGCAGGGGCCACTATGGAGCATAATACCATGTGCAGGGGCCGCTATGGGATATATACCGTGTGCAGGGGCCGCTGTGGGACATATACCATGTGCAGGGGCTGCTATGGGACAGATACAGTGTGTAGGGGCCGTTATGGGACATATTGCTGTGTGCAGGGGCCGCTATGGGACAAATACTGTGTGCAGGGACTGCTATGGGACAAATACCGTGTGCAGAGGCCGCTATGGGACAAATACTGTGTGCAGAGGCAGCTATGGGACAAGTACTGTGTGCAGAGGCAGCTATGGGACAAATACTGTGTGCAGGGACTGCTATGGGACAAACACCGTGTGCAGAGGCCCCGGGGGCCCCGCGGGCGGGGACCGCTATGGGACAACCGTGTGCGGGCCGCTATGGGACATATACCATGTTGCAGGGGCCGCTATGGGACATAATACCGTGTGCAGGGACCACCAGTGGTGAACCTAGCCTCTTTGCTGCCTGAGGCGGACTATAGAAAGACGCCCCCCCCCCCAAAAAAAAAAAAAACTGAGTTTCCATGCTACTAGCTTCACACGCTGTTATTGTCGCACAATATACACAATACACAAAGTTATAAAACAGTTTTTAAGAATTCTTCTTCCTGTATTACTTCAGTATCAGATCAACAACACGGCATTAATAATGAAAGTAACTTCACACATCTTCTGCTTGGTGGATGGACGAGGCCACGTGGCCCCCATTCTCTATAATAGGAGCCCCGCAGATAGCTGAGTACTGGACTTCGGCTATCTTTGGCACGCCCATTCAAGTGAATGAGAGCCACGCGGGTTCGTCCATCCACCAAGTGACACACCTATATATGGCTGCGGTCAGGCTGGATTCCCACCTAGTGGGGGGGAAAAAACCCAATTCTCAGGCTCAGTGGGGGTCTCAGCAGACAGACCCCCATCAATCAGGTATTTATCCTCTATGATTTAGGTGAATACAGTGCAGTAACATTTTGTGACTTACAGGTGACGTCTCTGACTAATCCTTCACATTTCCCTCCTCTTCCCTTTGGACCGCCATGACCACTTCTTCCAGCTGTGACTTGTCTCTGTAAAGTTTGCAACACAGACATCTTTGGCTCCTCACTTTTCCAGGCATCCAACCCACATTGTCCTCACCTACACAAAACCCCCATCCTGCTGCTACCCCCAATTATAAAATATATGATATAACCCCCCCATAATGAATAATACCCCCAAGTGCATCTTTATATTAATAACATCCGTGTGTACCCTGTATAAATAGTGCCCCTTATTAATAATGCCCCAGGTGTTAACTAATTAAAAGGTTTTCCAGGTCATTAATAAACTAATCAGTGGGGTTCAAAAACCCAGGACCCCCACTGATCAGCTGTTTGAATGGTACCTGTGTAAGCGCCATGACCGCTTCTCTGTTTACATAGTGTCATTCATCTCATAGCGGCCATGTAATGTAACTACAGCCTCGTCCTGTACATGTCTACAGTATGTGACAAGGCTACAATTACATCACACGGTCACTATAAACAGACAGCGTATAATATAAACAGGTGCCATAGCCCATGTTTATAGCACCCCATTTACACACACTATAATGTTCCACAGCAGCCCCTGCACACAGTATTACACAGTGTTATGGCCCGCAGCGGCCCCTGCACACTGTATTATGCCTCGCAGCGGCCCCTGCACACAGTATTATGCTCCATAGTGGCCCCTGCACAGGGTATTATGCCCCACATTGGCCACTGCACACGGTATTATATTCCACAGCAACTCCTGCACACAGTTTTATGCCCCATATTGGCCCCTGCACACGGTATTATGCTCCATAGTGGCCCCTGCACTGGTATTATGCTCTATAGTGGCCCCTGCACTCGGTATTATGCTCTATAGTGGCCCCCAGACCCCAGAGTATAATGATTGGAGACCCAGGGGAGAATACAAACATAAAAACCAGAGTTACTTACCTATCCTGGACACCGGTGCACTCCAGGTAGCTTTCGGCCCTGTTTAATTGCGCACACACGTCACGTGATCAGGCCGGCGATGCGACCTGATGACGTCACCAGAGGCCTCAAGCCTGCTCGGAGTTACATCGGATCGCAGGAGGTGAGTAACATTGGTTTTTATGTTCCCTCACCAACCCTAGGCCTCCGATTATTATACTCCGGGGTCTGAATAGATCCCGGAGTATAATAATAGTAGTATTTGCGGCCCGCGGCCTCACTTACCAATACCCGCGGCCACTCACAGCTGCATCCACTTCCCTTTCTGCGTCCCATAGCAGAAGGGGAAGCGAGGGCGGCCACGAGCAGACGCGGGGTAGGTAAATAAATAGGCCGTTACCTGCCGGGGATGCTCCAACAGGTTACGGCCTATTTATATATATAAAAAAAAAGTTATACTCACCTGCGATGCCTTGATGGAGCCGCCGCCTCCTCTTCTTGTTCGCGACGTCTGTGTCTCAGCGTAGGCGGCGTGATGACGTCATTGTATCGCCGCCTGCGCTGAGATGCGACATCTTGTAAACCAGCCCAGGACAGGCCTCGCTCAGCTCTGTTTTTTTTTTTTTTTTTTTTTAAAGCGGCCTGTCCTGGGCTGGTTTACATGAAATAGTAAAAATGCCACCCCCCGGACAGTGCCGCCTGAGGCGGCCGCCTCAATTCGCCTCATTAGCGGTGCGCCCCTGGGGACCACTATGGGACATTATTCTGTATAATGGTGTGTTTTCTATATTAAGGATGTGTTTTTGCACAGAAAACTCAGGCTTTGTTTTTTTTTTTTTGTGCAAAAATGCACCAGTTTTACATCGATTGAAAAAGTTCCAAATATAGCTGCATCCAGATACATAGTGTGTATTCACCATAAGGATGCTGCTATACGGTGCTCCTGGACACATTTACCACTAATTGGGGGCTGCACATGGACTTTCATTGCTTCTAATCAGAAAGTACAGGAGCATCCCAGGAAATAGCAGTAAACGCATGTGTCCTAAAGCATCTGGTGGCAGCACTTCTGTGTTATAGTTTGTGGTATATGACTTTAGTTTAGGGGTCGTCAGACTTACAATTATTGACCGACACTCCGAGTACCTCATCTTTGATTTTTTTATTAAATTCGGCACGCCGAACAAAAAAGGTTGCCTACCCCTGGTCTAGACGCTACAACAATGCCTCCGGTCTATGTCAGTCACTACATTGGCTGCCTATTCAATACAGAATACAATATAAACTTTTCACCCTCATCCACAAGGCTCTCCATAATGCTGCACCTCCCTACATTTCCTCCCTCATCTCTGTCTATCGCTCAACCCCTGTTCTCCATTCACTCAATGACCTAAGACTAACATCCTCTATTATCAGAACCTCCCACTCCCCTATCCAAGACTTCTCCCGAGTTGCACCACTTCTCTGAAATGCTCTACCCCAGACAATCAGATTAACACTCAATTTCTACAGCTTCAAGCACAAACTGAAGACACATCTTTTCAGACAGGCCTATCACAATTCCTAATGTAAACCTTTCTGCAGTTAGTTTTCCCTAAAACTTACCCTCCTCTGTTCACACACCCGCATACCCACAGGATATGATGCCATATCAGACTGTAACTTTATATGTCCAGGAACCATCTACATGTTAAAGGACACGACTGGTAACGGCTCATAGAGCTTTATTGATGCGTAAGTAAAGTAACCGCTATCACAAAAATGTCTAGACAACTGTATAAGCAATGCTACCTCCGATGCCGCCCCTGCTACCTCTTGTGTCACCCCCTCTACCTCATAGATTGTAAGCTCTTGCAAGCAGGGTTCTTAGTCCCATTGTTTGAATTGACTGTTTCTTTTGTAATGTATCTTTTTTGTCTGTACTTGAACCCTACAATTTGTAAAGTGCTGCGGAATATGTTGGCGTATATAAATAAAATGTATTATTATTATTATTATTACTATTAGTTACCAATCCCATTTTAATTTCAGTGTCTAGCTAAGAGCAGGGGGAGTATCTCAGACTACCAAGTATACATAGTATTGCCTGAGAATCTGGCAGTCATTTTACTGAATAGATGGAGGTCACATGACTAACTAAATCAGTAAACCCTTTTGCCAGAATTGTTCCATCAAGCTTTGTTAAACTTCATGATGCAGTCAGTCTTTGGAGGGATACATATTTCATTCCTCATTATATAGGTCATACCTCAGAATTGATGTAACATTTGTCTGTTACTCTTCCTTGTCCACCACCACATCCCATGTCCATGGGTCAAAACACGATATAGTCGTGGCCCAGTTTCCCTACTTGACATAAGAACATGATCATTGGTTGTGTGCTGGCCGTGGTTGATGTATTTATTTTTTTTTTTTAAGTATTTCAATGTTTGTCACAGATCCATAATATACATTCAGTCTTGTTTTTTTTTCCCACGGATCCATAGACGTGTATTGGTGTGGTGCATCCACATCAGTAACAAGAAACAGACACGTTGCTTTTTTTTTTTTTTTTTTTTTGTGAGATCAATATTACCAGTTGACAGATCATGCAATGGTAATCCAGTTCCGCAACTGTGCAGAAGTTTACTACATGAACAAGCAGGAATGAACCCAGTAAGTCTCTCTGAAAATAGAATGCCTTGAGCACAGAAGATTGACAAAAACATATCTACAGTTCACATAAAAAGCAATCTCAACTTTAAATCCAGTAGGAATGCAGTTCAGTTGGGAGAGTGGTCACTGAATCCCAGGGTTTTCCACCAGAGAACACTCAAGTGGGGTGTCCAATTAGTAGATGTTATGGCTTCTTCAGGCAGCAACAAACTGAACAGATTCTGTTCCCTGAATCCATCTAGAGCTATTGGATGTTCTCTAGTTCTGGAGTAAAATATTCAATTTATGTGTACCAACTATTCCAAAAGTCCTGAGAATAATCAGCAATGACAAGGTTAATGCAATAGCGATCATCCCTTTTGACAAGCCTAGTTCCCTCTCTGTTATCTCTGTCCAGAGGTGTCTATTGGAAATTTCCTCACAAACCAGACTGACTTCTGCAGAAAGGTCTGCTTCACCAGTGCCCAGTTTAGTTTGGAGACTGATACAGTAAAATTAACTAGAAGATTAACTTTCAGATAAAGTAATACTGTATCTACACTACTGGCATTCATGAACCTTCACTTAATGAATCTTATGACCGTATATGAAAGATCCTCAAAGACTGGCTAAACCATCGATCTCAGATTAATCTCAGATTAATAGGAATGATCAGCTGACTGTCTTGCACTGCTTGTTGTGCAGCAGCTGTTCAATTGCAGAATCCCTGGCAAGAGTCAGCAGTCTTCTGCAATCTCTGCCCCTATTGAGAACAATGGAAGGCAGATTCAGTGCGGAATTTGGTGCTAATTTTGAGGCGGATCCTGGCTCAAAATGAGGGCAAAAGTTTGCCGTGAGAGCATACCCTTACAGTTTCTCCACAACTAGGTCTTAAACCCAGCACTCTATATGTTAAAGCATTTTTGGAAAATTCCCTTTCCAATCAGCCATTGTTAAGAAGATTTTACAAAGCTAAGCATAATTACCAGTCATAAATCCTGTACCATCCTAGGATTTATCCATCATCCTCAAAGTGCTGGAGTCTCCTTTTGAGCCCATATCAGCCTCTTTAAAGTTGAGTTGAGTTTTTATAAAAAGTTGAAATATGTACAGGGTCTTGCTGGGTAGTCTGTTCTATGACTGTATAAACCATGGTGTCCTATTAGCTTTTCTACTGCAGCACTTTTTATATTTGTCTCTGAGGCTGTGGACGTGTACAATAAGAAGCAGTCTGCCCCCAAACAAACAGCTGAGAAAGCCCAACTGAGGGTGGGTTCACACTTGCGCCGGCACTCCATCCGCCGCGAATCCGACCTAAATGTCGGATGCTTTGCTTAAAAACCCTTTCACGTCGGACATGCAGGACTTTGTGTCCGACGAAAAAAAACGGCTTCGCGGCGCAGAGCGTGTAAGCGCACACCCACGTTTTGCTTTAAAAACCCATTCAAGTGAATGGGTTTTTAAGCAAAGCGTCGAAAACCTTTCCCTATCCAGTCCCTATCCTGTTTTCCGACATTTAGGTCGGATTCACGGTGGACGGAGTGGCGGAGCAAGTGTGAACCCACCCTGACCATAATATAGGAAATCCAGGAAAAGTGAACTGCAAATACAATGTAAATACATGCAGGCATGTAGCTAAAACACAGGAAATATCTATCAGCACAATCAGGAAAGCTGTTTGCAGTCTATGAATAATATTACATATGTAATCACACAAGCAGATTGAAGGAGATACAAGTACATAGAAGACTTTTCCTACATTGTATGCTGTGAGTTTTGCAGAATGTGAAGTCCTTTGCACAGAATAAGCAGTTTGTAGATGTGTGTGGAGGCATGAGGAGAATCAACCCCCTCCTTTCTCCAATTAAAGTGCATTAAATTTTGATCTAGAATCACAATGTTATGATAAGATCTCTGAAGCAAATATCAGAAATTGCAGGAACTGGCTGACATCATAGAGCAGTGGTCCCCAATTTGGGTCAGCAATCTGGCCACAGTGTTGTTGCTCCTAGCTCTATACTAAACATGATTCCCCCCCTCTACGCTCTCTATAGTACACCAAACAGCGATGTACACCAGGGTGTGCTGACAGGACCTCGGTGTACAACGCTGTAGACCAGGTCGCCGCCATTAGCTACATAGGTAACGGCAGGGACCCGGTCTACAGCACTGTACACCGAGGTCCCACCAGCACGCCCTGGTGTACAGCGCTGTTTGCTGTATAACCCCACCCCATATGAGCAAAGCCCCGACCCTAAACTGCCCGTCCCGTCCCCGCTCCCTGCCTCCCTTGCTGGGCCGTGGCAAATAAAAGGTTGGGGACCGCTGACATAGAGTATTAGAACTAGCTATTTAACTCTTACACAGGGCTGACAGATAGATCCCAGGCACCCAAACGTCATCACCAATGTCAACCACAAAGCCAGATGGACTTATTCTGAATTTGGAGATCAAGTTATCACCACAGAAACTGGGATAAGAAATAAACGCTCCACCAACTGAAGTCTAACCAGAACCCACAATAAACTCACAAGGCAGATCAAAAAGAAGGAGATGAATCAGAAGAGTGAACGTGTCCAAGTCAAAAGTCAGTCTCACTAAAGCACACTCAACTAGCAGGCACATGGATATGCAGGAACAAGTTTTAACAACTTCACAGGTGGGCAGGGTAACCTTAAAGCAACAGCAGCTAAACTGAGATGCCTGACACACGTATATGAAATGAGACTAAGTTGTATGAAAAGTTAGTCACCATTTAATGATAGGCCATCAATTTTTAAGTTTAATAATCCTTTAAATTCCAAAATAAGAGGTGTAAATATAGATTTGTCAAAGTGATCCATAGTTTTGCAAAGAGTAGTAGTAATTTTTTTCAAAGAGCAACATCTTCAAGAGTATATTGAACACTTCAAATACAGGAAGATCAGTGGGAAACCCTGTTTTTTCATAAATCCATAAATACAGTTGCGGGAACCTTTTTGAAATGTACATTTTTTAAATAAAAACCTGCCTTCATATAGCAGAATAATGTAATAAAAACATATAAATATTTTTATCTTCTGTAAACCTATTAAAATGTCAACAAGCGGGCTGTCCCTTGCTGGTGACATATCTTACATCAAAGCCTATGTACAGACAAAGAGAGAAAACTCCCTCCCTCGTCTAGGTAAATGCTTGCTGCCATTGGTTTGGGTATACTAATAATGGGTACCCAAGTACCCATAGTACTGTACCCCATATAGTGTGCTAATTCAGTAAAATCCCCTGTATATGCAAACAATAACTCATCTGTGTCTGATTCTGCAGTCTCTATGTTTCTTAGGTTAGCAGAAAGGAGACAGAAAAGAATATTACTGCAGGATAAGATTACTCTCACATACCGTAGTTTGTTGTCTGTTACCATGGGGGCACATAACCTGTAAAAACAAAATGTTTAAATCAATTTAATCAAAGATAAATTTTGCAGTGTTTTCTAATTTTTCATTGTAGATGTCCTGGAGCAATAAAAATGTTTGTAAAGTTTGACATAACCTTTGAATCTAATTATGACATCACTAGGACAGCCAGACTTAGTAACACATAAATACATGATGCTCATTAACACATGCACATCCAGCCAAATTAGCACATGAATACCTAATAGTTGTATTATGCATTGATATGTTAATGGGCATGATAGCAGGGGGTAATGAAGTGTTACTGAGCCAATCAGACCCTCTGCCTATTCACACCAGTTGACTATTAGGGACTCAAAGAACTAAATAAAGACACGGGATAGCAGGGCCGTGAAAACAAAACGATAGTAATGAAGATATGCTATGAAATGAATACATCTCCATTTGATGACTATAGAATTCAGAGTCCAAAAAAAGGAATGTAAAAGTTTAGGAATACAAAATGAAGATGAAAGGGTTAAGGGGGTTTTCCGACCCCAAATCAGTTTTTCATACTAATGACCTACCCACAGGACACCCAGATCTTGCACAGATCAGCTGTTGCACTAGCCTCTGTGTGTGGGAAGCTGCTGCAGAGGACAGGCAGGGAGTGCAGGCTGCTTCTATTCAAGTAATAGGTGTGGCACAGCATTACCTGAATAGTACAGCCGGCACACACTCCCTATCCCATCCGGAGGTTACTGCAACAGCTGATCTGTGCAAGATCCAGGTATTGGACCGTCACACATCACATACTGATGATCTATCCTGTGGATAGATCATCAGTTTGAAAAATGGATTTAGGGGTGGAAAACCCATTTAAAGCCTTATTCCACCGCAATTGACTTTCTTCGTCAGCTGCAGTGAAACAAAGAGGGGTCTCCCACACACTCAGATGCGTTGTCTGGCTGTGTACTCACAGCTAGGCACCTGCTCCTAATGCCTAACCCTTTAGATGCCACTGTGAATAGCAGCCGCAGCATCTAAGGGGTTTCGGAGGGAGATGGCGCCCTCCTGGAGGCATCAAAACCCCTGCCAACAAGATCATAGGAGTCTGATGCCTTTACAAGGCAGCCGGGGCCTAACAAATTGCCTGTCAGAAAATACCATGCAGTATAATGCATTACACTACATAATTATTGCAATGCATTATAAAAGATATCAGAAGAATGCAAGTTAAAGTCCCCTAGGTGGACAAGAAAACTATTAAAAAAAATTAAAGTTTAAAAAAAAAAAAAAAAATGTTAAAACATAACATCACATTAATCCTCCCATCCCAAAATTTTTAATAAAAACCCGAGACCTGAGCAATACAACTATTATGGTATATTACCCACAAAATTAACAGCATCAAAAAAAATTCAGGTTGAGCCATTCTGAAATGGTGGGAACCTCAGCCCGCCACCTACAACCTCATTATCTGTACTTTAGCTAATAAAATCATCCTGATAATGGAAATCAAACTCCTGTTTTTGTCACCCTCTCCTTGAAATAGACTATAAGAGCAATGTAATTACAGAAACTCAATCGAGAAGGGGGTTGATAATACCATTTTCTCTTCAATAATCTCATGTATCCAATTCCAAAAATTCAGAATATGGGCAGGACCAAAGTAGATGTAAAAAATCAACCCCTTCCACACCACTTCGGTTACATAAACCCTGATCTCTCAATTAGATCCTTTTTAAATATGCCAGCGTATAATAATACATGAATTACATTAAATTGCATACATTTAAGAGAACTATTGTAACCCCCCAAATTCTCTTAAATTCCATCCAGCTAGAAGATATAAATTTACACAGGGGTCGATTCCTATAAATTCGATTTTCCTGATTCCAGAAGTTCAAAAATAATTGTAAATTTACCATCAAATCCATTAACTAGATATTCAAAAAAATAACAAAAAGGTTTACACTTGGCAAAAGTAGTAAAACTTGAACAAACTATACAAATGTAATTGTATAAGAGTTAATAATATTTAATGAATGAGATATATCTGCTCCTAAATAGTACTAATAAACAATACCACTTGTCCTACAAACAAGAACAAACCTTCATATAGTTACATTGATGGAAAAATAAAAAAAAGTTATAGGCATTGGTATTTGGTGATGAAAAAAACATAAAAAACTGTTTGGTCATCAAGGCTTTAAACAAGAGGAGGTGTATGGTATAAAATTACTGTATATATCACGGATTATACATGATAATTACCTTTTCAGAGTCATTCATTGTGGTTGTAATTTATTTATTTTATATACACTATTCTCACTACATCTGCTTCTAAAATACTGGATACTCCACCGCCAGATATGAAAAACAGAAAATTTCACCCAATCTCTTTGTGGGTAATCTTATTGGTGTGTTTGTGTTTAGGACTAAATGGGTTTTTACTTTTGAATTCATACACAGTTACACATAGCAAGCAAAATGCCAACAAGTCATTACTGGTAAAGCAGACCATTATTTATAATTTATAGCATGTAGCATTGTAACCAGGGATGTACTTCTTAAAGGGAGGGAGCAAAGCTGTGAGATTTTTGCTATTTTGCTGCCCTCTAGTGGGTTTTTATTGAAATAACTGTATACATTGGTATCTTATTGAATATAATGGTTTCCACAGCAGATGACAAAAACTATGGATTATCAGTTCAGTTCCACTCACAATCATTAAACCGAAGCCTGGGATTTGTACAGGATATATAACTATGTACAAGCACAATCAGCTTGACTGTGTGAAATGGTACAAGAAACGTAGATCGATAGAGTGGTTTTAGACAGCAGGTCTATGGAGTCGGAGTCAGTAAAAATGTACCAACTCCAGACTCTGACTTGAGAATACAAATATTCAGTTTTACCATGGTAAAATATAAATAACATTAATCATATTTTAGAATATATATATATATATACACACACTTATTGTAAAAAAAAAACCAAAAAAAAAAACCACTCAGATAGAAATGTTGGATTGCTGCGAACATTGGCATGCAGTTATGTCTCAGGCAGATATGTAAATGATTACAGATGTCGTCTGATTAGTCACTGGGTCTTACCACAAGAGGGCATAAATGTGCTTCCCCACTGCCCTATATAAAAAAAAAAAAGCTCTCCAAGACTTCTTTTGAGTAGCGTACCTCTTGTGAGAGATCATTGACTGCTTGACATGACATCGGACCAGCAGGAGCATTTCACCACATGTGTAGCAATGAGCCCTGATCAGAGTTACATCTCCAGACCTATCCGAAGTAGTCGGAAAGATTTTGTGTAGTACAGCAGGAACCCTGTACCAGCAGGAGAGGATTTTAGTTTGTCTCCTGTGCTCTGCAGGAGATAGGGAATTTATGACAGGATTGAAATGCTAAACGCCACATATATGGTGAAAAAGAAGTCCCAAGGTCTCTTTCCCAATTCGCAGTGAATGCAGGGAGGGGGCAATCTTTGAGGACTGTAAGCAGGTTGTAAAGCAGAGAAAAGGCATGGGGTATCAGTGATTGAGAGGCGCAGAGGTGCTTGAAGGGGTAAAGAGTTCTTTGAAGTTTACTGGTGCGCTTTATAGAGGTGTATAAGTAGTGGAGCTGTACGTATTGCCAATGAGTAATATGGGTTCTGCACTCCGAGGGAACCAAGTCCTGGTAGGAGCGTAGGGCAGTCGGGGTCAATACTTGTAGAAAATTGAGAGAGGTATGTCCTGGAGAGTAGGATAGAAAGGGGGACCGGAACGCAGTAGGAAAGTCTGAGTTGCCCAAGATGGGAGTTATCGGGTCATTGTTAGTAAACAGGTTTGTAAAACCGCGATATGTCCTAAGGGTGTGGAGGACTTCGCGTGCAACATATGGTAGAGCAATAGTGGCTTTTTCCGACCAGTGGCGTTTATGGAGCCAAGCAAGGACAGTGAGCAGATGAGAATCGAAAGTTCCCTCAAGGGCAACCCAGAGTTTGGTGTTGGCAGAGTGATGCCAGTCCAGGATTCGTGCGGCAGTCACTGCAAGATAGTAATGTAATGAATCGTGGGACAGCTAGGCCCCCCCTCCCTTTTAGGCAGCATCATGACTCGTTTGGCAATTCTAGGGGGTTTGGAGGCCCAGGTGAATTTGGAGTAAGAATTTTGTATGGAAGAACAAAATTCTTTAGGGAGAGTTATAGGGATAGTCTGAAAAAGATGGAGTCTGGGAAGAACGTGCATCTTAAGGATGTTGATCCTGCCCAACCAAGAGAAGCCTACGTACGAAGGACCGGCGGAAGTTGAAGGAATAGGTCTCAGATAGATTACAAGGAAGATGTATCCCTAGGTATTTAATAACTTTGGGGGACCAAGTGAAGAGAACGGAGGAGCAGAGAGGTAGACAAGGGATGATGAGAGGGAGGCATTAAGTACCATGCTCTTGGAGAGGTTAGTTTTATAATTGCTGAAAAAAGTGAGGGTAGCAATGTGCGTGGTCTGGGTTGTGTTGGATGGCTAGGAGATGCTCAATGACCAGTGCATAGATTATCGGGTGCCATTGTGGATTGAGAGATGGGGGGGGAGAGCACACCATTTACCCTTATTTAAGCTTGTGGAGACGTGTACAGGGCGCGTATGCGGGAGAGTATAGTGTTACCTAAGCCTATTTAAGCAATAGTAGATTCCAAGAAACCTCAATCCACCCTATCAAAGGCCTTGTCCGCGTCCAGAGAAAGTAGCATCACTGGTGTATGTGAGCACTGAGCATAGTGAATCACGGAGAAGGCCTTCAAAGTGTTATCTAGGATAGCATATTTAATGCCTAGGTCCCACAATCTGGCCCTCACCTGAAGAAACTGCCATCTCCGTTCCTGGACTTTGGACTTAAAGTCAGGATAAAAGGAGAGCTTGGTGTTCTCAAATTTAACAACTCATTGAAGCCTCGCTGCCACCAGTATAGCATCTCTGTCTCTGAAATTCAGTACTTTTATGATGAAGGGTCTAGCAGGTGCACCAGGAGGTAGAGGTCTAGTAGGAATAAGGTGGGCTCTCTCTATGACAAAGCAAGTGGATAAGGAAATCGGAGTGAGGAGGCCTTTAATAAGACGTTCAGCAAATGCTTTCAGGGAGTCCCAAGATTCTGATATTATTGCACCTTTTCTCAGCATGCTTTGCTCTCACCTGAAGGCTCTTGACCTACAGCTGCAAAGAACGGCTGGAGTTTGCAGTAGAACGAGCCAACTCCTCCACCTCACCGTCTGCGTTCTGCCTCTGTGGTGTGGTCTCGAATTTTGTCCATGTCATGTCAAAGACAATTACAGGTGCATCTCAATAAATTAGAATATATCTGAAACATTTCTTTCTTTCAGTAATTAAAAATAAAAAAGTGACCTATATTTTCTAGATTCTTTACACATAGAGTGATCTATTTCAAGTGTTTTATTTCTGTAAATGTTGATTATGGATTACAGGTAATGAAAACCAAAATGTAAGAAAATTTGAATATTGTAAAAAAGTTCAGTATTGTAAATTCAGTGTGTCACCTGCCAAGATTTCCTAAGTCTTTAAATGGTCCCTCAGTCTGGTTCAGTAGGACACACAATCATAGAAGACTGCAGATTATGAAATTAATTACTGAATTAATTTATTGAGATGCACCTGTAAGGTCAGACTGGAGGTGATCAATTTTAACTGTAAGAGCTGCCTGACAGGCCGCTATCACTGGCATTATCTTATCCACTGCAGGAGTAGCCACTCACTCCATATTGTCAGGGGGACCTTCATCTGTTTGACTCATGCCGTCAAATATGAGATTTGATAGTCAGTCGAGGTACAATAAATGAGATAGCGTCCTATGTCAGTCCAGAAATAGTATTGCAGAGTCACTGGCAAGATGGTGGCTTAGCAGTATAGTAGCAGTGGTAGTATCAGCACTGCCCGCTGGAGTATGGAGAGCGTAGTCACAGTAGTTATAATGAAAGGCAATCAAGCAAAGTTTTGACCAACAAAGGGCCGTACAGGCACCAGGAGAATCCAAGTTTCAGATATACAAGGGGTCATCAAGGTGCTCAGTTTATCACACTGGTATCAGACAGTAAAAGCTGAAGTTCAGTGCAGACCTGGTCAGGTCTAAATATATAGATAATAAAGCATGGCAGTGATGCAGAGCGGCCAGTATACACCCCAGGAGGTAGTGGAAACCCTCACAGCACAGCAGGTGTGTCTCCGAGGCTGCAGGGCAAAGATCTCCGCCACTTGGTGACACAGTCCCTTCCCAAAATGTTTGCTGGCATGGTGCTCCCCCAAAGTGATCACCCCTCATGGCACCCCCGGGACCAGACACACCACCCAAACTAGATGGTGTCACTGCCCAACGGTGGCCCAGAGGGTAAATGCGGCTCAGGAGTGATGAACAGGGATGACCCTGGCAGCAGTCCTGGTACTCACATCGTGCTATGGTGTCAGAGGATTTTAGCAGGCCGCAGCAAATGTCAGCGGGTGCCTTACAGACACAGCCCCAGGAGTGGACTGGCAGCACCAGGAAAGGATCCACTGACCCACCAGGACCCAAGGAGGAGACTGATGGCCGACAAGACCGCCAACAAAGGTCCCAACACAATGAGAATCAGAACTCACGGAGTGTGCGACTTCACTCCATGACAGTTAGGCCGCACACCCCCAGATTATAATAATTCACCGAAACAACCCCGCGGGGAGTGAACAATTATTTGTCAAAACGAGTCTTGTGGTTTTACCCGTCTCATCTAATGAAGAGTTCCGGTAATTGGAGCATTATACTGTGTGGGGCCACTGTGGAAGATTATACTGAGTGGGGATACTGTGGAACATTATACTAGCAGAGGCCACTGTGAGCATTATACTGTTTAAGTCCACTGTGGAACATTACACTATCAGGGGCCAGAAGATTTCCAAAGAAAAAAAGAAACAGCATCATCCAGCTCATCGATAGTGGTCACTCGGCCAAGAAAATTGTCAAACTGCATGTGAGTGCCATGACAGTTGGAAGAATACGAAATGAAGTCCGTCCATCCATTCAAAAGTCAAGAGGAGGACGCCCAGGCAAAATATTGGAGTCAACAAGGCGGCTTATAACAAGGTCTATTAGTTCTGGAGAGACAAACACGGCAGTGGAGGTGACTCGTATGCTTCTTAATAAGGAGATCACATCCATGCAAGCACCGTGCAATGCATGTTACACAAGTCTGAAATGGTGGCCCAAAAAAAGGTGAAATAGCCTCGACTTCAATATTTTCATAAGAAGAATTGACTCAAGATAGTTCAAGAAGTGGACAGTAGAATATTGGAAACAGGTGATTTGGAGTGATGAGACGAAAGTCAATAGACTGGGCTCTGATGGGTGCAAATGGGTCTGGAAGAAACAAGGGAAAAGGGGGCTAACGGATCGAGAAATTGAAGGAACTGTCAAGTTTTGTGGAGGAAGACTGACGATATGGGGTTGTTTCACAGCCAAAGGCGTTGGATACTTGACCAGGTTCAATGGTCGTCTCAATGCTGAGCTATATGTGAGTATCCTACAAGATGAGTTAGTTCGTACACTCAAGTACTATGGAAGAATGACATATTGTTTGACAACTACCAGGAAACAGAAGCATAAATCGAGATTAGCGAAGAAATGGTTCAATTACAATGAAGTAGAGGTGCTGGATTGGCCCCACTGTCCCCAGACCTCAACCCAATCGAACACTTGTAGGTAGAGTTGAAGAAAAAGCTGTATTCGTACCTAGGTGAATCAACCAGTATGTACCAACATTGCATAGAAGAGACCTGAGATCAGATTTTGGTGGAGACATACTTGAATCTGATCGAGAGCATGCCCAGAAGGATTCAGGTAGTGTTAAAATCTGAAGGTGGATTTACAAAATACTAGCAAAATAATAAAGCACTGTTGGCCTGTTCCCGTTACGTGCCCCGGGGCGTGCAGATATCGGTGCCGTAGTAGTGGGCAGAGATCACAGCCGAATGTGTCAGAAGGGCATACCTGACAGTCTAGCTGGCTGGGGTGTGAGGAATGCCCCCTGACTGTACTTGTCCATAGACTTGTACTGTCAGGAACGCCCTTCTGACGATGAGCAGAAAACTAATGGCACCGATATCTCCAGCCCCCGGGGCACATAACGGGAATGCCGATTGTGCGCTGAATTCAGTGCCTGAGGACATGAAAGGTCCACTTTAAGTAAATTTCCCTTTCTCCATTCTTTAATTTACCTTAAATTACAGGCCCAATTGTAAAGCTGTACAATTAGGTATTGGAATTCTTCCTTTTCCTTTTTTTCTGTGTATAAGCTGCTCATTCATACTTTGGCCTTTTTATTCTTCCATATAAAACTTGAAAAGATTATTTCCATCCTTTTCAAAGGGAGTCGTAAAACCTCCCCCAGCCAATGATCTTTACGGAATACAGGAAGAACAAGAACAGCCTCGTCATTACTAAACACTAAGCCCATCCAGGCTTCTTATTTGTCAGGGCTGGATGACGGTGATCTTCCACTGCCCATGGGCCGCATAAGAAGCCTGGATGGGCGTGTTTAGTGCCAACACGGCTGTGCTCGGGGATTGAAGACAACCCCCCCTTGGCTCCAATAATTTGCATATCATTTGCATATCAGTAAGAACAGCTTTTTACACACATTCTGGGGGCTCATCTACATTTTAAAGGTACGGTTTGACTTGTATTCCTAGTGTAAGTGCGAATCCATGCCAATTGAACCATTTCCCCAGTGCTGCTGCAGAACCCTGGGGAGAGGGAGCACCCAAACCCAGACAGTGAACCCTAAAGCCCTCCAACCTCCCCCCCCAACTGTCCCTGGCTAACTTGCCTGATCTGACCTAAGCGACAGCCAGCAACTGTTCAACAGTCTCTTCTTAATATAAGTGGCAACACAGAACGCGGACAGGACGAACAACAACAAAGGGAGGTCAGCTAGCCAAGGGGTCAGTAACAGACGAGCAATGCAGTACAGAATCAAAATCCAAGAGAATAGTCAAAGTCAAAGCCAGAGGTCAGGAATAGGAATACAGGTAACAAAACAGTAAGGAGTAAAGGCCAGTACGTTAGAAGCAAATAGCAAGCGCCAATGTGAATCTGAGCAAAGAATAAATAGGAAGGAAGAACCCGCCCCAGACTTGATAGGACGATAGACTGTCAATCACACAGGCAAGGCTGAGATTAACTATTTGAGGAGCAGAGAGAAACAAAGGTGCAGGAGACGGGTGTGGTTGAAATTCAATTACAGAAAAGAGGTACTAGGACAGTGTTCAGACTGAGCAACAAGAACCCTACACAAGGAATCAAACTGAACACGCCTCCTTCGCCGCAGCATGTGTGTGGAGGGTGGCGCAGAGATCCGAACAGGCAGTGACATTACAACTAGCCTGTACAGTACTATAGCAGTAGTTCACAGTGACTGGGGGAGGTGATAGACTTCCTTTAATGTCCTTATTTTTTAACAGCGGGATCCTTTGCATGGGCTATTTTAATCTTGTGAAGCTAAATATCTTCAGAAGATGATATCTTCCCAAGATAGATAAAGGCAGTCATTTTCTCAACTTCTTATAGACAGATAATTACTATAATATACAGTCATGGCCATAAGTTTCGGCACCCCTGAAATTTTTACAGAAAATAAGTATTTCTCCCAGAAAATGATTGCAGTTACACATGTTTTGTAATAAACATGTTTATTTCCTTTGTGTGTATTGGTACAACACAAAAAAAAAATTGAAAAAAGGCAAAATTGGACAAGTCTCCAAAAATGGGCCAGACAAAGTTGTTGGCACCTTTTCAAAACTGTGGGTAAATATCTTTGTTTCAAGTATGTGATGCTCATTCAAACTCACCTGCAGCAAATAACAGGTGTAGGCAATATAAAAATCACACCTGAAACCAGATATAAAGGAGAGAAATTGACTCAATCTTTGCATTGTGTGTCTGTGTGTGCCACATGCATGGAGAACAGAAAGAGGAGAAGAGAATTGTCTGAGGACTTGAGAACCAAAATTGTGGAAAAATATCAACAATCTCAATGTTACAAGTCCATCTCCATAGAACTTGGTGTTCCTATGTCCACAGTGCACAACATAATCAAGAAGTTTACAACTGATGTATGATGATACAAGACCCAGATATGGATTTATTGTACTCATATTCGCTCCTATGATATGGTTCCTGTCTGTTATCAGCAATTTGGTTGTAGGCTTGGGGGATGTGGTTCGTGGAATCTGTGACCAACAACCCTTTGATCCCCAGCGAGTCACTAACACAGGCCTTTATTGGCATAAGACTGCTACCCTCATTAACCCAGCAGGGGGTCCTGCAGAAAGGATGTGCTGGGGGAACGGTCTGCATATCGTCTGCAGACCTGCCGGAGCCAGGTCTACTTCAAAGGGATTATGGTTTTAATACAATATCTGGCCTGGGGGACATCTTACAGTCGCCTCAATAAATTCCCCAGAAGTGTCAGGTCAAGGTGCACACTCAGAATACACATATGTCCCAGTTCAAAGCCCAGAAAAGGTCCAGGCACTGATCTCCTTACCGAAAGGGAATTGGGGTGTCAACCTGGGAGTCTACGTGTTGGGGATCTCGCCCATAATCCTATCATACCTCCGGCCCGACCCTACAGTCATCTGGCAATGAATTATAAAAGGAAATATGATTCTAAGAGATGTAGAGAGGGGGACGGGGCTCCTCCCCCTGGTGACCTCATTTAGGGAGGAAACCAGTGGAGGTAAAAGGTCTCAGTCCAGGTTGAGTCGCTCTCTTTTGTCTTCTGTCCTTGGTGATGTGCTGTTCCAGAAGGAGAGGCGTGGGGAAGGTCAAGTTGGAGACTCCCACCATGTGGTCTCCATGCGGCCTAAGCAGTGAGGCCTGAGACCATTTTGTTAACCTGGAAGAGGTGTAACCGCATGTAGGAAACACATGCTTTTGCTTAAAGGGGTATTTCAACGTACATAAACATTTTTAAATTTGTAGATAATTAAAAGTTAAACATTTTTGCAAATATAAGTAATTAAACATTTTGCAGAATTTTAAAGATTTTTTTCTAAATATCTTGTGATCACAGTCTTGTTTTGTTGCTAATGGATACGACCATGAATGCAGAAACTTTCTAAAGTCAGCAAATCAGCAATGATATCCTTATTGTGGCTGGGATATCTTCTCATACATGTAGGGTCTCTGCCTGATAACCCGGCTACAATAAGAAAATCATGGCTTGGTTTTTGACAAGTCCCAGACCATAGAAAGTTTCTACATTTGTGGTCGTATCCATTGGCAACCGATCAAGGCACTACTAAGATGGTTAGAGAAAATCTTTAAAACGCTACAGAATTTTAAACTACTTATATTTGCAAATACGTTTAACTTTTAATTACCTACAAATATAGATATGATTATGTTCATGGGAATACACCTTTAAAAATGAACCCTGATGCCTACCACATGGGTTAGAGAAATGGACAATCTATTTGTTCTGGAAATTGTGTTCTGATGAAATTCGCATGTGTTGGACTTTTGAAGTACGTGCCCTGAGCTCCTCATCTTCATCATCTGGAGCCAGAGAAACCATCACAATCTGGTGTTGGTAATATGTTCTTTTCTTTCTGTTAACTCCCATTTTCATTTTGTGCACTGTGTCGTGTTGCTTTCCACTTGTATTTGCTTGCTAATTGCTACAGGTATTCTCTGTATGTGTTAAGTGTCTAGTGCCGATCTGCTTAGGAGTTAACAAATATATAAAATTTAGAAGGCTCATCGTTCGTATTATCCTATTGACCCAAAACACTCACTGGTGGTGGGTGTGAAGTAATTGAAGCGATCTCAGGTGTGCCGGAAGTGGGTTCCAGTAGGATGAGATCCTTCACAGTGGTGGCAGCATTGTGGGATATAGGATACACAGCGTTTGTGTGTGTAGTATCACTCAGATGCTGGGGATTTGCGGCAAAATCCTACAAAGCGAGCTCGGTACTAGGGCAGGCTATAAGATACGGTGAAAGTTTGGCATGGTGCTGTTCCCTTCCCTTTCTCTTTGTTTTTCTATCCTATTTTTTATTTGGCAATGGCTTCCAGTGGATGGCTAGTGGGCTCAGAAGCAGAACCAGAGGTCTGCAGCAAATGGCTTCTACTGAACTCCAGGAGATGGCTGATATGGAAGGTGCCACAGCCATGTAGGAAGTGGAGCAGAGTCTTGAGGTGCTGGGACAGGGAATCATGGCCACTCCAGAAAGTTCAGTGGCTAGCCCTGTCCCAGAGATCACTTCGCCTGATGGGACGAGTAGCTCAAGCCCTCTGGGAAGAATGGACTTCTATTTGCAACTGACCTTACAGCAGCTAGGCCCCAGTGACTCTAACACTCGCCTACAGTTGATTCTCCAATATCAACAGGCCGAGAGAGAAGCTGCAGAGCGTCAGGCGAAGAGAGAAGCTGAAGCATCAGAGCGACAGGCAGCGCGTCAGGCGGCTGCTGCCAAGCGGCAGGCCAAGAGGGAATTTGAATTGGCGATGGGCCGGATGGAGAGGACTACCAGCTCTTCCCAGAACCAAGTCCGGGATGTCCGCCAGTTCGTGTGTGACCGTGAACCCAAGACAGCAGACCAAGCGGTGCAGATCTCTGACTCCTATGCGGCCAACAGGATGCCTGAGACCAAGGGAGGAGCAATGCTGCTGAGGTCCCCAAGTTGGAAGGAGAGGCCAGGCCGGAGTTCCCCACAGCCGTCTGTCTTCAGGTTGGGTGAGACAAACTATGACCCGGGTGGTCCTTCCCCTGTCCCAAGAACTCTAAGCGCCCCAGCGACCACCTCCAAGCCCCAAGGAGTGGTCTGGCGGTGCCATGCCTGTAACCAGCCAGAATATTTCAAGGTGGAGTGCCCCAACCACCCTGAGAACCTCCCTGCTTCCTAAGCCACAGCAGGTGGTTCATCTGTGTATTTGGTTGGGAGGGTGGGAGCCCAACCCAAAGCCAACCATCAGCTGGTCATTGTGGGGGATAGAGTGGTCATGGGACTTTGGGATACTGGGGCAGATGTTACTCTGGTGCAACCTGATTTGGTCCCTCCGGACAGTATTATCCCCGGGAAACTTTAACCCTGAGGGGAATTGGACAGGAACGCTTCACTGTACCCATGGCTTGTGTCCATCTGGACTGGGATGCGGGAAAAGGAATGCGTACTGTGGGACTAATGACTGATTTGCCTGCTAACGTAATGTTGGGAACTGATCTAGGACCTATGGTGTCCCAATATGGGGTGGGGAGCACCCCCAACTTACTGTGATAAACTCTCTATGAGTAATGATGATGTTCATTTTGATTACGTGTCCTTCACTGTCATATCTGCAGAAGAGGCCTCTAACCCCCCCTCTGAGATGTTTCCCATGGCAGTCAGTGTAAATGCAAATGAGTTGTCTTCAGCTGAGAACAAGGAAAATGCTAATGAGCTGCCTGTGGCCCAACTCAGCGAGAATGCTAATGATGCTTTGTTTACTCCTGTGCCAGGAGCTAGTGAGACCTGGTCTGTAGACACGCCCACATCTGTGGGGGCCTCTCCCTCCCACTTTGTGACACTGTCTACCCAAGACCTCACAGAAGCTCATTGTGAATTAACAATTGCTAATGAATGTACAATCATGGCCAAAAGTTTTGAGAATGATACAAATATTAATTTTTACAAAGTCTACTGCTTCAGTTTTTCTAATGGCAATTTGCATATACTCCAGAATGTTATAAAGAGTGATCAGCTTAACAGCAATTACTTGCAAAGTCAATATTTGCCTAGAAAATGAACTTTATCCCCCAAACCCAAAACACCACCCCCCCCCCCCCCCCCCCCCCAACAACCCCCCCCCCCCCCCCCCCCCTCCCCCCCCCACACCCACGGGGGTGGGGGTGGAGAGGGGGAGGGGGGGGGAAAACACTCTGATATAAAAAAAAAAAAAACACAACACAACACAAAAAAAGGGGGGGGCGCCGCCCCCCTTTTTCTCTCCTCTTCTCCTCACCATTCTTCTCACAAAACACCCCCGCCCACCACCCCCCGCCCCAAAAAAGCCCCACCGGGGAGGGGGGTTGCGCCCAAGAAAGAACCCCCCCCCCCCCCACACCACCCCCCCCCCCCAAAAACCAAGGGGGGGGGGGCCTTTGCGGCCCCAACCGCCCCCCCGCCCCCCAGAAAGCCCCGCCCGCGCCGGCCCCCCCTCTTAAAAGGTTTCCCCCCCCGGGGTCGGGCTCCCCGCAGTGCAGAGCTTGCTGAGGAATGGCAGCAGGCAGGTGTGAGTGCATCCCCCCCCCCCTGTGAGGTGGAGACTCTTGGGGGGGGAGCAAGGCCTGGTCTCAAGGAGGGCAGCAAAGAAGCCACTTCTCTCCAGAAAAAACATCAGGGACAGACTGATATTCTGTAAAAGGTACAGGGAGTGGACTGCAGAGGACTGGGGTAAAGTCATTTTCTCTGATGAATCCCCTTTTCGATTGTTTGGAACATCTGGAAAACAGCTTATTCGGAGAAGAAGAGGTGAGCGCTACCACCAGTCTTGTCTCATGCCAACTGTAAAACATCCTGAAACCATTCATGTGTGGGGTTGCTTCTCAGCCAAGGGAATCGGCTCTCTCACAGTCTTGCCTAAAAACACAGCCATGAATAAAGAATGGTACCAGAATGTCCTCCAACTTCTCCCAACCGTCCAAGAACAGTTTGGCACTCAACAATGCCTTTTCCAGCATGATGGAGCACCTTGCCATAAAGCAAAGGTGATAACTAAATGGCTCAGGGAACAAAACATAGAGATTTTGGGTCCATGGCCTGGAAACTCCCCAGATCTTAATCCCATTGAGAACTTGTGGTCAATCATCAAGAGACGGGTGGACAAACAAAAAGCAACAAATTCAGACAAAATTAAAGCATTGATTCTGCAAGAATGGACTGCTATCAGTCAGGATTTGGTCCTGAAGTTGATTGAGAACCCCGCCGGGGGGGATGGCGGGGGTCCCGAAGAAGAGGGGTCAACATTGCAAATTTTGACTTGTTGCATTAACTCATTCTAACTGTCAATTTAAGTTTCTGTTACTCATAATATGAATGCAATTATATTTCTGTATGTGATAAAAACATCTGACAAACACACATAAAAACCAGAGGGCAGCAGATCATGTGAAAATATAATATTTGTGTCATTCTCAAAACTTTTGGCCATGACTGTACTGTCAATGTAATTGCCAATGCTTGTTATGAAAATGTACAGGGTAGCTCATCTGAGACACTGGAGGCGACTTCAACCACTTCTCCCAGTGCCCAAGATCAGCGCCCAACTGCTGACTATGTGCCAGGTGGTCAGGTAGGTCACGGGGATCTCAAGGCCGATCCAGGTGAGGGACGGACTGCTGGTATTGCGGTGTTAACCCACAGCCAGAGTGCTAAAAGGCTGGAGGGCGTTCCGACCCTTGAGCCATTCCCTATATCACCCAGAGTCAGAACTGAGACAGCCATGATTAGCTTCACCACATTGAAGCCGGAGGAGTCCGGCGGATATGAGACATGCACGTCTCTTCTTTCTAATTCTATTCCAGGAGTACCCGTGGCCCAAGTGCATATGGCCTGGGGTGCTGGGGGTGAGATCCAAGAAGGGGGTATGTCAAGTGTATTACCTGTCAATGTATTGTGGGGGGAATATGATCTCTGTCATTTGCCCAAGGTATCACCATCACCCACCCAAGTACAGGAGGAAAGGGGTGTAGGCCCAGGGGGGCAATGTGTCTGGGAGGTAGGACAGGGTCCGGTTAGACCTGTGCCAGAACCAGAGGTGTCCCCAGGTGAGGAGGCTCAGGGGAAGGTGAGGAACCCCCGAGACCTAAGAGGTGTAGGCCCAAGGGGACATTGTGTCTGGGAGGGAGGATAGGGTCCGGTTAGACCTGTGCCAGAACCAGAGGTGTCCCCAGGTGAGGAGGCTCAGGGGAAGGTGAGGAACCCCCGAGATCTAAGGGTTGTAGGCCCAAGGGGACAATGTGTCTGGGAGGGAGGACAGGGTCCGGTTAGACCTGTGCCAGAACCAGAGGTGTCTCCAGGTGAGGAGGCTCAGGGGAAGGTGAAGAACCCCCAAGAACTAAGGGTCACAGGCCCAGGGGGACAATGTGTCTGGGAGGGAGGACAGGGTCCGGTTAGACCTGTGCCAGAACCAGAGTTGTCCCCAGGCAAGGAAGCAAAGGGGGAGGTGTGGAATCCCCTAGAACTCTCCCAGCTAGCGGCTAGTGCGGGAGGGACCCAGAGCAGGCAGGATGCAGCCAGGTGTACATGGCTCAGAGCCTGAGCCTTAGAAGTGTCTCCACTCAGACTGGAGAGGAAAAGGGTATCGGGGTGCCGGGAATCGGGTCAGGGACCAAAGCAGGTCCTGGCGGGGTGAGGCCACCAAGGTGCCTGCGGAAGGTGATCTCTGGATCCGCCATCCTCCGTGCATGCTCTAAAAAGAGGAGGTGTGATGATACGAGACCCAGATATGGATTTATTGTACTCATATTCGCTCCTATGATATGGTTCCTGTCTGTTATCAGCAATTTGGTTGTAGGCTTTGGGGATGTGGTTCGTGGGATCTGTGACCAACCCTTTGATCCCCAGAGAGTCACTGACACAGGTCTTTATTGGCATAAGACTGCTACCCTCATTAACCCAGCGGGGGGTCCTGCAGAAAGGATGTGCTGGGGGAACGCTCTGCATATCGTCTGCAGACCGGCCGGAGCCAGGTCTACTTCAAAGGGATTATGGTTTTATGACAATATCTGGCCTGGGGGACATCTTACTTTCACCCCAATAAATTCCCCAGATGCAGAAGGTCAAGGTGCACACTCAGAATACACACATGTCCCAGTTCAAAACCCAGAAAAGGTCCAGGCACTGATCTCCTTACCCAAAGGGAATTGGGGTGTCAACCTGGGAGTCTACGTGTTGGGGATCTCACCCCGAATCCTATCATACCGCCAGCCTGACCCTACAGTCATCCACATGGGCTCAGAGAAATGGACTATATATTTGTTCTGGAAATTAACTTCTGCCTGTTGTTCTGCTGAAATTATGCATGTGTTGGACTTTTGAAGTACGTGCCCTGAGCTCCTCATCCTCATCATCTGGAGCCAGAGAAACCATATCAATCTGGCAGAGGCGTAGCTAGGTGTTCAGCACAGGGGGGGCAAACATATCCAATTGGACCCCCTATCTGGGTATACCGATGTTATCACTATATGGTGACCACAAATACTGGCTGTACACAGGGCTCTGCATACAGTTGAAGTAAATGCAGTACAGGGAAATGTTGTTACTTACAGGTGACGTCTCTGACTGTAATCTTTCACATTTCTCATCTTTTCCATCTGGACCGCTATGACCACTTCTTCCATTCGCAACTTGTCTCTGTAAAGTTTGCAGCACAGACATTTTTGGCTCCTCAGTTTTCCAGACATGTGACCCACACATTTCCCTTGCCTATACAAAGTCTCCATCCTGCTACTCCCAATTATAAAATACATGATATAAAAATCCCCTGTAAACATATGATACCCCCATATGTATCTTAAATTAACAATGCCCCTTTATTAATTCCTCCTGTGTGCCCCCTTAAAGGGATTGTTCGGGATCAGAAATATTAATGCAGGCAGCAGGACAGGGTTGTAAATAAAAACGCACTGATGTGGCTTCCCAGAGCTGGCTATGGCTGGGCTGAGGGTGATCTCTGTGCATTGTATTATTTCCTGTTGCTTCATAGCCTGTGTGACATAGCAGGGGGTCCTGAGTCTCACACAACACAGCGCCACCTAGTGAGCCTCACACATGCATTACACCTCCCATAGGATTGAATAGTAACCAAATGTCCAATGGGAGGACATCGCCTGGGAAAAGGGGAGGAGTCAGCTGATCACTGGGTCCCCATGGTAACACCCCTGCAGGAAGGTCCTGCGTGTGAGGAGTGAGAAGTGTGGAGTGTTAGGAGGAGGAGGTGAGGAGATAAGTGTGATGTCCTGTGAAGAAAACAGTGAGCTTAGTGCAGGTATCTCAAGTCCTACACAGGCCCAGGAAGGTTGGAGAGCTGACATACTCAAGCTATTCAGAAGATCCTGTCCCCTGTCTGCCTAGCCATCGCCCTGAAGGAAGTCAAGCATCATCATCTTGTCAGCATGAGACTGTGGAGAGAACATTCTGGAACACGTGCTCCATAGCAAGTATCACAGGATCCAGGGGCCAAGGCCAGACCTGTGGAATATCCTGCCACCCTGACTATTGCACCCCGAAACTCTGAGCTATCAGGACCACATAACGTGAGTGGGGAATATTATGTACTAGTATCATGGTGGGCATCCTCCTATGAGCCAAATAGGAGCCCAGACGCACCTTAGGGCTGTAACACTGAAGTATAAGGGGCTAGGAACACCTTTCATCAAGTCTACCCTGCACCCCAGGACTTTGCTGTGTCACCAGGCGTACCCCGTTGTTTTGTATTGAAGAAACTGTTTAAGCATTTGTGCCTCCACACCCATGGAAGTAAAAGTTCAACTTTACAACCGTTTCTGTGTCTGACTCTGCACCGACAACATCAGGGCGCCCCAAACACCACCAGTCGGCACAGTATAGGGGAAGCGCCCCGGGGGAACAATCACCACCAACATTTGTGCAGCCCCCTCATCACCGGTACCAGTGGTGGTAACGTGGGACAGCACCAGCGCTGCGCCCTCGTGCCCAGAGACCGTGACAAGTCTGCGCTGTTTGCACCCCCGCAATCCCAACTGCAGCGTTACCTTCCATCTGGTCACCGCACTGACACTTACCTGCATCCTCCCCTCTGTTCCTGCCCTGAGCCAGCCATCACCTTCACTGCACTATACGTATACAGAGCGACTGCAGCACTGATGTCAAGTTGACGGGACTGCTGCAGCCAATCACCGCTCTCTACAGTACAGCAGTACATACTGTTGGGCCTCTGCAGCCAATCACCGCTCTCTACAGTACAGCAGTATATAGTGTTGGGCCGCTGCGGTTCCGCCGTTGTGATATCTCTCTGCAGCCTCTCTGTATATAAGCAAAGGTGACAGACAGCCCAGTGCAAGTAAAGGGGGGAAAGTACATTATAATGCTCGCCTGCTGCATGCTTTAAAATGTATGATAGTATCACCCTTTAAATTGTGTCCCTCAATTAATAATGCCCCTGTGCCCCACCAATTAATAATACTCCTGTATACCCCCTTAAATCAATAATGCCCCCTGTGCCCCCCAAAAAAATACTCTTGTTTGCCTGCTAATGCCTCAGCTAATAATGCCCCTTAATTAATAGTTCTCCTATATATTCCCTTAAAGGGGTTGTCCAGGAAATGCAGAACTTGTGCAGGAGGCCGGGGAAGGTGAAATATAAAAAAAAAAAAAAAAAACATACTCTCCTGTCCCAGGCACTTCGGTGTCCCCCATTGCTGTCAGGTCCAGCGTCGCCCGGGGGCTTGTTCTGGTGAAAGTCCTTGCTGCACGTGGCCTCAGCAGTCACATGAAAAGACCAGGGATGTCACTCGCATACGTCACTGGTGACCTCCTGGGTCCTTTTTTGTGACCACTGAGGCCACAAGTTGGCCTCAGCAGTCACATGTGGCGAGGACTTCTGCCAGAACAAGCCCCTGGGCAGCGTTCGACCAGACAATGGTGGGAAACATCGGAGCGCTGGAGACTGTTGAATATGTTGGGTTTTTTTATGTTTCACCTTACCCGGCCTCCTGCCCAATTACTGTAATTCCTGGACAACCCCTTTAAATTAAAAATGCCCACCTTAAATTAGTATAGCCCAATACCCTCTGACACCCTCACATAAATACTGTCTCCCAATATCCCCCTTATATTAATAATGCCCCTGCTTGCCCTAAGGACCCCTTATGGTTATTGGCCATTAATATTTTAAGGCTTCCCACCTCCCCAAAGAAAACAAAAAACAAACAAAAAAAAAAAAAACAATAATACTCACCTGCCTCCAATTCCCCTGCTTGGACTTGCCACTGCCGACTCTCCTTGCTGTATCCTGCAGCCTACAAGATGCCGTTACCACAGGACGTCTGTGTCCCAGCACAGGCGGCGTTATGTAGTGATGTCATTACGCCTGCCTGTGCCAGGACACTGACGTCTTAATTGTCGCTAGGGAACCTGTGTTAGGGTGGGTTCACACTTGTGCCATAGTCCGTCTGCCGCGAATCCGACTGAAAATCTCGGGAAACTGTATAGGGACTGGATAGCAAAAGGTTTTTAAAGCAATGCGCGGGTGTGCGCTTACACCCTCTGCGCTGCGAATCCAGATTTTTTCGCTGGAAACAAAGTCGGACATGAAGGTGCAGAGGGTGTAAGCGCACACCGGCGCATTGCTTTAAAAACACATTCAAATGAATGTGTTTTTAAGCAATGCGTCGCTTATCTTTCGCTATCCAGTTCCTATACAGTTTCCCGAGATTTTCAGTCGGATTCGAGGCGGACGGACTCCGGCGCAAGTGTGAACCAACCCTAAGCCGCAATCCACTATAAGTCTGTGGCCCCCAACCTTTTTCACACCAAGGACCAGTTTTCTGCAGACCCAGGGTGTTGCAGGGTCACCGCACATGTAATAGTGCCCCCCTCCAGGGGTAATAGCCTCCTCACATAAGTAATGCTATTGCCTGTGGGGGGCACTATTACTATAATAGTGCTCTAATAGCACCCCTCACAGGTAATAGCCCCCCCCACATAAGTAATGCTGTTACCTGTGGGGGGCACTATTACTGTAATAGTGAGCTAAGAGTAACCCCCCTCCCCCCACACACAGGTTATAGTCCCCCTCCCCCACATACCATTCCATATAGACTTGCTCTGTATAGTTTTAATGTACTTACAGAGTAGTGATGTGGTGGGCGGGGTCTCCTCTCGCACACAGCCTGTGCACATCTACTATTTTCTTCCCACTGGAAACGTAGAATAGCGGTCAAGGTTCCGGGGTGGGACCTCCTCGTGTACACAGCCTGTGCGCATCTTCTACTTTCCTCCAGGAACCTTGACCCCCTATTCTATGGTACCACTAGAAAGAAAATAGTATATGCGCACAGACTGTGTACAGGAGGAGGTCCTGCGCACCCCATCACTGCTACATGTGTAAGAGACAGCCAATGTTGTCCTAAACTTTATTTGTCTGTATAAACTGTTAATGTTGAATGTATTTCTGTGATTCTGTTCCTTTAAGACAGCAGCCATTGTAATTGTGACATGATGCTGGAGTGAGACCCCCCCCTCCCCCCCCCTTTTATGTCAGCCTGCCTGTTCTGCAGACAGAGTGTGAGCAGAGAAGCAGGAAGTGACGAGACAGAGAGCAGCAGCCATCTTGGCAAGTGTTGTATTGAACTGGTGTGGAGATTTTTCTGTACAGCTAAGCTGTATCTTGGTCCAGAGACAAACAGAGTGTAAAGAGACAACAGGACTAGTGAGTCCACGTGAAAGGAACTGTGCTCAGTGGCTGATCAGTGAGACTGACATTGTGACTGTGTATTTGGATACCACAGATAGAGACTCGCAGTGCTGTTGATGTACTGGACAGCACCTGCTAAATCCCGGTTTACATCCCAGCTCAGTGTATGGATTCGGCAGGACTGTCAGTGTGCTGAGTGGAATCTGCTGTTGGATTACATTGCATTCAGTTGGTTTCCCTGTCTGTTAAAGAGGACTTCATTTCTCCCTAGATCCTGATAACCGTGAGGAGAGGACGCTTCACTATAAAAGAAAGGACCGACTTTGGGCCCCACCGCGCGCTTCTACGGACTGTAAGCGGTCCACCTGGACCACTGGGGAAAAGGGGGTGCACCCAAATGTGAAGTCAGGGTCAGTTAGGGATAGTTTTGAGTATATTGTTCATTCAGTGTCCATACTGCAGAAGTGGACAGAGTAAAAGTAGAAACCATTGCAGAATTTGCCTTGAAATTGTTCATGCTATATTGTATATTTTGCTTGTCTTTAGCCCTGTCATTTTACCTTTAACTAGCCTTTATTAACTTATAGTAAATATATATTTTTTTTTCTTGAACTACCGCGTGTGCGTTCATTTCTGGTTGCGGAGTCCAAACCACCTGCCTTGCTCTCGGTTCAAACATGTACAGGTTATAGAACGGCAGAACAGAAAGCTAATAGCTTTCTGCTCTGTCATGTATTTCAACTGCATCGGTGTCCTGTGCCGATGCAGTTGAAATTTTTATGTGCACTTGTGGCAACCCTGGAGTGGGCCCCACAAAGTCATTGGACCTGGGGTCGCCGCCCCCTCTGCCCCCCGCTAGCTACGCCTCTGCAATCTGGTGTTGGTAATATGTTCTTTTCTTTCTGTTATCTCCCATTTTTATTTTGTGCACAGTGTCATGTTGCTTTCCACTTGTATTTACTTGCTAATTGCTACAGGTATTCTCTGTATGTGTTAAGTGTCTAGTGCTAACCTGCTTAGGGGTTAATAAATATATAAAATTTAGAAGGCTCATCGTTTGTATTATCCTATCAACACAAAACACTCACTGGTGGTGGGTGTGAGGTAATTGAAGCGATCTCAGGTGTGGCGGAAGTGGGATCCGGTAGGACGAGATCCTTCACACCATGGTACTGTAGCTAATCTCACTGGACATGGACGAAAAATAGATGAAAGGTTGCAATGCAGGATAGTCCGGATGGTGGATAAGCAGAACCAATCAAGTTCCAAAGAAATTCAAGCTGTCCTGCAGTCTCAGGGGGCATCAGTGTCAGCGTGAATTATCTGTCGACATTTGAATGAAATTAAATGCTATGACAGGAGACCCAGGAGGACCCCACTGCTGACACAGAGAAATAAAAAGCTACAGTGCAGTTTGCCAAAATATATGTGAGTAAGCCAAAATCCTTCTGGGAAACCGTCTTGAGGACAGATGAGACCAAGATAGATATTATTGGTAAAGCACATCATTCTACTGTTTTCCAAAAACAGAATGAAGCCTACAAAAAAAAAAAAAAACACAGTACCAACCAGGGTCGGACTGGCCCACTGGGGAACCGGTGAATCCACCGGTGGACCCCGAGCCCCGACTATTAGTCCTCATGTCATGGGGGCCTGATCGGGATCCTGACCATCCCGATCGGGCCCCTGACCAGTGGCGTAACGATCGCGGTCCCAGGGTGTGCGACTGGGCTCGGTGGGGTATGGTGCCCGTGGCCAGCTGGAGATGGCCGGGGCCCCGGACCACTATGATAGTGGTCGGGGAAAGCCTGGTTCTCCGACCGCTATACATACTGTTATTGGAAAGGGGCCCTGGCATATTGCAGGCCCCTTTCCAATAGATGCCAGCCCAGGGGAGGTGACTGAAAATAATAAATATATATTCTCACCTCTCCGGGGCACAGCGTTCTCTCTGACGCTCCTCCGTCATGTAACTGAAGCCTGTGATTAGGCCCCAGCGGTCACATGGGGCGCGGACACGTAATGACGTCAGTGCGCCCTCATGTGACCGCTGAGGCCCAATCATAGGCCTCAGCAGCGACGTCGGAAAAGGGCCTGAAGATGGCAGGATGGAGCGAGGATGCCAAAGAAAGGTAAGGCAAGGTGAGTATGAGAGTTTGTTATTTTTAATCACCTTCCCTGGGCCTCCAATTATTATACTCTGGGGTCTGAGGAGACCCCAGAGTATAGTAATAGCACTGAAGCGGAGGGGGGGGGGCTATTGGGCGCATATAATACTGTGTGGGGGCCACTGTGGAGCTTATAATACTGGGTGGGGGCCACTTTGGAGCTTATAATACTGGGTGGGGGCACTGTGGAGCTTATAATACTGGGTGGGGCCCCTGTGGAGCTTATAATACTGGGTGGGGGCCACTGTGGAGCTTATAATACTGGGTGGGGGCCACTGTGGAGCTTATAATACTGGGTGGGGGCCACTGTGGAGCTTATAATACTGGGTGGGGGCCACTGTGGAGCTTATACTCCATACAGTGGCTCCTTCATTTTTTTTTTTAATTACGCCGGGGCAGGTGAAAAAAACAAAAACAAAAAAACCCCAAACTTTCTTTCCTGTTCCCAGTGTCTCCCAGCGCGGTTTGGTCCTGTAGTTCTGTTGTTTTCTTCCAGTGCAAGTTCCCTCTGCACCTGACTACCTGTGACGTCATGTGACCCCTGAGGCCAATCAGCGGCCTAAGGGAAGGGACCTGAGACGTCACAGCCAGTGAGGAATTCCGGCAAAAAGAAGACAGCGGAGCTGCGGGACCGGACCGTGCTGGGAGGACACCGGAGCACCGGAGACAGGTGAGTATGTTTAGTATGTTTTTTTTTTTTTTGGGAGGGGTAGGGGGGATTCACCTCCCCCGGACTAATTATAGAAAAGAAAAAAAATTATATTGGACAATCTCTTTAAAGTGTGGTGCATTAGGGGGGCCCTGGGGGGTATATTAAAGGGGTTGTCCAGGCATAATTTGTTATGGTTTATCCTCAGGATAGGCCATAGATACCTGATCTGTAGGGGGCTGACCCCGGACCGATCAGCTGTACGGAGCCACTTCTGGCGCCCGTCCTGTACACGATACAGGGCCAGAAGCAGAAAGCTCTGTCCACTGTATAGGGGCTGGGCACCTTCACTATATCTCAGTAGGAGCTGAGCTGCAGTGAAGGCGCCGGGCTGCTATACAGCGGATGGAGCTTTTGCTTCCGGACCTGTGTTGTGTACAGAACGGGCTCCGGAAGTGGCTCCGAACAGCTGATGGGGCCGTGTGTCAGCCCCCTACCGATCAGGTATTTATGGCCTATCCTGAGCATAGGCCATAAAAAAGATTAACCCTGGAAATCCCCTTTAATATTCCCCACACAGTTTAATGTCCCCCCCACAGGATGTTAGCCCACATCACTGCTCCCACACAATATAATGACCCCATCACTGTTCCCCATACAGTATGGGGGACCAGTGAAGAGGCCACTATGTGGGGGGACCAGTGAAGTGACCATAGAAAAATTTGGCCCAGACAATCCCTTAAAAGAGGTTGTCCATAAACTGGAGCGACCACTGTGTCGGCCGCCAGGGAGGTGTAAAAATAAGAAAATTTAAAAAAAAAAAAAAAGCATACTCACCTATCCCCAGCACCTTGTTGTCCCCTGCCAGTGTCTGTTCGGTCTCATGGTGACGCCTCATTTCTGGAAATCCTGTACCTAATTGGTCTTAGCGGTCACATGAGGTGCAGGACTCCCAGCAAGGAGTCACCGGCATGAGACTGAATGGACACTGGCAGCGGACAACGGAGCTCCGGGGACAGGTGAGTATGCCTTTTAATTTACTTATTTTTTACTTTACACCTACCGCAAGCTACATGGGTTGCTCCAATTCCTGGACAACCTCTTTAAAGGATTTATCCATCTTTCTAATATTGATGGCCTGTCTTTAGGATAGGCCATCAATATTACATCTGCGATGATACAACAGCCAGGACCTCTGCAGATCAGCTTTTCCAGGACAGTGCGGCTACAGGTAAAGGTAACAATTCTTGGAGCCACGCTGTTCACTTGCCAAACAAGGTGTAGCAGTAGGTTTAGGTAGTGCAGTGGTGCACATGGTATAGTGGGTGAGCAGCATGGTTCCCGACATGTTATTACCTTTAGCCGCCCTGTCTCGGTACCTCTGATCTGCAGGGGTCCTGATGGTGGGCCCCTAGAAACAATTCCACTGGTGGGCCCTAGACATCCCAGTCCGACACTGGTACCAACAGTCAAATATGGTGGAGGTTCAAAGATGTTTTTGGGTTATTTTGCTTTCTTTGGCACTGGGTGCCTTGACTGTGTGCAAGGCATCATGAAATCTGAAGACTACCAAAGGATTTTGGGTCCCAGGTCATGGGTCTTCCAGCAGAACAATAAACCCAAACATAATTCAAAATGCACTCAGAAATTTATGGAAACAAAGCGCTGGAGATCTCTGAAGTGGCCAACAATGAGTCTGGATCTAAATCCCATTGAACACCTATGGAGAGATCTTAAAATTGTTGTTGGGAGAAGGTAACCTGCAAATATGAGAGACCTGGAGCAGTTTGCGAAAGACGAGTGGTCCAAAATTCCAGTTGAGAGGTGTAAAAAGCTTGTTGATGGTTATAGGAAGCAATTGATTTCAGTTATTTCCAAAGGGTGTGCAACCAAATATTAAGTTGAGGGTGCCAGTAATTTTGTCCAGCCCATTTTTGGAGTTTTGCGTGAAATTATTGGCTTTTTTTTTCTCTGCTTTTTATGTTGTTCCAATACACACAATGGAAATAAACAGGTGTACAACAAAACATGTGTAATTGCAATAATTTTCTGGGAGAAATACTTCATTTTCTGGAACAATTTCAGGGGTACAACACTTACGGCCATGACTGTGTTTTGCTTGTGTCTCTATTTATTTTATATCCAGATATTTTATTTCTTTTATTTCTTCTTTAGCTATATGAAAGTTAAATTTCCCATTCCAAAAAAAAAAAACAAAAAAAAACAAAAGGGGTTCCCTCTAAAAGCATTAGAGTTGTTGATTTCCATTGATTCTCTTCATATTATATTATATATTCACTACCTTCAACTCCCTTCTCCGTCCTCCTGCGCCCCTCCGAATCACTTATCACAGCTGATGACTTTGCCTCTTATTTCAAAAGAGTACAGAACACTAACGGGCAAATAACCAAATAATGAAAAAATACGTGCGAGGCAAATAATGACAAATCAAAAAACAACTTCATGCCCGCACACTGGTAAAAAATCCAATCACATAATTTATTGATAAACTAATAAACACAAAAACATATAAACATATGAGGGAATCCAAAAAAAACCAAATGAAAAATAAATATACAAAAGCAGGAAAATCAGGAAATCACATAATAAAAAAATATGGAAAATCCAAAAAACCACAATATGAAATATAAATATATGTTTTATGATCAAACTAGGTAATTAAGATCTCTGTGTAAAAAATACACCTTTAAACTATTAAGAAATGGACCACAGATCATAATATAATATAAAATATGTGCTAAGGAAACCATGTATAGCATAAGTAAAACGTTCTGAAAAAACCCACCTAAGTAACAAACACCTCGACGCGCTTTTCGCCACAGGCTTCGTCCAGAGGGGGGGAAAAAAGTATTTAGTCAGCCACCAATTGTGCAAGTTTTCCCACTTAAATAGATGAGAGAGGACTGTAATTGACAACATAGGTAGACCTCAACTATGAGAGACAAAATGAGAAAACAAATCCAGAAAATCACATTGTCTGATTTTTAAAGAATTTATTTGCAAATTATGGTGGAAAATAAGTATTTGGTCAATAACAAAGGTTCATCTCAATACTTTGTTATATATCCTTTGTTGGCAATGACAGAGGTCAAACGTTTTCTGTAAGTCTTCACAAGGTGGGCACACACTGTTGCTGGTATGTTGGCCCATTCCTCCATGCAGATCTCCTCTAGAGCAGTGATGTTTTGGGGCTGTCGCTGGCCAACACGGACTTTCAACTCCCTCCAAAGGTTTTCTATGGGGTTGAGATCTGGAGACTGGCTAGGCCACTCCAGGACCTTGAAATGCTTCTTACGAAGCCACTCCTTCGTTGCCCTAGCGGTGTTCTTGGGATCATTGTCATACTGAAAGACCCAGCCACGTTTCATCTTCAATGCCCTTGCTGATGGAAGGAGGTTTGCACGCAAAATCTCACGATACATGGCCCCATTCATTCTTTCATGTACACGGATCAGTCGTCCTGGTCCCTTTGAAGAGAAACAGCACCAAAGCATGATGTTGCCACCCCCAAGCTTCACAGTAGGTATGGTGTTCTTTGGAAGCAACTCAGCATTCACTCTCATCCAAACACGACGAGTTGTGTTTCTACCAAACAGTTCTACTTTGGTTTCATCTGACCATATGACATTCTCCCAATACTCTTCTGGAACATCCAAATGCTCTCTAGCAAACTTCAGACGAGCTCGGATATGTACTGTCTCTCATAGTTGAGGTCTACCTATGATGTCAATTACAGGCCCCTCTCATCTTTTTAAGTGGGAGAACCTGCACAATTGGTGGCTGACTAAATACTTTTTTTTCCCCACTGTACCTCACCAACCGCACGTTCAGTGTCTCCCACTCGCACACCACCTCTTCGCCAAACCCTCTTTCTGTAGGTGTCCCCCAAGGCTGAGTCCTAGGACCCCTCCTGTTCTCTATATATACATACCCTGGGCCTTGGCCAACTCATAGAATCCCATAGTTTCCGTTACCATTGCTATGCTGATAACACCTGAATATATCTCTCTGGACCAGAAATCACTTCTCTGTTGTCCAGACTCCCAGAATGTCTAACAGCTGTAGCCTCCTTTCTCTCCTCCCGCTTTCTCAAACTCAACATGGAGAAAATTATAATCTTCACCCCTCCTCGCACGTCCCCCCCTACCTGACTCATCTATTAAAGTCAGTGGAACCACACTCACCACAGTCCCACAGGTCCGCTGCCTTGGGATAACCTTAGACTTCAAGCCGCATATTCAAACCCTCAACACCTCCTGCCGCCTCCAACTTAAGAACATCTATCGAATCCGCTCCTTCCTCACCCCTGAAACTACAAAGATGCTAGTCCACGCCCTCATAATCTCCCGCCTAGACTACTGCAACACCCTTCTTCATGGCCTCCCAGCTAACACTCTCTCCCCCCTCCCATCCACCTTAAATTGTGCTGCTCGCTTAATAAACCTGTCCCCTCGTTCTTCATTGTCAGCTCCCCTCTGCTAATCCCTTCACTGGCTACCCGTTACCCAGCGAATAGAGTTCAAACTACTAACGCTGAAATACAAAGCCATCCACAACCTGTCCCCTACATATATCCAGGGCCAGTTTTAGACAAATTGGGGCCCTGGGCAAAATTAAAAGCGGGGCCCCAAATGCTGATATGCAAACAACACCATCGTCTTGCAGTGGCAGCCCCTATACTAATGCCTCCTTTCTGCCAACAAAAAAGTAATAACCCCCATTTTCCCACACACAATTCAAATGAGCACCTTTGTACCACCTAATAGATTTTTGCACCCATTCATCAGTTATTATAGCGCCTCCTTATAAATAATAGTCCCTGCTTATAAATAATATTACACCCTTATCAGTAATAGCTCCCTTATAAATGAAAAATAGTGCCCTGTATCAGTAATATTCCCCCTTATCAGTAAGTCACCCCGTACAAATAATACTGCTCCCTTATTAATAATAGCCCCCTCATAAATAATAGTTACCCTTATAAATAATAGTCCCCATTATCACTAATAGCCCCCTTTATAAATAAGCCCACTTAACAATTATACCCCCCTTATAAATAGTTCCCCTCTTATAAATAATAGCTCCCCCTTATAATGGATGCCTTATATATAATAGTTCCCCCTTTATAAATAATAGCCCGACTTATAAATAATAGTTCCCCCTTATAATAGCCACCTCATATGCAAGTTTCCAAATTATATATAGTAACCTACCCTTATATATAATAGTTCTCCATTATACAGTGTCGGACTGAAGGGCCTTAGGCCAGAGCCCACCCAACAGCTTCCTGCTAATAGCCTACACCACAGCTCCTTCACTGAAGTCTTACATATATGCTGACTATCTGGTGTTACTGAGTATGTTCCTAGTATAGTCAGCCCCTATAGTACTGTGCAGGCCCCAATAATTCCATGGCCAGTTCATGCACAGTACTGTATGGGGAATGACATGGCCATGGAGCACTACATGTATGTG
Source organism: Leptodactylus fallax (assembly GCA_947044405.1). NCBI lineage: Eukaryota > Metazoa > Chordata > Amphibia > Anura > Leptodactylidae > Leptodactylus > Leptodactylus fallax. The sequence goes on along the minus strand of CAMRHE010000039.1, from coordinate 8,093,259 downwards.
CAAGATTATAGTGAGGGAGCTGTGATGCAGACATAGCATACAGTGCTGCCAGCAGGAATTTTGAGCCCCCTTCCCCCACAGTATAATGATCCACATGGTATATAATGCTCCACGGTATAAAATGCTCCCCTGAGCCCTCCACAGTTTCCCCACTTGGTATATAATACTCTACAGTGGATCCACACAGTATAAAATGCTCCCCTGAGCCCCCCATTGTGGCCCCATGTGGTATATAAGGTTCCACACAGTATACTACCTCTTAGTGACCCCAGACAGTGCAATATGCTCCCCAGAAGCCCCACACAATATAATATGCTCCATACAGTATAATATGCATCCCATAGTGCCCCCCCCAGTATAATGCTGCACAGTGGCCTAACACAGTATAACATTCTCCACAATGGCCTCCACACAGTATAATATACTCCCCAGAGGGGTTCTCCAATTATAAGGCTCCACAGTGGTCCCCCACAGTATAATATGCTCCCCACAGTCCCCCCCAGTATAATGCTCTACAATGGCCCCACAGAGTATAATATGCTCCTGAGAAGCCCCACACAATATAGTAAACTCCACAGTGGCCCCACAAAGTATAACAGACTCCCCACACTGCCCCTTCCCCCCCAGTATAAAGCTCCGCAGTGGCCCATAGTATAATATGCTCCCCAGAGGGCCCCCGCTAGTATAATGCTCCACAGTGCCTCCCAGTATTTTACTCCACAGTGGCCGCACGCAATATATTATGCTCCCCAGAGTGTCCCCCCAGTATAATGCTCCACAGTAGGCCCCACGCAGTATAATATACTCCCCAGAGGGCCCCCTAGTATAATGCTCCTTAGTTCTCCCCCGAATAATGCCCCACTGTGGCGCCACACAATATAATATGCTCTGCAGATGGCCCCCCAGAATAATGCTCCACAGTGACCCCACACAGTATAACATGCTCCAGAATGACCTCCACACAGTATAATATACTGCCAAGAGAGGTTTCCCCAGTATAATGCTCCACAGTGGCCCCACACAGTATAATATGCTCTCCAGAAGGGCCCCCTAGTATAATGCTCCAAAGTGGCCCCAGAGAATATAACATGCTCTCCAGATCCCCCCCACACATTATAATGCTCCACAGAGGCCTCATACAGAATAATATGCTATCCAGAGGGGTCCCCCCAGTTAAATGCTCCACAGTGGGCCCACACAGTATTATATGCTATCCAGAGGGCCCCCCTCCCCAGTATTATGCTCCACAGGGGCCCCACACAGTATAATATGCTCTCCAGAAGGGCCCCCTATTATAATGCTCCAAAGTGGCCCCAGAGAATATAACATGCTCTCCAGATCCCCCCCCCCCCACATTATAATGCTCCACAGAGGCCTCATACAGAATAATATGCTATCCAGAGGGGTCCCCCCAGTTAAATGCTCCACAGTGGGCCCACACAGTATAATATGCTATCCAGAGGGCCCCCCCATTATAATGCTCCACAGTGTCCCTACACAGTATAATATGGTATCCAGAGGGACTCTTTCCCCCCCCCCCTGTATAATGCTCCACAGTAGCCCAACAGACTCCCTTAGTGCTAGTATTATATTATACTCTGGGGTCTCTTCAGACCCCAGAGTATAATAATCGATGGCCCCGGAGGAGGTAAGGGAAAATAACAAACAGTTATACTTACCTTGCCTTACCTCTCCGGGGCGTCCCCGCTGCTCCGCTATCCCCTCCGGCACTTCCTCTTCTCTGCGGCTGACGTCACGCGTTGTGGACGTCACCACTGAAGCCCTGTGATTGGGCCTCAGCGGTTACGTGAGGCACACCCCACGTGATCGCTAAGGCTGAGGCCTGGCCTCAGCGGTGATGTCAGGAATGCCAGAAGATGACGTCGGACGCAAGGACAGGTGAGTAAAAATGTTTGTTATTTTTACTCACCTCGGAAAGGGGCCCTACGGCACATGACGCTGAGTCCCTTTCTGTTATCGATATGGCCGGTCCTGACTCTGGGATCCGGAGTCATCAGGCTCCAGATCCCAGGGGCCCCTTTGGGGTCGGGGCCCTGGGCAATTGCCCAGTTTGCTCCCCCTAACGTCTGCCCTGCATATATATCTGACCTAATCTCCTGCTACCTGCCCACACGTAACCTCCGATCCTCCAAAGACCTCCCACTCCGCTCTGCTCTTATCCGCTCTTCTCACAAACGTCTCCAAGACTTCTCCTGTGCATCCCCCATACTCTGGAACTCATTACCAAGACACATCAGACTGTCCCCCACAGTCACAAGCTTCAAGAAGGCCCTGAAGACTCACCTATACAGGAAGGCCTACAACCTCCAATAACGCTACTGTCACCACACCACCACCTGTACAGTCTCTACCTTCACCTTCTGTCTCTATCCCTCTTCCCTCATAGATTATAAGCACTTGCGGGCAGGGCCCTCTATCCCACTGTGCCAGTTGGCCAGTGTTAGTATTATATTTGTTTTGTATATCTTGTGTACCGTATGTAAACCCTCAAATGTAAAGCACCATCGAATTAATGGTGCTATATAAACAATAATAATAATAATAATAATAATATTATATTGCCTCAAATTCTGCTAGGATATTCATTATCTCCCTGATACTTTCCTCAATATTATTAGCATACGAGGGCAATCCCAAAAGTAAGTTCTCCTATTTTTATTTAGAAATACAAAAAAAAAGTTTATTTTCTATAATATTTATATCATTTTAAAGGTTGAACAATTATCTATTTTTCTACATAACCGTCATTTTGGTTGATGCATTTTTGTAGACGCTGTGACAGTTTTTGTATGCCCATGTCATACCAGCTCGCCGCCATGTCCTTGAGGAAGCGTTGAACCTCATCTTTCACCTCTTCATCGGAGCTGAATCACCTTCTGGCCAAATGTTCTTTCAACTTAGGGAACAGGTGGTAGTCATTGGGTGCCAATTCTGGACTATAGGGCGGATGGGTGATGATGTTTCAACCAAAGTTTTGCAGCAGAGCGTCGATTTGACGGGCGACATGTGAGCGAGCGTTGTTGTGGAGAATGTTTACGGCCTTGCTCAACATTCCTCTTCTCTGGTTCAGAATTGCCCGTCTGAGTTTTTTCAGTGTTTCACAGTACCTATCAGCGTTTATTGTGGTCCCAGCAGGCACAAAGTCAACCAACAATATCCCCTTCCGGTCCCAAAACACAGTTGCCATGACTTTACCGGTAGACTGTGTTTGTTTGAATTTTAGCAGCTTGGCCGAAGAGGGATTCCGACACTCACGTAATTGTTGTTTAGTCTCGGGTGTAAAGTGGAACGCCCAGGTTTCGTCACCAGTGACAATCGAGTCCAAAAAGTTGTCCTTTTCGTCTGCATAGCGGCAAAGAAAATCGCGGGAAGAATTAACTTGCTGTTTGTGGTCTTCCATCAGCATTCATGGTACCCATCTTTCACACACCTTCTGATATTGCAACTTTATGGTTAAAATCCTGTGGATGGTGCTTGGGGAAACCTCAGACCGACCGGCTGTAAACTCTCTACACTAATTGCGAACGTTTTTGACATCCATGCACGACTACCCATACACCTCCATCAATTGGCGATGAATTTCAATCAGTTCAAGGCCTTTTGCATTCAAAAACCAAATAACTGTGCGAATTTCGCACTTGGCGGTAGCGTCCAACGGGAGCTCCATTCTCAACGACTGCCAAGCAAAGACTGAGCATCCCAGCGAGGCGTGTGCATGCTTGTTTGGGAGTGGGGGAAGCACCAATCACAACAATGTGGCCAACAGCCGCACGAACAGTTTCTCTGCGTCCCCAACTCTTTGGTGACCTTACTTTTGGGATTGCCCTCGTACATTATCAAATCAAGAGTGATATTTTCATCTCTTCATTCCCTTTTATTTTCATTTTACCCAACAAATTAAGAGCCAAAAGCTCTGTGACCAGATTGAAATAAAATGCCGAGAGTGGAAAACCATGCCTGGTCCCTCTCCTCAAATCAAAGGAATCAAAGTCCCTGCCACCGTATCCTGAGCCTGTGGGTGACTGTGTAGATTACACAACAGCTGAAAGTCCCATTTTCTCTAGGACCTGACAGAGCCACACTCAGAAAACATTGTCTGGCATCAAATAATGTAATAGCAGCCTTAGGCATTAATGGGAACCTGTCAGGTCAGGGTATTTTGGGGCATTAAACCTCCTACAGGTCCTTATAGACCAGGAGTTTAGTGTCCCAAATCTCCCTGTTGTAAAGCTATCTGCCCCTGCACTAAAAAACTCCTTTATATCCACCCTACAGCTGGCATAGTTCCTTTGTTGAAATCAGATAAGTATACCTTGGATTCAGAGCACATGCTGAAGACCTTGATGCATGCGCAGTGAAAGGCAGGGTGTATGCTCTGGCTTGACTGAGGATTTGTGCAGGCACTGTGAACACCAGAGAAGAGTCTGATGAGACTCATAGGACTCATCTCTAGCTAAGTAAAAAGGTTTAGGTTTTTTAAAATCAGGCACAGATGGCTTTACAACAGGGTGATTTGTGGGTGGTTTAGCGTCCTAAATAGACCTGGTAGGTTCCTCTTTAAATGTGTCCTGGTTCTGGCCTACTCAAGTACCGACAGTGTCTTTTTAATATTCCTATTCCACATTCTCCCTTTCACAAAGCCATATTGATGTTCACCAAGGAGCTTGGGAAGTACAGTGGACAGTCTGTTAGCTAATTTTAAGACCTTCTCATGACCAGATGTTTTTTTTACTATGTCCTGATTTGTAAAACCATAGAATTCTAAGAGTGTGGATTTTGCTTTTCTGATGACTGTATGTCTGGTATGGTGGGCAGGGCCGGCCTTAGGGGGGGGGGGGGCAAACTGGGCAATTGCCCAGGGACCCGTCCCCAAAGGGGCCCCCGGGATCCGGAACCTGATGACTCTGGATCCCGGAGTCAGGCCCGGCCAAATCAATAACAGAAAGGGACCGCAGGTTCCCTTTCCGAGGTGAGTAAAAATAACAAACATTTTTACTCACCTGTCCTGGCGTCCGACGTCATCTTCTGGCATTCCGGACATCACCGCTGAGGCTAGGCCTCAGCCTTATCGATCACGTGGGGCGTGCTGACAGCTTGCCCACGTAATCGCTGAGGCCCAATCACAGGCCTCAGCGGTGACGTCCACAACGCGTGACGTCAGCCGCAGAGAAGAAGAAGCCGGCGCCGGTGGGGATAGCGGAGCAGCGCGAGGAGGCCCAGCAGAGGTAAGACAAGGTGAGTATAACTGTTTGTTATTTTCCCTCACCTCCCCCGGGCCTTCGATTATTATACTCTGGGGTCTGAAGAGACCCCAGAATATAATATAATAATAGCACTGTAGGGCCCCTGTGGAGCATTATACTGGGGGGCCCCTCTGGATAGCATATTATACTGTGTGGGGCCACTGAGGAGCATTATACTGGGGAAGGGGCCCTCTGGATAGCATGTTATATTCTGTGGGGCCTCTGTGGAAAATTATAATGTGGGGGGGGGCCTGGAGATAATGTTATATTATGTGGGGCCACTTTGGAGCATTATGCTCTCCAAAGGGGCCCCCAGTATAATGCTCCACAGTGGCCCCACACAGTATAATATGCTCTCCAGAGGGGCCCCCCAGTATAATGCTGCAAAGTGGCCCCACAGAATATAACATGCTCTCCAGAGCCCCCCCACTTTATAATATTCCATAGAGGCCCAATAGAATATAACATGTTCTCCAGAGGGCCCCCTCGCCAGTATAATGCTCCACAGTGGCCCCACACAGTATAATATGCTCTCCAGAGCCCCCGCCAGTATAATGCTCCACGGTTTCCCCACACAGTATAATATGCTCTCCAGAGGGGCCCCCCAGTATATTATACTGTGCGGGGCCACTGTGGAGCATTATACTGGGGGGGGCTCTGGAGAGCTTGTTATACTGTTTTGGGCCACTGTGGAGCATTATACTGGGGGGGGCTCTGGAGAGCATATTATACTGTTTAGTGCCGCTGTGGAGTATTATACTGGGGAAACCTCTCTGGGCAGTATATTATACTGTGTGGAGGCCATTTCTGGAGCATGTTACACTGAGTGGGGTCACTGTGGAGCGTTATTCTGGGGGGGCCATCAGCACAGCATATTATTTTGCGTGGCGCCACTGTGGGGCATTATTCGTGGGGGACTAATGAGCATTATACTAGGGGGCCCTCTGGGGAGCATATTATACTGCTTGGGGCCTACTGTGGCACATTATACTGGGGGGACGCTCTGGGGAGCTTAATATATTGCGTGGGGCCACTGTGGAGCAAAATACTGGAGGGGGCACTGTGGAGCATTATACTAGCCAGGGCCCTCTGGGGAGCATATTATACTATGGGCCACTGTGGAGCTTTATACTGGGGGAAGGGAAAGTGTGGGGAGCCTGTTATACTGTGTGGGGCCACTGTGGAGTGTATTATATTGTGTGGGGCTTTTCGGGAGCATATGATACTCTGTGGGGCCATTGTAGAGCATTATATTGGGGGGGACTGTGGGGAACATATTATACTGTGGGGGACCACTGTGGAGCATTATACTGGGGGAACCCCTCTGGGGAGTATATTATACTGTGTGGAGGTCATTATGGAGCATGTTATACTGTGTTAGGCCACTGTGGAGCATTATACTGGGGGGCATTGTGGGGTGCATATTATACTGTATGGAGCATATTATATTGTGTGGGGCTTCTGGGGAGCATATTGCACTGGGGCCACTAAGGGGTAGTATACGGTGTGGGCCACTGTGGAGTATTATACTGTGTGGAGCCTTACATACTATGTGGGGCCACTATGGGGGGCACAGGGGAGCATTTTATTCTGTGGGGGGTTACTGTGGAGCATTATATACAATGTGGGGAAACTGGAGGGCTCAGGAGAGCATTTATACTGTGGAGCATTATATACCATGTGGAGCATTATACTGTGGGGGCGGGGGCTCACAATTCCTGCTGGCAGCCCTGTGTGCTATGTCTGCATCACAGGTCCCTCACTATAATCTTGCACATACGTGTAGTGCCCCATGGCCATGTCATTCCCCATACAGTACTGTGCATGAGCTGGCCATGGAGTTATTCGTCCCTGCACAGTACTATAGTGGCTGACTATACTGGTAACATACTCAGTAACGGCAGATAGCCAGCACATATGTAAGACTTCAGTGAAGGAGCCGTGGTGTAGGCTATTAGCAGGAAGCTGTTGGGTGGGGCCCCAGAACAAGTTCCTCTGGTGGGCCTAAGGCCCTTCAGTCTAACACTGTATAATGGAGAAATATTATATATAAAGGTGGGTTACTATATATAATTGGGAAACTTAAGTATGAGGGGGGCTATTATAAGGGGGAACTATTATTTATAAGATGGGCTATTATTTATAAGGGGGAAATTATTATATATAAGGCATCCATTATAAGGGGGAGCTATTATTTATTAGAGGGGAACTTTTTATAAGGGGGGTATAATTAAGTGGGCTTATTTATAAAGGGGGCTATTAGTGATAATGGGGACTATTATTTATAAGGGTAACTATTATTTATGAGGGGGCTATTATTAATAAGGGAGCAGTATTATTTTTACGGGGTGACTGTTACTGATAAGGGGGAATATTACTGATACAGGGCACTATTTATCATTTATAAGGGAGCTATTACTGATAAAGGTGTAAGATTATTTATAAGCAGGGACTATTATTTATAAGGAGGCGCTATAATAACTGATGACTGGGTGCAAATATCTATTAGGCGGTACAAAGGTGCTCATTTGAATTGTGTGTGGTAAAATGGGGCTTGTTATTACTTTTTTGTTGGCAGAAAGGAGGCGTTATTATAGGGGTTGTCACTGGAAGACAATGGTGTTGTTTGCATATCAGCATTTGGGGCCCCGCTTTTAATTTTGCCCAGGGCCCCACTTTGCCTAAAACCGGTCCTGATGGTGGGTTAGCTATAAAAAGAGATTAATTTGTTAGTCACTAAAATAAATTAGCTTTCCAGGGATTTTTAATGTAAGAAAATCTTCACTTTAATAGTAAATAATTATACCTTGCTCTGCTAGAGAGCCAGTGTTTTTTTATGGATCTCTAAAAAAAATAAATAAAAAATAAAGCATCTGTATCCCTTTTTTTGGATGTAATAGCACAGACATCTTCACGTTTCCTATACAGTTAAAAAACAGTCCAGAACACAAAATATACTAAAGGTTATGCACTTTTGGCACCTTCTTTACGTTGTTTCTATAGAAGCCTATGTATCCAATAAACATGAGTTTTTATAATGTTTGTGTGTAAAAATGGATACCTATAACTTAAATAAAAATCATGGTGTGTCAGCAGACAAAGTTTTCAATTTGCTTTACTTTTCTAGTGCTGAAGGTCTAATGCTGAGCATTACAAACCTTACTATTAATACCCTGTAAAAACTATAGCTTTCATCTTCTGGAAACATGTTGTTATCTTCAGTGTTCTGCTGTAAAACATACTCATTATGACTACAATTCTTTATTTCCTTAGATAAACCACATGAGATTAGTACTATTATCTACTGTTTTATAGCTTATTAAATCAAAGTCTATTGATACATAATAAAAATATAGATACAAGCCATCTCCAACTCCAAGTTTACTTGGCACAGGGAATGAACATTGCTTTTTTAAGTGATTACTTATCAGGCAATGTCCAGGAACTTTCAACAGGCAGTCGGATCTGTTTGGCAAAGGCGCAATATAATTTTTTCATGAAATGAAATGAAGCGGAGCATAATTAATTGGACAAGTTAATGACCTCTTGTCCACCAAACTCGCCATTGTAATCTAATACATAACTTGATTGCTTCACACTGATGTTGACCCACAATCAGAGTCATTATTGTTTATCAGGTGCCGAGTTAGTTCTGATTGTTGTAACAGCCTTTTAGAGCTTTCAAACTTTGACACCAACTTGTGCAGATAAGATTAACTGTCTCCAGTAAACCAATTGCTCTGCCTGTGATAAGATAAAGGTTTTGCTGATGGTTGTATACTTTAATCCAAGTGAGATTACAGATAGATGCCTACCTCAGATATACCCTGACAAGCAATGCTCAATTCTAGGAATGCCATTACCCTGGAAAATACACCTTTAAATTGACAGTTGAGTCACATTATTATGACCATCTCCTACTTTCGATGTTGGTTGCGTGTAGCCCATGAAGGAGGTGATGTACTGTGGACTCGCTAGGTGGGTATATAAATTGTGAAATAGGCTGTCTAAATACATATCACTTGTTGTCATGGGTAAAAGGCGCTATTTATCAGAGTTGCAATAAGTGATGATTATTGGCTTTTCGGGTCAAGGTTGGGAGTATTTCTGAAACAGCACAGTTTGTGAACAGTTAGCTTGCTGCTGTGGTAAATGTGTGGACAAATTGCACCATTTGGAATAAACGATGTAGACACTGCAGAGCAACATATGCCATTGAGAGTGAGAGGTGAATGTCCACTATGAAGGTGCATGAAGGCCAACCAACACACTACAGTGGAACAGCTCACCATGAAAATGAGCCAGGTGGCTACCAGACATGTGTCTACAACAACAGTTTAGCGATCCCTACTAAGTTTGGGGCTCTGAAGCAGACAGATGGTCACTGCACTTATGCTATCAAAAGGTGTATCGGAAAAAGAAAGCTTCTATTTACACAGCACCACGCCACTTTTGTGGTGGAAAAAAAAAAATCACAAACCTCAAGTTTGGAAATTTTTAAAAAGGCATTTGTGACACATGCTGGCCTTTATGAATCTTTTCCAATAGTATATTTATGATGAACATATGTTTCTAAGCATTTCTCACCTGTGGCTAATAGAGCAATTGTTCAGGGTGTACACCAGTATTCACACTAGAATCACTTGAGTAGGCACCCCAAGGGCCCTCCACTATACCAGCATGAATATAAAAATAAACACAAAGGTTCTGATTGCCTAATAAACTGGTGTAGTTCTTAAAGTGGTAAGCAGAACATGTGATATAACAAAATCTCAGTTGGAGAGGTGAGTTTGACTGATAAGAGATAGCACTAGACTAGAGAACCGTGTTTTATTATGGGACTAGAGAGAGACATAACTTGTCTCTCAGAATTTGGTAGCTGCTGTCTACATTGGTGTAGATTCCATTATGGCAGGAGGGTAAGTTAAGACTACCATCAGTGTATTTCATTGTATTGTAAGGATTGCTTTGACTTAGTGACCCTTAAAGGGGTTGTCTGGAACTGTTAATTTACTTACCTGTCTCGTGTTATTTCAGCTGATGGGCCTGGGGTTTCCGGCCACATCATGAAACATGTGATCCGATGTGGCCTTTAGCCTCTAGGGTCGCTTCCCCCTCCACCGGTTTCACATCTGTAAGATTGGTGGACAAGGGGCCGGAGTGGCCCGGGAGGTGAGTGACCCCAGAGGCTGAAGGCCGCTATGGATCACGTGACACGGGAGTTCCGGCCACGTCACTACCCCCAGGTCATGTCATACAATCAGCTGCCATAACCAGGACAGGTAATAAAATTAACAGTCCCCAGACAACCCCTTTAAGTATCCTGATGTCACCCATATAGTATGTACATTATATGCAATGGAACTTAATTAAGAACATGATCATTTTCATCACAGGAGTTGAGCATTGTACGCAGAAAGATATCACTTCCCATGTTACCATTGTTAAAACTTCTGCCTCCAGTTTCAGGAGCCATAACATAATATCTTGTAGTATGTGTAGACATATTTTTCAACAGGACAATGACCCCAAACACACCTCCAGACTGTGTAAGGGCTATTTGGCCAAGAAGGAGAGTGATGGGGTGCTACGCCAGATGACCTGGTCTCCACAGTCACCAGACCTGAACCCAATCGAGATAGTTTGGGGTGAGCTGGACCGCAGAGTGAAGGCAAAAGGGCCAACAAGTGCTAAGCATCTCTGGGAACTCCTTCAAGACTGTTGGAAGACCATTTCAGGTGACTACCTCTTGAAGCTCATCAAGAGAATGCCAAGAATGTGCAAAGCAGTAATCAAAGCAAAAGGTGGCTACTTTGAAGAACCTAGAATATAAGACATATTTTCAGTTGTTTCACACTTTTTTTGTTAAGTATATAATTCCACATGTGTTAATTCATAGTTTTGATGCCTTCAGTGTGAATCTACAATTTTTATAGTCATGAAAATACAGAAAACTCTTGGAATGAGAAGGGGTGTCCAAACTTTTGGTCTGTACTGTATAAAGGAACTTTGTGTCAATACATAACCAAAGGACCAAATATAGGCTCCTGAAATTCCTGCTGGGTTGGGGTTTTCTTATCCCACCATTCATCCAATTCACAAAAATAGCAGGACAAAAGTATTTATCAAAAAATAATTATCAAAATTCCACCAGCAAAAAACTTAGTGTAAACCTATCCTAAGTAATACGTATTTATAAAGAACGAGTTGATAAATATTTTCGTCCTGCTATTTTTGTAAAGTAAAGGAAGTGTTGGTACAGCACAATATTGTTTCATAGCTTGTCTATATTCTGTGTATTACAGTGTATTTTAACTTTATTTTGTTTTGGGCATAGAGGGAAGGTTTGCCTCTCCCGATGTATATTAGGATTTAATATATATGAATATATATGAATCTGGAACTCTACATTCATACAGCTGTGATAAAGCTTTATGCAGTCTTATTCTAAATGTATGGATATTTGCTAATGTATATAAAACTATAATACTGCAAGCAGGTAGAAGAACAGTATGTCATTGCTTTTTTTTTTTTTTTTTGATGACTTTCCCTGTAGATAGATAAAGTGTTGGACTGGGATGTCTAGGGCCCACCAGTGGAATTGTTTATAGGGGCCCACCATCAGGACCCCTGCAGATCAGCGGTACCGAGATAGGGCGGCTAAAGGTAATAACATGTCGGGAGCCATGCTGCTCACAGCCATACGATGTTCACCATTGCACTACCTAAACCCACTGCTACACCCTGTATGGCAAGTGAACAGCAAAGCTGCTAGAATTGTTACCATTACCTGTAGCCGCAATGTCCTGGAAAAGCTGATCTGCAGAGGTCCTGGCTGTTGTATCCTCGCAAATGTAATATTAATGGCGTAACCTAAGGACAGGACATCAATATTAGAAAGATGGATAAACCCTTTAAATTTATGGACAAATTTATGGACAATTTATGGACAACCTCTTTTAAGGGGTTGTCTGGGCCAAATTTTTCTATGGCTACTTCACTGGCCCCCATACTGTATGGGGAATAGTGATGGGGCCATTATATTGTGTTGGTGAAGTGATGTGGGCTAACATTCTGTGGGGGGGGACATTAAACTGTGTGATGCATATTAAAGGGATTGTCCAGGGTTAATCTTTTTTATGGCCTATACTCAGGATAGGCCATAAATACCTGATCGCTAGGGGGCTGACACACGGCCCCATCAGCTGTTCGGAGCCATTTCCGGCGCCCGTTCTGTACACAACACAGGGCCAGAAGCAGAAAGCTCAATCCGCTGTATAGCAGCCCGGCACATTCACTGCAGCTCAGCTCCTACTGACTTCAATAAGTGCTGAGATACAGTGAAGGTGCCCGGCTAATACACAGTGGACAGAGCTTTCTGCTTCTGGCCCTGTATTGTGTACAGGACGGGCACCAGAAGTGGCTCCGTACAGCTGATCGGTCCAGGGTCAGCCCCCTACAGATCAGGTATTTATGGCCTATTCTGAGGATAAACTATAACAAATTATGCCTGTCCCCAATGCTCCGGTGCCTCCCTGTGTAGTCCGGTCCTACTGCTCTGTTGTACCCGGCGCACGTGACCGCTGAGGGAACGTCACAGCCGGTGAGAGATTCCACAGCAAGAAAGCAGCCGAGCTGCAGGACTGCACCACCCTGGGAGGACACCAGAGTATGGGGACAAATGAGTATGGTTTTTTTTTTTTGTTTTTTTTTTTCACCTTCCCTGGCCTAATTAGAAATTTATGTTTCTTCCTGTCTCTTCCCTCTGGACCGCCATGACCACTTCTCCCAGCTGTGACTTGTCTCTGTAAAGCCAACAATGGCTGCAAAAGGAATGGGAAATATAAAGGAAGTTCTTATACTTCTACCTTCTGCTCAATCCACTCCTGGCTTTGGCTCAAAAAGCTGCAACAAAATCTGCAATGAAAAAAAAGCTGCTTTTCTGCAACATGGGGCCTTACCCTTAAGGGGTTTTCAGAGAGGATGCCAAGGAAGGTGAAAGATTATAAAAAAAAAAAAAAAAATCATACTCACCTCCACTGTCCGGTCCAGCATGTGCTGTTCCTTTACCGGCAGAAGTTCTGCGCTGCACCTGACTGCTGAGGCCAATCAACGGCCACAAGAAAGGAACTGGTGACGTATGTAAGTGACATCATCAGTTCCTTTCCTGTGGTCACTGATTGGCCTCAGCAGTCAAGTGTGGCAAAGGGGCTTCCACTGGCAAAGCCGCGGTTTGCGCTGGATCGGTCAGTGGTGGCAGACATTGGGGACAGGTATGTTTTTTTTTTATGTTTCACTGTCTCCTCCCTGACTTCTGAAATTCCTGGACAACTCCTTTAAATCAATAATTCTCACCGTAAATTAATATAGCCCAATACCCCATAAGTTAATATCCCTTTACATCAATGCTGCCTGCCAATACCCCCCTTGTATTAATAATTCCCCTTAAAGAGCTGTTTTTAATACCACTGCTTGCCCCAATGACCCCTTGATATCGTTATTAGCCCCTAACATTAAGGCACCCCCCCGGACCCCCCCAACCAAAAAATAAATAAATAAAAAACACTTTCCTGCCTTCAATTCCCTGATGCACCTCACTTGCCACCGTCACTTCTTCACAACCCGCTTCATGCACCATCAGCGTCCTGGCTCAGGAGACGCAATGTAGTGACATCATCGCGCCCTGGGTCAGGACGCTGACGTCTTCAGCGGTTGCCAGGAGCCCCCAAGCCTGAGGCCCCAGAGGTTAGTGATCTGGCCACCAAATGCATTGGTCAGGGGCCCGATCGGGATGGTGAGGGGTTCGGCCCCTGACCTTCCCGATCGGGCCCCTCACCAATGCACTTGCATCCGCACCGGGGGATTCACCGTTTCCCCGGTGGGCCAGTCCGACCCTGGATAGATAGTGCAGTCATCTAATTCTAATATGGTGACCATTATGTCATTGACTTGTAATACAGTCATCATCTCTAACTGAATCCCATATTTTTTGTTGGAATAACATGAGATGCCTCTCTGGAATTGTAAAGTCCATGAACAATAAATGTAACGTGGTTATGATTGAACATGGGGCAGCAGAATATTACATAAGTATGACTCACAATTCCCAGTGCCGATATATAGTGTTGTTAAATTAGGTTAAGGTTGTTAAGGTAAATGTCTATGTATACTGTAGCCTTAATATTCCCTGGAAATAAGGGGCCACACCCCTAGAAACAGCCTTAGACTATTATCCCTCCTGCATGACATTTTACAGTAGGCACTATGCACGCCGGCAGATAATATTCTCCTGGCGGTTGCAAAGCTCGAATTCATCCATCATCACTTTAGACTAGTCATTTCTATTACTTCAGGTTGTGTGACATTAGGAGGATTTAGAAGCAGAGTGATGGGGGTTATCTACCCCAGACCTGTCCCACCGTTCTGACTTCTGGTTATGCTGGTTATGTTTCATTCTTGTAGTATACTGATTTTTTTTTTTGTTTTTTGTAATGGAAGTCATAGTAAGTCATTAGCCTCTATGTCCCAGCCGTCATCTATGGGAAAGCTATGTTACAGCTGAGCTCTGTAACCCAGCTTTCCCACTGCTCAGAAGCAGCAACTGAAGGTTGGTGTGGTTTAATGTGCAAGCAGCATTCAGAAGGGAGGTGGTACTAGCAGAATTTAACCTCCAGCAATAAAATCATGGTACTAGGAGCTCAGCAGCAGGGAGTTCAAAGACCACTGTAGAGAAACATATTTGGAATACGGTCTATAGGAAGTTCTCCTTACACACATTTTGATCCATGTTCTACTGCATTTGGCTTTGACTAACAACATGTTTGCTGCAAAATTCAGCAGTACTGTTTAACCCTTTCTGACACCATACTGCAAACATTCAGCTGGGCTGCTATCAGTTGCACACCATGCCGTACATTTAAGACATGGAAATGCTGCAGGCTAATTGCCTGAAAATGGAAATAACTCACATTGCGAGCC
Source organism: Leptodactylus fallax (assembly GCA_947044405.1). Taxonomy (NCBI): domain Eukaryota; kingdom Metazoa; phylum Chordata; class Amphibia; order Anura; family Leptodactylidae; genus Leptodactylus; species Leptodactylus fallax. The sequence goes on along the minus strand of CAMRHE010000039.1, from coordinate 8,078,017 downwards.
AGCGTCGGACTGGGATGTCCAGGATCCACCAGTGGAATTGGTGAGACAGGGCGGCTACAGGTAATAACAAGGTCATGCTGCTCACCCACCATACGATGTGCACCACTTCACTACCTAAACCCACCGCTACACCCTGTAAGGCAAGTGTGGCGCACTGTCCTAGAAAAACTGATCTGCAGAGGTCCTGGCTGTTGTACCCCCGCAGATGTAATATTGATGGCCTATCCTAAGGACAGACCATCAATATTAGAAACATGGATAAATCCTTTAAAGAGGTTGTCCAGGAATTAGAGCAAACCATATGGTGAGTGGGAGATGTAAAATAAAAATAAAAAAAGAAAAAAGCATACTCACCTGACCCCGGCACTCCATTGTCCACCACCAGTGTCCATTCAGTCTTGTACTAGCGCCTTCTTGCTGGGAGTCCTGCACCTCATGTGACTGCTAAGACCAATTAGGTACAGGATTTCTGGAAATGAGGCGCCGCCATGAGACCGAACAGACACAGGCAGGAACAGGTGAGTTTTTTTTTAGTTTTTTTTTTAAAAACACCTCCCTGGCTGCCACAGGGGTTGCTCCAGTTTATAACCTCTTTAACCACTTCAGTACCGGACCAATTTCTGGTCCAGGACCAGACACATTTTTGTTTTTTTTGGTATGTGCGGTTTTGAGGGCTGTAACATTTTTATCATATGCGTTATTCAACTAATTTCTGCATCTTTTTTTGGTGATACATAGGGCTTTATTTTTATGTTTTTATTTTTGCATATGTTTTAATTTTTTTTTATATCTGGGAAAATATAAACAAAAGAGAAGGGAAAATGTGTCTGTTTTTCACTTTTCATTTTTTTTTTTTTTTATTTAATAACACAAAGTGCTACTAAAAAAACTTAATAAAATAGTTTTTCCTCTCCGTTACGGTAATTGTTATTTTTTATGGTGTCATGGGGGGTGGGGCTATAACCTGTAGTAAGGGCATTTTATTGGCGTATTATTTTATTATTTTTTTAATTATTTTATTTACTTTTTTTTTTTTTTTTTTTTTTTTTACCTTTTCTATAACTTTTTTCTTTTCTTTTTTTTTTTTTTACATTGTGTCCCCATAAGGTCATAATAGACCTCTGGGGACATCTGATGACTTTTTTTTTTTGTTGTTGGGGAGGCTGATTTCCCCTGTAACTGGGACTAGTACGTTTAGCCCCAGTTGCAGGAGGAATAAAGCCACCTGCACGTTACTTCAACAATACTATAGAGCTGATCTGGGCCCTTGCAGACGCTGCACCTGGCAGATCACATGACTGCCGGGTCAGAGGGCGGCCGCAAAACGGCGGCACCCATAGCGCTGTATACAGCGTTCATTGAGTGCTGTATACACAGCGATCGGGAAGGCAGGGAAGGTAATAAACCTTCCCTGTCTTCTCTCTGGGAGCTCCGGCTGAAGTTACAGCCGTCTCCCAGTTTCAGTAGCTGCACGATTTCATGCAGCTATTGAGTTCTGCTTGGACGTACCGGTACGTCCTTGCAGAACTAGACAACCACCCATTGGACGTACAGGTATATAGTCTATGGGAGATACAGAAGTGGTTAAAGGGGTTGTCTAGTCCAAATTTTTTTTTTATGGCCACTTCACTGGTCCCCCATACTGTATACTGGTCCCCCATACTGGACCATTATATTGTGTGGGGGCAGTGATGTGGCTAATAGCCTGTGTGGGGCATATTAAAAGGGTTTTCCAGGCTTAATTTTTTTATGGCCTATCCTTCAAATACCTGATTGGTAGGGGGCTGACACATGGTCCCATGAGCTGTACAGAACACTTCTGGCGCCCGTTTTGTACACAATACAGAGCAGGAAGCAGAAAGCTCCATCTGCTGTATAGCAGCCCGGCACCTTCACTGTAGCTCAGCTCCCACTGACTTGAATATGTGCTGAGACGCAGTGAAGGTGCCCGGCTAATATACTGTGGACAGAGCTTTTTGCTTCCGGCCTCGTATTGTGTACAGGACGGACGCCGAAAGTGGCTCCGTACAGCAGATCGGTCTGGGGGTCGGATATCAACTTTCTACTGATCAGGTATTTATGGCCTATCCTGAGGATAGACCATAGAAAAAATTATGCCTGGACAACCCCTTTAGTATACCCACCTAATGCCCCACACTGTAAAATAGGTTTTCCAGCATTTTTTTTTTTTTTTTTTTTTAAAAGCATACTCACCTGTCCCCAGTGTTCCGGTGTCCTACCAGCGTGGTTCCATCCTGCAGCTTTGCTGTCTTCGTTTGTTCTCGCTGGTAGTCATGTGCAGCAGGGACTCCCACTGGAATATAATGGAGCTGCAGGGCCGAACCGCACTGGGAGACACTGGAGACAGGACAGTATGTTATGGGGTTTTTTTTTTTTTTTCACGTCCCCCGGTCCTAATTAAAAAAAAAAAAAAAAAAATGTTATCATGCACAACCCCTTTAATGTCCCCCATCAATGCCCCCCCCCCACACAATATAATAACCTCATCAATGGTCCATGTGATGGTGAGATATCCCCAAGATGCAATTTCCAATTATGTGTTTCTTTGTTGTGTTATCAAGTTCTCATGTTGCTCCTGCACAGTGAGGCAGCCAGGTCTGTTATCAAAACCAGTTTGGCTACAGGAATGTGGCCTAGCTGCTGTGTGCCCATATCCTTTGTTGTGGCTCAATTAGCATACCCTTGTTACCCTAATTATCTCCACAGGGGTTTCCTGCAGAGACTTGGAAACCCCAGACAAGTTGGAGCCAGTGACAGAACAAAAGGATTATGGTTTTATGACAATATCTGCCCTGGGGAACCTCTTACAACCACCCCGATAAATTCCCCAGATGCACCAGGCCTAAGCACACATTTAGAGCCCACACAAGGTACTGCTCAAAGCCTGGAAAAGGTCCAGACACTGATCTCCTTACCCAAAGGGGATTGGAGTGTCATCCTTGGTGTCTACATGATGGGGATCTCGCCAGGAACCCCATCACACCTCCTGCCCGACTCTACAGTCATTGGTCGAGGAAATATAACGAAGGATGGTGGTAGAGATGTTAGGAAGGAGGGCGGGGCTCCTCCTCCTAGTGACATCACTCAGGGAGGAGACTGGGGATAATTATACAGTCTCGCCTGGGGGTAGTAGGGGTTTTCTTGTTCTGGACAGCATGTAGGAGACACATGCTCACATGCTCTGTAACTTGCTTAAGGAAGAACCCTGAAGCCTACCACATGGGCTCGGAGATACGGACTATCTACTTGTTCTGGTATTTTTCTTTTATTTCCCTTTTTATTTGGTGTGCTGTATTTTACTTTTATCCGTATTTGCTTGATAACCCCTACATGTATGTGTTAAGTGTCTAGTACCGACCCTTTTAGGGGTTAATAAATATATAAAATTTAGAAAGCTCGTTTTGTATTATCCTATAAACCCGGTCCGCTCACTGTGTGTGAGTGGGAGGTTAAGAAAGAAGGTTGGTTGCAGGTGTGCCAAGCGGCTTGGCAAGGCGAGGCCACTTTATAGTGGGGGAATAGTGAGCCATACAGTAGCCCCTTCACTGGTCCCCCTTATAGCAGTATTGGATTATTACTTACCTGTCTGCTCCCCGGTCCCACTCCTCCTTGCTCAGGGCGCACTTATGTAACGTCATGTGTGCCCGGAGCAGGAAGAAGCAGGAGGCGTTGGAGAGCAGTCAGGTAAGTATCGGAGCTTAGCTTGTAGGCCACAGGCTCAATGGGGTCTGTGGCCTACAGGTCTGTGAGTGGTAGAGCAGGAAGCCTGCTACCACTGTAGCTTTTTGCTCTACTAGTAGCAGAACTGGGTTGGCGGTGCCACTTCTCCCCGGTTTGGGGATCCGGTTAGTAAAACTAGCTTGCAAAACTGGGGAGAACCTGGCTGCATCACTTACTTCTCCCTGCTCAAGCTCCCTCTTCAGCCTGGGCCCTGTGCGTCGCGATGACGTAATGTGTGGTGTACGGGGGCCCTCCCGGAGGCTGAAGAGGGACGAGGAGTGGCCGAGAGCAGGAGCAAGGAGAGGTAATAGGGGCTGTTACGGCACCTCCACTGCCTATTAAAAAAAAAAAAAAAAAAAAAAAAAAGTGGGGGGTCTGGTAGGGCCCCCTACAGGCACGGACCCACCGGGGGATTCACCAATTCCCTGGTGGGCCAGTCTGACCCTGTTTCGAGCCCTTAATGGGCATGGACAACAGCAACCTGAAAGTTAAATCCCCTGTATAGGCCATCCTTGTGCCTCAGTTGGGGGTGCTGGTGAGTTAATATGGCAGATAGGGGCCCATGGGTCTACCATAATGAATCTTCTATTAATGTCCTATTGGAGGCAGTTCCAAATAGGATAGTGGTCAGTGTTTATGCTGAAATATTAAATACATTGCAATACATAAGTAAGTAAGTAAGCGTAAACTGTAAAGTTTTGAAAATGGAGGAAGTACCAGGTAATCTGTGGCATGTGGGAGGGGCATAAAAGGTAGATTGAAAGCAAAGACACATGAAACCTCAAAAATGTGATCAAGTGGTATGGGATGATTGTGCGATGCCTCCTGTTTGTTGAGATGCCAGTTATAGCTACTTGTTGCAAACTTAGAGGGACAGAATCTGAGAGACCTCGGTTTATCACTTCAGCAGATCATGCCACCCTGCAATAATAATAATAATAATAGTCCTTTAATAGTCCCACAATGGGGAAATTCAGTGTGTTACAGCAGCAAAGATAAGATAAGCAGATACAAATACAAATACAACATGTACAGGAATGTTCCAAGGTGAGAGGCATTACATTAATAGCAGACAGACATATAGGACGTAGCAGAGGGGGGGGGGGGATTTAACAGGCAGAGAGATATTTCAGTTCTCAGTATGTAATGATCTCCGCTTAGGTCGGTGTTGGTTGTACAGCCTAACCGCGGTGGGGAGGAAAGACTTCCGATAGCGCTCCTTCTCACACCTAGGGTGGAGCAGTCGGTCACTGACAGTACTGCCCAGCGCTATCACAGTCTCATGCATGGGATGGGACTTCTTCTTCTGCATGGAGCTCACCACGGACAGTATCCTTCTGTCACCCACCACCTGCACTGGGTCCAGTGGGCTCCCCAGGACAGAGCTGGCCCTTCTAATCAGCTTGTCAAGTTTATTTCTGTCCCTGGTTGATATACTGCTCCCCCAGCAGGCCACTCCAAAGAAGATGGCTGATGCCACTACCGAGTTGAAGAAAGTCCTAAGAAGTGCCCCCGGATTCCAAAGGCTCTCAGCTTCCTAAGCAGGTAGAGCCTGCTGTGGCCCTTCCTGTACAGGGCCTCCATATGATCTGCCCAGTCCAGCTTATTATTAAGGAGCAGACCCAGGTACTTATAGGTGTTCACAATCTCGATGCCCGTCCCCAGGATGTCCACTGGTTTTGGAGGGCATCTGCCTTTACGGAAGTCCACCACCATCTCCTTGGTCTTCCCCGCGTTAGTCTTCAGGTGGTTCCGGTGGCACCAGTCCACAAAAAACCGGTTCAGTTCTCTGTACTCCTTGTCATCATCGTCTGTGATGAGGCCTACTATTGCAGAGTCGTCAGAATACTTCTGTAGGTAGCAGCTGGATGAGTTGCACCTAAAATCAGCAGTGTACAGTGTGAAGAGGAAAGGGGCGAGAACCGTACCCTGAGGTGCCCCCGTATTACAGATCACGGTACCTGACACACAGTCTTGGGCTCTCACGTATTGAGGTCGATTTGTGAGGTAGTCTAGGATCCAGTTGGAGAGGTGGTGGTCCACTCCAGCAAGGCCCAGCTTGTCTCTCAGTAACCTGGGCTGTATGGTGTTAAAAGCACTGGAGAAATCAAAGAACATTATTCTCACTGTGTTCCCTGGTTTCTCCAGGTGAGACAGAGCCCTGTGCAGAAGGTGGATGATGGCATCATCTACCCCAATGCCCGGCCGATAAGCAAACTGGAGGGGGTCCATAGCGGGGCTCACTAGAGGGCGAAGATGTGTGAGAACCAATCTCTCTAAGATCTTCATCAAGTGGGATGTCAGTGCTACAGGTCTGTAGTCGTTGAGGTCCATAGGGTGAGGTTTCTTTGGAACTGGTACCACACAAGAAGATTTCCATAATTCAGGGACTATTTCCTGTCTCAGGCTCATATTATACATATATGTAATTATACCACACAGCTGGTCCCCACAAGTCTTAATTAGCCTTGCACTGATGTCATCTGGCCCTGCGGCTTTCCTCGCCTTGATCTTTTTCATCTCCTTCCTCACCTGGGCCTGTGTGAAGGTCAGACTGTGGTCAGATAAAGACAGATTTCTGGATTTACTGGTCTGTTGGGAAGTAGCCACATGGGGTGAATGGGGTGAAGTCATTGTGGTGAGGGGAGCTGAAGGACATTCTGGGGTGGGAGGAGCTGGTGTGTGATCAAATCTGTTGAAGAATAGGTTTAGTTCATTAAGCCAGTTAACATCTGCCAATCTAACAATGTCAGCACTGTTCAACACTGCATGCTTCAATAGTTGGGAAAACGACAATGAACTGGAATGACAGCAAGACCTCTCAGGGACAACTTGTCTGATTGAAAGAATTGTACTCAGTGATCCAGTCTGCACTAAAAGTGGAATTTGTCGTCACAACCAAAGCCAAGGGCAGTATACAGTCATGGCCAAAAGTTTTGAGAATGATACAAATATTAATTTTTACAAAGTCTACTGCTTCAGTTTTTCTAATGGCAATTTGCATATACTCCAGAATGTTATAAAGAGTGATCAGCTTAACAGCAATTACTTGCAAAGTCAGTATTTGCCTAGAAAATGAACTTTATCCCCCAAAACACATTTCAACATCATTGCAGCCCTGCCTTAAAAGGACCACCTAACATCGTTTCAGTGATTGCTCCATTAACACAGGTGTGGGTGTTGATGAGGACAGGGCTGGAGATCAATCTGTCATGATTAAGTAAGAATGACACCACTGGACACTTTAAAAGGAGGCTGGTGCTTGCCATCATGGTTTCTCTTCTGTTAACCATGGTTATCTCTAAAGAAACACGTGCAGTCATCATTGCACTGCACAAAAATGGCCTAACTGGGAAGAGTATTGCAGCTAGAAAGATTGCACCTCAGTCAACAATCTATCGCATCATCAAGAACTTCAAGGAGAGAGGTTCCATTGGTGCCAAAAAGGCTCCAGGGTGCCCAAGAAAGACCAGCAAGCGGCAGGACCGTCTCTTAAAAGTGTTTCAGCTGCGGGATCGGGCTACCAGCAGTGCAGAGCTTGCTGAGGAATGGCAGCAGGCAGGTGTAAGTGCATCTGCACGCACTGTGAGGAGGAGACTCTTGGAGCAAGGCCTGGTCTCAAGGAGGGCAGCAAAGAAGCCACTTCTCTCCCGAAAAAACATCAGGGACAGACTGATATTCTGCAAAAGGTACAGGGAGTGGACTGCTGAGGACTGGGGTAAAGTCATTTTCTCTGATGAATCCCCTTTTCGATTGTTTGGAACATCTGGAAAACAGCTTATTCGGAGAAGAAGAGGTGAGCACTACCACCAGTCTTGTCTCATGCCAACTGTAAAGCATTCTGAAACCATTCATGTGTGGGGTTGCTTCTCAGTCAAGGGAATCGGCTCTCTCACAGTCTTGCCTAAAAACACAGCCATGAATAAAGAATGGTACCAGAATGTCCTCCAAGAGCAACTTCTCCCAACCGTCCAAGAGCAGTTTGGCGCTCAACAATGCCTTTTCCAGCATGATGGAGCACCTTGCCATAAAGCAAAGGTGATAACTAAATGGCTCAGGGAACAAAACATAGAGATTTTGGGTCCATGGCCTAGAAACTCCCCAGATCTTAATCCCATTGAGAACTTGTGGTCAATCATCAAGAGACGGGTGGACAAACAAAAAGCAACAAATTCAGACAAAATTAAAGCATTGATTCTGCAAGAATGGACTGCTATCAGTCAGGATTTGGTCCAGAAGTTGATTGAGAGCATGCCAGGGAGAATTGCAGAGGTCCTGAAGAAGAAGGGTCAACACTGCAAATATTGACTTGCTGCATTAACTCATTCTGTCAATATAAGCTTCTGTTACTCATAATATGAATGCAATTATATTTCTGTATGTGATAAAAACATCTGACAAACACACATAAAAACCAGAGGGCAGCAGATCATGTGAAAATATAATATTTGTGTCATTCTCAAAACTTTTGGCCATGACTGTATAGTGTTGTCACAAACTATAAAAGGCCTTTGCTTGACTTTGGTCTATGAACCAGATGTACAGTTGTTCCATTGATCTCATGTTGTCTCTCAAAAATGGCTATCAGGGTGCAGAGCAAGACAGCAATGGAAACTGGAATGGAGGTCTATCCTCTTCAGTGATGAGTTGTGCTTTTATAGATGAAAATTGGTCTGGAGACCATGTGGCTTACTGAAGACCCCCACATCACTCTCATGAGAAACTATTTGACTGTGCCAGAGGCAAAGTCTTATACTTAGAGATGAGTGAACCTCTCAAGATTTGTTTTGCTTCAGCTTCAGGTGGTTTGGTTGCAAGTTTAACTTAACTTAATTTGGCTTAAAACATAGTGTGTAACACTGTTAGGGCTCCTAGGAACCTATCTTTCTAAGGCAAACAAAGCCGAAGTTATGTGAAAGTATGTCTATGGAAAAAACGGATGGTAAGTGGTGGATACAAACTTTGAGTTTAACCATACACTGCACTGACATTTTTACATTTAAAATGCTCAACAAAAATTAGCCTTTTTTTTTTTTTGGAGGGAAAGGTTTTTGCCCGTGTTTTTTTTTTTTTTTTAGCGACAAATGACAGTTATATTGAAAAAAGCAATGGTTTTATATAACAATTATCCCATTTCGATGACTTGTAAGTGCTACAGTCTTGATGTTATTTGGAAGACAAATTTGTGGCTGCATGCATAGTTGAAAAGTGATGAAGAATAGTTTTTTTATGAAAAAAAAATTATCCCTTTATGGCAGCAGAACATTGTGTTTGTATTTGAATGGGCTATGGTGTTTGTTTTTTTTTTATAGTTTTTGTTATTATGCCATCAGAATGGCAGTGGCATTGACAACTATACAATTTGAAGAAAAATTTGTGTCACACAGTCAGCGTTCCTGACAAACTGAAGTGATAAAGAACTGACTTTGTAAAAAAAAGCCACCAAAAATGGTTCTTTAAATTACAAAATTTAAAGAAAAATTTGTGACATTATCAGTGTGCCTGACCTCCCAGCTGAAAAAGCCAGAATATACTCTGAAATGGAAAGGATTCTATTACCATGAGAACAGCTGTTGGAAGCAAGAAAAAAAACCTGAACTATCCTGCCGGTTATCCCTAAATGGAAGCAAATGCCACATTAACATTAACCCTAACCCACTCATCCCAGGACCACCGCAAAGTAGCAATTTAAATTGTATCAGGATTCACAAGATGCCGATATGGTTGACATATGTGGTAGAGGATGAAGGAGTTGGCTTCCTTCTCTACCACTTTTAGTTCACAGGCTACAGGCCACTGTACTTTCTTATAACCAATGTGGCATCCAGAAGATGCTCTTGTCCTGAGAGGAGAATATGAAGTGCACACAGGCTGTGTACAAGAGCAGCTTCAGGGCACCGCATCAGAATGTACAGAATACTTATACAGTTTAACAGTGAGGGGCACAGAAGGTATGTGGGGGAGGGTTACTATCTGTGGGTGGGGCACTATTACAGTAACAGTGTCCCCTACACATAAGTAATAGTATTACTTATGTATGGGGAATATTACTGTAATTACATATATGTGGGGCAGCTATTACCACTAGGGGAGGCACTATTACTGTAATAGTACCCCCCAGGTACCAGTCCCCTGCCACATAGGAAGTAGTCTCCCCAGGTAATGGCTACTCCCCAAAGTGGAGGACTACTACCTGGGGGAGAACTATTCAGGTATGTGGAATTCAGTGCACCGCCATTTTTGCAGGTATGTGCTCTGGTTGCAGAGATATCAGTGCTGTTAGTTTTGGCTCCTGATATCTCTGCACTGCACAGGGCCGGCCTTAAGGCTTGCTGTCATCATTGGGGGGGGGAGGGGGTTCTCGCTTCCCAGCCATGACACTAACAAGAGACTGACTGTCAGTAAAAACAATGTAACACACTCACAGTCACAGATCAAACTGCTCTATGGCAAAACAGAAAAAAATGAGATTATTGCCAAAGGGTTAAGTGTCTTTTGTCTATATTACTGCAGCAGTCTGGCTCACAGCACAGCTATTCTCCCTCACTCCTATAATTTTGATCACTAATCTGCCTGTAATTGATTAAATATGAAAAAATGTTATACTTCTACTCCTATGATTCTCTAGCTCTGTTGCAAGTTTGCTGCAGTCAGTGCTGTGTATTGCTGAATAAAATGGCGTAATTGCTTTGGATCGTACAGTGATGAATAATACATCCATCTCCTACTTCCACCATCACTGAAAAGTATTGTGTACCTGCACACAGCATCTTATATAATAAATGTGACATCAGCACTGTAAGGTGTCTACCTACCATTTACTGACAGGCTGTGAGGTGACGTCAGGTGTCACCAGGACATCACAGTCATATGTGTCTTCCGTATTTTCACTGCGCAATGCATATTGTAGCAGCAATTTTATTTCATCCAAGACAAATCACCATTTATTTGGTTCGGTTAAAAAGCAAACAATTTGGAATATTGGAGTTGAACCCAACTCAGAATGAATCAGTTTGCCCATATTTACCTATACTTAGTGTTTCATTTTGCACACTATATTACATAGCAATGCAGAAGCTTTACCATATATTATAGTAGCAATCAAGACACCTAGTGTTTAAGTTCCAGTATGGTACTAAATGTAAACAAACAAAAAAAATTGTATGAAACAAAAAAATAAAGTATGAAATAAAAAATAAAATTTTCCATAGCTAGATATATTTCACAGAAAATAAAAAAATAGCCACATTTGGTATTGGTGCATCAATATCAACCCATACTATAAAAATAGATCATTATTTATCCTTCACAGTTAACACTTTAAAAATTATAAAAAAACAACAAAATTGCTGGTCACGTTGCCTTCAAAAAATATAAAAGATGATCAAAAAGTCACATATAACCCAAAATGGTACCAAATAGAAACAACAGCTGATTCCACCCCGCCAAAAAAAAAAAAAGCCTCACACAGCTCCGATGATGGAAAAATGGCGAAATAGAAAATTACAACTTGTGCAAAAAACAAGCCCTCATATGGCCCTATCAACATTAAAATGAAAAAGTTAAAATGTGACAATGGAGGAAAAAAAAAAGGATCCGTGTCCTTAAGCATCATGCTAAATTTTAAAACTTGTCCTTAGCAGGTAAAAATACAAAAAGAAAAAAATTACCTTTTTACCATTTAACCACTTCAGTACCAGGCTATTTTCCCTGGTTCAGGACCAGACACATTTTTGCTTTTTTTTTCGTAAATGTGGTTTTGAGGGCTAAAACATTTTTTTTCACTCAGGTTATTCAAATAATATTAGCGTCTCTTTTTTTTGTGACACATAGGGCTTTATTTTTATGTTCCTTTTATTTTTGCATGTTTATTTGTTTTTTTATATACAGGAAAATGTGTCTCTTTTTCACATTTATTGTTTGTAATAGCACAAGGTGCTATTACAAACACTTTTGTAAAAACAGCTTTCCCTCTCAGTTACAATATTTTTTATGTAGTGTTGGGTCACTGGGGGTGGGCCTAGAACCTGTGTTGTGGGTGTGGTTTTAACTTTTTTTTTTTTTTATTGTTTCACTTATTTTTCTTGTTGCCTTTTTATTCATTTTATTAATTTTTTTCTTTTAAATTCTGCCCTCCATAAGGACATAATAGACCTTTGCAGGGCATCTTAACAGTTGCAGGAGGAATGCAGCCTCCTGATCATAACTGCAGAGCTGATCTGGGTGCTTTAGGACCCAGAAGCTCTTATAGTCTCTCATCCCCAGCAGATGACCTCACCGCTTGATCAGAAGGGAGCCACATCACGGCGCTCTCATAGCTGTGTAAACAGCGCTTCCTGAAGGCAGGGACAGTAATAAACCATCCCTGCCTTCTCTATAAGAGCTCCGGCTGTAGCCAGTTCTGCAGCTGCGAGATTTCATGCAGCTGCTTAACACTACAAGGACATATGGATAAGAGTGGACGGCCTGGACCTATATAATCTTAGGTGGTTATTAAAAAAAAAAAAATACATATTTGGTATTGTTGTGTAACAACCTGCTTCATGAAAGTAAAGAATTACCATACTAAAAAAAGAAAAAAAAACCACCACCAGAAGACGCTTCTCATAACGGACACTAACTGATGTTAATGTGTCCGTTTTTTTTTGTTTTGTTTTTTTAAACTGGATTTTAATGGATTAGTTAAAAAAAAGGACACATCAGTTAGTGTCCATTATTGTCCGTTTTTAGTTTTTTTTTTTTTGTTCTGCTTTCAGAGCATGTGCAGTAAACAAAAAACTGACAGTAATAATGGACAGTATAATAGACAACTGTCAACTGCCATAGACAGTAATGTAAAAAAATAACGGACACTTAATATCATTCATAAGTCCGTTATTTTGAATACATAAACCCCACATTATTACGTCTGCTAACAAAAAAAAAAAAACAGACACTAATGGGCAACAGATCAAATCCCATTGAAATCAATGGAATTTTTCAAAGGATCTGTTACTGTACGTTGATTATATAATGGATGCTAGCAACGGAAACTGCCAACGGTGTGAACACCCTCTAAGACGGATTCCCTGCTGCTGGAATTTTGCAGGGGGTGGCTGTAGGAATTGTTCTTCCTCTACCATGTACTTTGCACTAGCCTGTGTAATAGGCCTACAGAACAAGCCCAGATTGCGGCATTTAATGTCCTGTCTGTATATCACTATAAACCTGAAATCTACCTCTTAAGGTAATTTCACACACACTTAAAAAAAAACAAAAAAAACAAAAAACAAAAAAAACCAGCAGCTTTTAACGCAATTTTTTAAACTAAATCCAAATGTGGATGCAGTAGAAAGAAGTGCAAATTCTTCCACTAAATCACCTGTTGTTTTTGAATCCTGTTATGGCTTTGGCTCAAAAAACAAAATGGAAACCTGCCACAAAAATTATAGCATTTATCCAAACGGCACCATTTATGAAACTACTCTAAATGTAGCAGGTAACTCATTTGTTCTGCACATACATTTAATTGCATGGTATCCGCCTCTTCCTGCTGAAGCACAGGTCATCTAATTCTAACACGGTGACCATAACATCATTGTCTTATAGAACAGTTGAGGCCAAGTGTTTTGAGACTGACATTTTTTTTTTTTTTTCACAAGATTTCCTGCTTCCATGTTTTTTGATCTTTTAGTGAGAACCCCACACATGAATGGCCTCGGGATGCTTTACTGTTGACATGACACAGGATTCATAATAGCGTTCACCTTTTCTTTTCCAATCATTCTTTCAGATGTCCCAAATAGTCTGAAGGGGGCTTCATCAGAGACTTTACCCCAGTCCTCTGCAATCCAATCCCTGTACTTCCCGCAGAAGGTCAGTTTGTTGATGTTTTGTGGTTGCTTTTCGTCCAAAGGAGTGGGCTCACTCACAATTTTGCCAAAGTACACTGCCAAGAGCAACTTCTCCCAACTATCCAGGTGCAGTTTGGTGATAATTTTCCCCCCAGCTTGATGGAGTACTATGTCCAAAAGACTCAATGAATAATAATCCTGTAGAGGCGGCAGGTAGGTAATTTTGGAGAAATTTGGTTTAAAGTACTCAAAGGGGATTCTAAGATGCTCAGTCTTGGTCTGACTAGTGCTGATTACATCTACAGGGGCTGGACTGACATTGTTATATCACTAAAGACCAGGTCCATATCTGTAATGTGCCCTTGTGTTGGCCCCCTACCATTGAAGCAATTTAGTGTTTGTTTCTCCTTAAATATAACAGCTGATTATCTAACATATATTAGTCAAAACCACTTATACTGCTTATTTCAAGCTTCACCTATGTTTCAGCAACAAGAGGAACCACACTGGGTCCAGACAACATCCAGCATCAAGATGTGTGCAGCAATCTTCATGTCCTGACGCTGCTGAAGTTAGCACTCAGAGAAGGCCAGGAAATACGATGGACTCTATAGCTCACGCAGATGTGAATTTAGCCAATTGGCTGATTTCAATTACCTTGTTGATACCTTAAAGATAACCTGGCACCAGGTCTCAAAAGGCCAATGGCGATACCTCATCTGATAGGTGCTGTCACCATGATCAGTTTGGTGTTTTATCAACTTATATATATTACTTATTTCAGCAGTTACAAGAGTATAAACCTCATTAATGTTTATGTAAAATAGAGTATATTAGCCAAGTAAGTGGAAACACTGTCTTTTTTTTTGGGGAGATGTCTGTGCGGTGTAGGTCATACAGCATTACCACCCACTAGGCCAGGGGTCAGCAACCTTCGGCACTCCAGCTGCTGTGAAACTACAACTCCCAACATGCTCCATTCACTTCCATGGGAGTTCCAAGAACAGCAGAGCAAGTAAGCATGCTGGGAGTTGTAGTTTTACAATAGCTGGAGTGCCGAAGGTTGCCTACCCCTGCACTAGGCTATTGGACCCTAATTTGCATCAACATTAATGTGGCTTTCACTTTGGAACAGCTGAATGGATTTGGATAAACCAAACACTAAAGTGCTCAAACTGACAGTGCCTATCAGATGTGGGTCATTGGACCTGGTGAAAGGTCATCTTTGCATTTTAAATACAGCTTTGGAGAATGATTATTTGCAGGCTTTCCTCACAGAGGTTTAAGATTGTATGAAGAGGTAGCCCCTTTCATTTATTTTTTTTCACCCATTTTCATATAGAATTCATTATAGAGGGGGAAAAAAAAAAAAACACTAAACAAAAACCTTACATACACAGTTCACAAGACTGTATTTGGGCAGAGAAATATGGTACTAGTGTTAGTTTTATTTACCAAGGCACTGCTGCCCTGCTCTCACAGTACTGTATGGGTACAGGATTAATTTTACATCATAAATCAGTATGATGAGCGAGTTCCATTCTCATGAACCATGACTGAGCTTGGAGATACCATACTTCTTGGCCCCAATACAGCCTTGAAAGGTACCTAATCTTAAAAAAATAATTAAAAATAAAAACACCTCTGGAGCAGCATTCCTTGGGCCTGTGGGGCAAATAAACTAATGAAAATGTGCCAGAATTCTGGCGTAATTTGCACCAAAATACTAGTGTAAATGTAGGGTGGGGCAAAATAACCAAAAGTCAGCTCAATTAACTTCTGCACAACAATTATTTTGCACCCATGTCATCCTGTTTCACACTGCCATTGGCTAAAGGATTGACACTCAATGTACACTGTCCAATCAGAATTACAGATCTGTGAATACCTGAAACCAAATTTTAGTGGCATAGTGTGCCATGTAAATAGAGGTGTGTTCTAAAATAATTGTTCATTAATCAGAATTGAAGCAAAATGTTCATTATTGCCCAGTCCTTCCATCATGCTTTACAACTCATTTTCTAATGGTTTTTGACACTTGCCTCACATTTTTTGTTGGAAACTAAGCCAACTAACAAGTGGTATAAAGTTAAACTAATTTAAAAATGCACTAGATCTTCAAACAGTATTAGACATTTTAGCACAGTTTAAGACTGTGTAAAACTTGGACAGTATTGTTTTATCTTCCCCGGTGTTCCTGGAAATGTATGAAGAAATTTACAATGGTGTGTTACTAGTCCCTTGACAGTGCAAAGTATTCACACCCCATTGACAAAGCTAGTAGTAACACCCAGTTGTCAATTTTGTTCATACAGTTCTAAGAATATTAACAGGAATAGCACATTGCAGAAAAGGTGCTAAAGAATAATTATTGTATTGGGAATGCAAGTACTTACAACAGTGGACATGACAGGATTAATTGCAGTGTTTTATAACACAGTGGGCCTCATTTATTAACAACCGCAGAGACAAAAACTCTTAAAATGTGAAATTGTTTGGTTGATTGTTCTCGGCTTACTTCACCATTTCTATCAATTTATAGAATTCTGCCAACTAAGATGCATTAGAATATCCATGTATACAATTATATCTTTTGTACTCAACTACAAGCCATACAATAGCTGTGTACTGCAAATCTAGACTTCCATGTTGCTTTTTATACAAATACAATTTAAAAAAATATACAGGGCTGTGGAGTTGATATTTAAAATTATGTTATTAAATTATTAATATTGTATAATTAAATCTGTAGTATAATGTTGTCTCCATAAGAATTCAATCACTAGCTTTTTTCAGTAATTAGAGGAGCTTTGCTGCTTCTGTCTGACACATGGCTGTCAGCCATTTATGAAGGAGTCAGAGTAGTTGTCCACAGCCCTAAAAATAAAATCTCTTATATCTGAAAGACCAACACATTTTGCAAAGGATGTTTTCAGGTGTGAACAAAGGATTGTAGCGCTTTTCCCCCCCATTCTTCTATGAGCACAGTCTTGGGTGTATACTAGCTACTTACTGGTGTTGAACTGGAAACAGCTGTCATATTAAAGCTATGGACAGGTTAATGTTTGTGTGTATGGATATTTTTTTGCATAAAATTATACCAGTTATAAGTACCAGTGTTCTAATTTTGTTAGGGTCATAAATTGGGTATGACAATTACCATTGAGATACTAAGAAATGTGATACAAAGTCATAAACCGCTCATAGCAAAGTCACCAGGAAAATGAAGTGCAGCCTGCTATAGAGCAGGAGGGGCCTCCTTGAATTTATAGCAAAGAGGAGAGATTTTAATGGATAAAATATAAATTATACTGAATATTTCCCCACAAACCAATGCAATCAATCTGCCCAACTACTCCTGCTCTGTAACATCTTACCTATTGACTGCATTGCACTTTCCTCAAGACATGTTCCCTTTAAGCACTGTGGTAAAACTTGAGTTTTACCAAATGTGAAACCGCACCCACTGGGAATACAATAACTGACAATATTCTAGTTCTTATTATAACTGCTGGTGAACTGGAGACATCTGATGGCAAGGCTGAAGGTGTGTATGTTGTCTTATACACAAAAGATAATACTGAGCCAGCTGGATGGAAGACACAATAATGCCTTCTCCATCTATTACAGAAGAAATGATTCTTGTAGGGAAAGATTCAGTAATAATAGTAAAGGTTTTTCTGTTTGCATTTATACATGACAGAATTGCCCAACGTTAACAAGCTTTCATGTATGGGGTTAACCTGCGGACCAATTCTGCCTGTGAAAATATCTTTACATACTTTAGAAATCACATCTGTAATTCTGCCTTGGTGATAAACAAGACAAAATACTGAATGTTGAACAAACCTTAAAAACTGTTTAGAGTAAAACAAGAGACACAGTATCCAAACTGCAGGATCATGTTTGTAGAAGATAGAAAATAAAGGGGACCAAAAAATTGCTGCTCATGTTTAAACATTTTCTTTCCACCATTTTATATATATATATATAGATATTATAGATATATTTATATATTTTTGCTTTTGTGCACTCCTAAGATTCTAACGCTCTTGTATACAGATTTCAATGAAAACACTGCACAGGTTTAAAGCACAAAGGGTTCACAGGAAAATAAATAAGGTCCATTTGCTGGCCTGGCTAAGGCAGCAATTAGAGGTGGAAGCTACCTGCCACCTTTCCAATAATGATGGCAAGGGAGGATGATGCTTCAGTCCTTTAACTGCCCACTCCATCAGAAACACCAACTGAGCTTGGTGCATTTTGGTTCTTCCAGTGTTCCAAGTCAACAAGTGCCCTTTATATTTTTTGGAAAGCGGTGGAGGGAGTTTGATGGCCAGGGTATGGGGGGGTTAGAAGGGCAGAATTTGGAGAGACAGTAGAATTCCCTCTTCCAGGACCCGCCTCACACTGATTGCATAGTAAGATGACGAGGAGTACATGAAGCTGCGAGTGTGATCCTTGAAATCCGTGTATTCTGTTCGTGTGTGGATGTCACAAAGTCTGTGGTGGATCCAATTCAAATGAGGCGTAGCAACAAAGTAAAATGAATATATACAATCCTGCAAGAATCTTTGAATTTTTCCAGAAAAAACAGCAAAAAATAACATTAAAAATTTATGATAAAATAAGGCAAAAAAAGCACTTGTTTTGTACATTAATCTTATTATTTTAATAATAGATCTGTGATTTCTGTTCAAAATCATAGCAAGATTGTTGATCTGTTAGCTGTAGAATAAAGAAAAACATAGTAATTCATTATGACCCTTCAGTGCTGGAGGTGTCTTCAACAGATCGTAGGTATAAATATGCATTGCTGTGTTTCAAGAACACCTCCTGTAATGAAGAGGGGGAAAACCCTTATGTAATTTCATGGAAAGAACAGATTTACTTATTTTTCCCTCACCAGAGGCAAAATGCAACTAATATAAAATTAAAGAATTTTTTTTTTTTTTGAAGATTTTTTTTTCCCGGAGGAGACTAGGAACACCGTAGCGAAAAACAAAATACTGTAAAAACTACAAAAATCCATTTAAAAAGTCCCTCCCCTCGCTAAACCCGTCCCACAACTACCAAGCCTCCCAAGTCAAAAAAAAGTCACATGACCAGAGACCTTTAGAGTGGAACCCTTGGTTTCCAGGATGGAACATTTATCACCCCTGAACTGTCCCCCCTGGCTAAAGAAAAGTGTGCTTAGCCTACAAATGTACATTTACAAAAACAGGAGAAGAAAAGAGAAGGTTTTGAGCAGTGCACTTTTCGTAAAAGATTTTATATACAAGTTTAAAATTCATGGTATTTGATTCCTGTGGGTCCTTTTATTTCCCGTAAAGAGCAGACTATCGAGCCTCAACCTCTTTAGGGTTTCTGGAGGGTGAAAAGTCCCGAGTTTCTGAACTTGTGAGGGGATTAGTCCTTCGGGGAGAGGCGGGCCTTGTGTTGCTTGCAGGCACCAAGGGTGGTGGTGCGCTTAGTGCTGCTGTGGGTGGGGTCCGGTTAAGGATCCCATTGTGCATGGCGCTTGAAGGACTGAGTCTAGGATAGGGTACACTGCTCAAATGTGGCATAAAGGAGGGCATATGTGCCAGATGGCTCTCTAGAGGAGAGGAGTGAATGTGGTGCATGCGGGCCCTTTCTATCTCTTCCCTTAGGTGCAGCCGCTCTCTCTCATCTGCATGACGCAACCGTTCTTGTTCTCTCCTTGCCTCTAGGAGCTGTTCATGGCTGTAATCATGAGGCTCTCGATCTCGGTATGATCTTTCATGGTCATAGAAGCTAGCAGCAGCTGTTCCTGGGTATCTGTGCATGCTGTCGGCACGCAAGTGAAAATCCATTCTCCGCTGCAAGTCCAGGGTGCGGTAAGCATCACGTAATGGATCTCTGACAGGGTCCCAGGCAAAACCGGCATGTGGAAGCCTCTCTCTGCCAGTAAGGGGACTCATACCCATAAGTGGGGTCATTACCCTACTGCGGTCCAGCATATTCAAGTTGTTCATTTGGTGGACACTACTCATTGGTATAGGCATAGAGGCTGCCATTGAATGGTGCAAAGATAACCCATGGAGGGAAGCTGGAGGGTGAGGTGGCTGATGTTCTATTGTCCTGACTGGATGAGGAGGCTCTGAGCCTACTACTAAAACATCTGAATCCTCCTTACGTTCTTCCTTGACCTTGACATCACTTTTTATTTTCTGGAGATCTGCTGGTAGCTCAGGCTTCCGTTCAGTATCCTTCCCTAAGCTGCTCAGTTTTAAGCTTTCACTTAGGATTGGTTTACCATATGGTGATACAGACTGTATGACTGGTTTGCTGCCATCTTCTATCGTCCTTTTGTCATGAACTGAGGCTTCCTTTACTGGTGAACGACTCTCCTTGATCTTGTGCTCTGCGGATGGTACTTCTCGAAGCCGATCTACACTATCCCGATCAATATCTTTGGATCTGTCCCCTAGACTGCCTTGTCTTAGGGAATCACTGGGTGTCTGGCTATTGCTGCGGATGAGGTTACTAATTTGGTGACTGACTGGGGCAGATGCTGGAGAAGATCTGTTAGAATGATGTCTGCTCTTATCCAAGATGTCCCTAAGTTTATTAAAAAAAAAAAAAAAAAGACAGGATGCTTAATACAAATGGAATAAATCAAATTATTAGTAGCAGCTACTGGCTAGAAAATATAATTGTTATACATAAGCAGCAGAATGACATTCAAATTAACCCTCCAAGGCACACACAATACTGCTATTAATTCAGCCCATTCAACACAAATTGAACAAAATGTATTTTGTGGCACATTTTTCTCTTGAAGAGTAGGATGTAGGCCAGCAAGTGCAGGTCTGTCTCCTTGGTATTTCTATTTCTGAGCATTAAGAAAAAAACAATATGGGAAGTTATTCTGTGGCAGGTGGTGATACATATGGCAATACCGTTCACGCACCAAGCAGCATTACACAAATTTTGCGATACAATATGCATTGTGAGCTGATCATTGAAACTATAATGTCCTAAATCAGGGGTTACATATATGCGTCTCCTGAGGCTATCTTCGGCCCATAGGACACCAGAGCTCCCGAGACATCCTTGGGACAGCAGAAAGCAGGCTGAAGGAGTAGCACTCCTTAAGGCTAAGGCCCCACGTAATGGGCTGAAGTGAAAAAGCGCTGCAGGAAAAACCATGGCAGAAATGCACTGTGGTTTTTCCCGGAGCGCTTTTCACAGAAAGACTCTGGACTTTCTGCTTCAATTATACCTATTGGGAAAGGTATAATTGACATGCTGCGATTTCCAAAATCACTACACGGGGCCCCGGCCTAAAAAAGACTTCTCACAGAAGCACTTCTCTTTCCTATGCAGGTAAATTGCTATTGGCGATTATGGAGAAGGATTTTTTTTTTTTTTTTAAAGCATTGGGGAACTGGGGAAAATGTTTTTAGTGGGGAGGTAAGCAGACTAAAATAAGGCACTATGTATGTCTATGGGGGCATTATAATTCTATAGGGGCAGAGTCACTATATATTTCCAGTGAATTTAACCCTAATGGTATTATTATAATAATGTAGTAGTTTGTATTGTATTGAATCTGAAAGGAGTGTGGCCCCTGTTCTAAATTTATTGCATCCTTTGCATTTGTAATAAACAGTGCAGGATAAATGGAAAGGCAAACTCAATGATTTAAGAGTCTGTGCTACTGGAGGTGGGATGGGGTGTTAAGTGACTTGCAGTATAACATGACTAAAAATAAAATAGCTGATTCATTTGTAACTACCTTTCTTTGTCTCTTTCATCCTTTGTAAGAGAGATTTCCCTCTTGTCTTCCCTGTCTCTTTCATGGTTGTTCACAGATGAACTCCGCTCCGGATCTCCAACCTTAGACCACTGGGGTGGTGTTGGAAAAGATGGTGGAGTCCGATGTAGTCTGTTCCATGGTTCGTGGGGGCTGGCGAAGCTCTGGAGAGTTGGACTTTCTTTGTGCGCAAACAAGCTGTTGTGAGCTGTTGAAGTATGGAAATATATACTCAGTTATGGCTGAGGTAAGAAAATGACTTAAAACAGCGTGGCCTAAAAGCAGCAGTGCCAGTGAGATTGCTCTGCTGGAAATCAGATAAAAGTGCTCAAACGTGTAATCCCAATAATTGCAATAATATGTCTAAAAGCTTTTAAGATCCAGAACACGAATACAGTAAGAGCAGTGCATGTGTGCCTTTACACAGCCCACATGAGCTTTTTAAGGTATTGTGTTCATGCAGAGAAGAAACAAAAGAACTGCAGAGATGAATTTTAGTGGTGGACATCATACACTCTGCACAAAGATTTTATTTCTTTGATAATGGGGATAAGTAAAAGGCATTGCTGCTTTCAATGTCACACTTTATTTTCCCTGCACTGCTTAGCAGGTGATGTTCACAGAGAGTTACTTATACCCTGTGTGTTGAAATGCATACAATAAAGATCAGCATCAATACTTCTCTGGCTGCACTACTATGCAAATCACAAGCACAGCACCACTGCCACCAAAGCACATTTAGAATTGCCTTGCAGCACTTCAGCGGATATGCAAATGAAAGGTGCCCGAGTGACCCAGAAATGATTACTCCTCATCTACCCTGGGGCAGCAGGTGACCAATCAAAATGCAAAGATATACTGACGTACCCAGTCTAATTTACGATTGACTGCAAAACTCTGAGCCAGTACTTACTTAGAGCATGACTGGCTAATCCTCCAAAGGCATTGCTGCCTAAGTTCCCAAGGCCGCTGAAGCTGCTTGACCTGCTAAATGGATCTGGAAAGGCAAACAGGGATTGAAGAGGCGTTTATCCAAGAGCACTAAAGAATGAAACGCGCTCCTGACCCTCTCACTATGTCCTATCAATAGATTTGGGCTTAGTACTGCTTGCTTTCAGGATTCTCCTATCAATGCTGCTCCTTAGTTTAGCAGCAGTAGCTGGAAAACCAAAAACAAAAAACCAAAAGCATTTCTGTTAAGTTTCTTTAAATATCACAAGGCATTATGGGAAAGGAGCTGGGAGCTCATACGCCCTCTGTTGGATATAACAGATCCTCAATTTGCTTTTGACTCACCGAGTCTTGAGACAGCAAATGGGATTTTAGCCAAGCCAATTTCACTTATCTGCAGACTCGGTGAGTCAAAAGCAAATTGAGGATCTGTTACATCCAACAGAGGGCGTATGAGCTCCCAGCTCCTTTCCCATAATGCCTTGTGATATGTAGATGCTAAGTAGAGGGCAAAAGGCAATTCAAACTCTACACACCTTCACTGGTGCTCTCCTCAATGTGAGAGATTCTTGTCCCTAAGTTTCTTTAAAGGGAGAGGACAGGCAAAAAGCAAATGAATAGCCTTGACTATGAAATATATAAGTGCAAGGTATTTCATTATGTCCAGTACTTTGGGCATCTAAGATTATCAAAAACATGAGGACAGTGTAAGACTGACATAATTGTACAGTAAAATTCTGACCAAAAAAAAAAAAAAAAAAGGGTGTCAGAGTAAATGGTGCTAAAAAGCTCACAGATTTGTGCAAAACTACAATGAAGAAGAATCCAAAGTCAATCTAATATCTGAAATATTGTATAACTGGAAAATTAAGTTTCTCATTTAAAATAACTACATGAACTGGAAGTGAAGAATGAGCTTAGCCTCCCTTAATACAGGCTATAAAAGTTGACACGTATCCTTGCAACTCTTACTTCTAGTGCCCTGTGGTTCTCTCACCTACCTTCCTTCCATTACCTATACCACCATATTGACAGTACAGGCACAAATTATGTGAAAGTGAGGAGTGGATTTTACTTACACTTACCCGCCAGATGGCTTGTGGGTAGAAAACTGCTGTGATGCGGAGAAGGTCCAAATGCTGTTGCTCCAGGATGTGCTGGACCTGGATTGGTAACCATAATTAATATTCCGGTGAACTAGCTATTTACGTGTACAAATATTGACTCATGAACAGTAAAACAATTGCACTAGCATTTCACATGTCAGCGAGACACTCATAACATTTATCCTTACAAGCCCTGTCAGGTAGTCTTAAAGAGACTGTCGGCAGGAAAAACTATATAATCACAATACCTTATAGTGCTGCTTCTACACTATTATACAACTGACTGTACTACGGATGCCTGATGATATCTGGCTACACCTGGAAGAGCAGGAGGCCAGCTTTAGACAGGGGCAGCTGCAAACAAAGCGTGACATAGTGGGAGATGTCACTCAAACAATGGGGGTGGCAGAACTGGGTTGTAGTTAGGAGCAGTTATCTAGAGTATAGAGCAAAGTTCTGGCAGGGGAAGAAACGCCCCTAAAACCTTTTCAGCTAATCAGCATAAGAATAAAACATTGATTTTCATGACAATTGAGCTGCAATGTACAGTAAGAAAGGCATCTTTGGAAAGTGTACAGGCAGCCTTACATGAGCTGTCATTAATTTGATAAAGACTATCCTGCTGACAGACTCCCTTTAAAGGCAACCTGCCACCACGAAAATGTAGTGCAATCTGCACGCAGCACATCTCAAGCCCTAACCTTTAAAATCTAATCTACAATGGAGGGCAATCCATCTGTTACACAACTGTGGATCCCAGCATTGCCCTAGGTCTATCCTTTGATAATACCTCTAAACCCCTTGTGTTTTTTTTTTTTTTTTTTTTTAATGTACATAAACCCATTGTGTGCTGACTGCAAGGGAGCGCCAGTGAAAACAGAAATTTTTCCTATAAATTTTATCACTGTGCAAAAATTTGTGATTTTTTTTCCTGCTACTCTTGCCACTTTTCTGAAAAGTGGGTATGGTGTGAGTGGGCCTATACAGCCCAATAAATTTAAGATTATTTGGCTGATGTAGGGTTCCAATTCTGGCACTTTACACAGCCATTACAGTGGTTTGGGAGGTTTTCCATGGTTGGCCAGGGCAAGCAAAACAGTTGCTTTCTACTGAACAAAAAAACTGGGGTCCTATGCGTTTTTGCAGGTCAGCCACATTCACTTCAATGGAACTGATCTGAATATCGACATAACCCAAGCACAGGTGAAGTGCTGTTTCTGGTAGAAAACATGTTTTTTCTAACCATGGACAACCCATTTAAAAGGTTAACTATGGGACCAGAGTTTCCAGAAATGATTTGTTTAGCAAAGGAGCTTTATGTGTGGCCTAAATTTATTAAATGAGTTGTCCAGGATTAGAAAAAAGGCGAGTATTTTCTAAAAACACTTACTCTTGTTCATGGGCTGTTTTTGGTACAGCAGCTCAGCCCTGTTTGTTTCATTGGGACAAACTGCAATAACAGACAAAACCCAAGGACAGGAGTGGCACTGTGTGTGAAAAAATACACAGGCTTTTCTAAACCTGCATTACCCCCCTTCATTTGTATTGCTAGCTAGATTTTATTTATTTATTATATATTAATTTCCAGCTGTTGAAGAAAAGCAGCATCTCATATCTAGGTGTTATTCTTCACTTAGGACAGTACCAGGAACTGTTCATCTTTGTCTCAGAAAGGATTTCTTCTAGGTCAAGGACAAGTAGCTCTACAAAGTCAAACCGAGCTGGTAAAGGCTTTAAACAACCATTTTCCACTTCAGAGAGCAGTGTTTGCACCAGAAACTGGCTATTCTGCTCCCTGAAGATTTCAGACTGTTAATAATGGGGATTTGCTCAGTGCAGGGAGCGCTTCCCAGCGCTGCTCACTCAAGGCTTGTGGAAAAAAAAAAAAAATAAAATAAGCGTTCTCCAAGTGAAGACGGCAGCAGAGCCCTTAGAGCTGTCTTGTGCTTATTAAATGGAACAATTCTCAAGCGGCTGCACATCCATCTTACAGACGGCGAGTCTGGAGATAGATGGCGCACCCGTGAGTAACAAGGGAGCTCAGCCAGAGCAATGGTTCATGCTGTGACATTCCTGTCTGATAAGGAGAGAAGGATGACACAGATACTGTGTGGAAGGCATTTTATTTATTCTCTGATTGATGCAGGAAGCCTCGGCTCTGCTATCTAAATTGGTAACCTAGCGTTTACTACCTGTAGTTTGCCAATTGTGTTTTCAAAAGACTTTAAAAATGGTGAATATCAAACAGTTGTTAGGATAATGATGTCCTTTCAAAGTTGTAATTTTTCACAAACGTAGCTGATATTAGTAAAGCATCTATCCATATGATATTTTCCCATTAAGGAGCAGTGATAGCGTAAAGAGTCTCCCTATTCAGAGACAGACTGCTGCAAGCAAGACCAGACAAAGCCATGCATTCTACTATCTAGGCTTCCGTTATGCAGCTAGCAGACAGTTGGCACACTCGGAATATTTGGAGGTTTTAATGCTGACATTATGCGCTCTGTGGGATATTCTTTGTGGCAACATAGTCTTAATAATAAATCAATCTTTTCCAGTGTTGACACACCTAGCCCTCGGCTACAACTGCATCACTTGCCATATTTTACAAGGTATATCCTCTACTGTTGATAACCACAGAAGTGAAATGTTCAGCTTTTTAAGAATAGTTGTGAGTTATAGCATTGGGATTTTTTTTTTTTTACATAAATGGCTACAGTTATTTTATAGACCAAAGCTGCTCCCTCCAGGTGCTGTAAACAGGATTTTCAGGTATTTCTATACCAGAGTACTGGTTATAGGCAATTTGTGATTTTGCTTTTTATTTTCTTGTGTTTTCTTGAAGAAACTAAAAAGTTCAGTCAGCTGGCACAGTGAGAAGAAGTTGGATAAGCTTGGACTCGTAACAAATATCTCATACTCTTCAGAACATGAACATCCAAAGGCCATTTTAAGAGGTTACAAAATTGCAGCAGATGTTCTGTGAATATTGCAGAATATGTGCAGAAATCAGATCAAGCTGCAGATTTTCTAAGGCTAGGTTTACACTACTGTTATTTAATGTCCATTGCTCTCATCTGTCACAGGACCAGAGCAACAGACATTACATGGCTGATGGGGACAGAGGCCCCTCTGTTGGGTGTCCATATGCATTAATCCCAATGTAATATATACGACAGAAGCTTTCTTCTGTCATGTTTTTTTTTACTTTTCTGATTGTGAAAAAGTCCTCTATTCACAACTTTTTCTTCTAAGGTAAACAAATATAACTGAAAACAGTGCCTGCAATGTTGTTTATATTAGAGTCAATGGGAAAGGACACAGACTGGGGGGGGGAGGGGCTCAATCTGTGTCGGACATTAACAACATTAGTGTGAACATAGCCCAATTCTTGTTCTTTACTACTAGTGCCACCTGTTGCAAGGTATCAATCCTATAAGTATTGAAACATTGACTATGGATATAAGACAAACCAGAGAAATCTCTTCATATAGGAAGGGGGGTGGGGGTGGGGAAGACAAGGATCCAAGGATTTATTGTGATCGTCATATATTGAGACACGAAGGAATTGTTCCCGTAATGTGAGTTAACTGCTATCTGCACAATAGGGTTTTTGTACTTTCTCTGGAGCAACACTGTAGGATTGCAGGATTGACTTGAGGACCTGTCTCTTTTTTTTTTTTTCAAAATCATCAACTATGTAAAAGCAATATTTAGACACACACATTTTGATTCCAATTGAAAAACATTGCTTTGCGTGAACCTAACTGAAATGTAATAATAGAAAACAGAACAACTCCTTTAATCAAATGATGGAACTTAAAGGGGCTGAGCCATTACATACATTTACCCACTATCCACAGGTTATAAGAGGATATGTGTCACATCGCTGGGAGTCTAACTGCTAGGCCCCCAATGATCAGGAGAACAAGAGACCAAAGGTCCCCTTGAAGTTTCCCTGTGGATGAAGCGCTTGTGTGACTGCGTGATCAGCGCTCCATCCACTTCTATGAGGCTTTCCAGAGGTCCAAGCAGCCCTATAGCAGTGAATGAAGTGC
This sequence comes from Leptodactylus fallax, assembly GCA_947044405.1. Lineage (NCBI taxonomy): Eukaryota > Metazoa > Chordata > Amphibia > Anura > Leptodactylidae > Leptodactylus > Leptodactylus fallax. The sequence continues at coordinate 8,050,548 of CAMRHE010000039.1, read as the reverse complement.
AGATCACACAAACGCACTGGTACTTCATTTACATGGAGGATGCAGGGGGACTTTCAGCACCTCATTCTCCTTATCTCTGGCGGTAAGACCCCCCCACAATGTGACACTCCCTATTTACAGAATAGGGTGCAAGTATGTAATGGCATAAGCCATTTAATTTTATCTTTCAAGTAGTGTTTTTGTTAAACTGACAACATTTTAAAAAATAAAAATATAAGATGTAAATGTATGACTTACCAGTGCTGGAAAATAAAGGTCTTGCTAAATCATGTGGGTAAGGAAACCCTGGAAACACTCCAGGGGCAGGCGGTCTACTGAACAAATCTAGCTTGCCACAAATGTCCAGCTTATGGGGATCCATCTGCATCTGCTACAAAAAATAAGGACAACACAAGAGTTCAATATGTTATTCCAAATGGTCACACAAGCATTACTGCTTCATCAGCGTCTAAAAGATCAACCTCTGAACATCAAGGTGATACCAAAACATTCAACTGTTTTTAACCTTTAAGTGAATCACAGAAAAAAAGGATTCTGTGAAATAGCTTTAATAAGTCTGCTTTACTTGCAAATATATGCAATTATTGAAAAAGGCAAAGAACAGTTCAAGTACTTTCTACATCCTTGCCTTCTCTTACCTCTTTTAGTCTAACCTTCTAAAACTGGTGTATGACGTGTGCTTATTATGTTATTTTAAGTAGAACTGTAGATTCCCATATTTCATCCTACACTGCTGATTTATTATACTAATGATTCACCATACTAATGACATATTATAATACTAACTACATATTTGCAGTAATATTGGATAAGGGAAGTTTTATTTTATTTTGAGGTCTTAGAAATACATATGCCCTTGAAAAATCATCTGACCCAGAGATACTCTGATTAACACCTCCGGCTCTGTCAAGCTCAATTCTCTCAATGGGCTCGTGAAAAGGTTACTGATCCACGGGAGCAGTATTAAACACTTATGCTTCGTTTCAAAGCAGGCCTAGAGCAGTGGGGCACCATCCCCCACCAATACATTGAACTATGCTAGGAAGGGTTGAGGCTTTGCTCCCTCATTATTTGGGTTATTCCCTGTGGGCTATCTATTATAATTAGATTCTATGCAGAGCACAGCAATAATTCTTAACAGTACAAGATAACTACAGAGCTGAAATGTCACAAAGAATTCCATAAACCACTTAGCATTTATTTAATTTTAGGACTACGTCAAGAACATTGCCTAAAAACATTATGCACAATATGCACAAAAGGAGCTATAAAAAAACCCCAAAAACCTGATGACTAATCACTAAATATTTCAGTTGAAGAATTTTCCACCAAAAATTTTTGCTATAAAAAGGTGATTTATGCATTTAAATAAACTTCATTTATGTTTGTTGTTGCTAAAGGAGAGTTTACTTCTAAACTTTCAAAGGGCCTACAATATGCTGGCACAATGAAATTCATCCAAGTAAACCTTAAGGGCAGGGCTGTGGAGTCGGAGTCGGGAGTCGGTGCCTATTTTGGTGGAGTCTGAGTCAGTATAAAATGGACCGACTCCGACTCCCAAAATATATAATAAATTGGTACAGTTAGTAGTACAATGCAGTATGTGCTGAATATATTTTCATAAGAATTTGGGAAAATGATGAAATGTTGAAAATGATGAAATGTCCTGTAAAGGTCTGTTCTATTCCTCATATAATGATGGGACTGAGTTCTGAGTGAACCTATAAGGTTTAGCAGTGCCAGGGCTGTGGAGTCGGAGTCGGTGCCTATTTTGGTGGAGTCGGAGTCAGGGGAAATTGAGGCGTCGGAGTCGGGGCTTTGGGGCTGGCGTACCGACTCCACAGCCCTGCTTAAGGGGATTCTCCAAAATAAATAAATAAAAAAAATATTCAGGAATTGCCTGTGGCCAGTGATTGGCTGAGCAGACAAATCCAGGCATTTCTGATGGTTAAAGGACCAGGAAGCAGAGAACAGCAGGGATACAGTAAGTGTCACAACATCAGCACCTGGAATGAGTGAGGCAAGTAATTTTTTTAAAATCCATTTTATAAACAAAATTTATCCCACTGAACAACCCCTTTAATAATATTCCATAAATGAATTCTGTAGTGGGTTTGTCGTTCTAGATGTGTGAAACCCAAATCTGGATTTTCTTGAAAAGTCATTTATTGCTGCACAGCCCATGAAACCCAAAAACCTATGATATGTTAGTTCTAGTTTTCTATAGCTAGCTTTACTTAAACAAAACCTTTAATACTACAACCCTAATGCCAATCTAAACTAATGAAGAATCCAAATACCCATTCAGTTATATATTCTTCATATGGGAATAATTCCTTTAACATGCAGAAACATTTAGATCTAGATCTCTGTCAGCAACATACAAGGTGCTGTCAACAGCAGTCTTTAATATGCGAATGGATACTAGACTACAGGTTACATGTTTTGTATAAAAAAGTGCCTTACTTTAAGGGTTTTACCTTCTAAGAGTTTCACCTGCTCTCCCCTCCACTTAGCCTATGTGATGCATACATCAGGGCCAGGAGTGTGTTCAGAGACTGTGCTTGTTCTAAACTGCAGTGCTACCTCTGGATTAACATACAGAGATAACACAGGTAGTGATCAAGGTACTATTCTAGCCTTTATCATGGTTTAGCCGCTAAATGCACTTTGCAGACCTGACAGAGGGCTCCTTTAGCAGTCACAGTGACGAGAAGCAAAATAGAGGTGGCTGGGAACAGGGGCAAACATGTATTAGCAATGGACGGGATTGTGACATCAGAGGTGGGCGGAAACCTAGCCAATGAGCTGAAAACACTGAGAAACATTCTCCAGTAGCTGACAAACGAACGGAGCAAGATAAATAAAGCAATGTATTAGGTAAAACACTTTATTAGCTTAAGTTAAAAACTTTAATTAAGATCCTGGAGCTTAGAATGCAGTTTTAACAAATATTAAAAATTTTTTTGCAGAATGCACAGACACATTTAAGTCACAATTCCACAGATTTATTTAGTTTATGTACAAAACCAGATCTGTGGTTCATGCGAATGACACCAAAAAAGCCAAGAGAATATCTGTAATTGGAATAGACTTAGAAACTAGCCCTTTACATAGTGTATTAGATTTAGTTTTTTTTTCTACGACTGTTCATATTTATAGCTGAGCTGAAGTTAACTCAACTGCAACAAATCTATATACTGTTCTCATAGTCTACCTCAGCTTTGGGCTCTAGAAAACTGGTGCAACACTAGCAGTGTGTAATTTTACAATTCTGTCTAAGCTTTCTCCATAAATCCCCCATTCTAAGTCTGCTTTCAACCACTGGGATTAAATAGATGAGGGTCTTAAGAAGGGTTCGCCATAAAGAATAACCTCAGAACCACAAATTCTAACACATGGCATTTACCTTCATTTTCTGCTGATGGTGATAGATTTGCCACGCTATCTGGACATGTACTGCACACCACTTGCCTGGTTTCTGCAAAAGCAAGGAAAACGCAAGTGAGCACGGGAAAGGCTTTGTGCCAAAGATCGTTCACTGGGGCCACAAAATGACTTGCACTGAATCAATATTAGATAGATGCAAACGTGAACTTTTCAGTTTAGCAAATTAGCCCTATTATGTGTTCCATTACATGCTTGGGTACATTTTGTCAAGGATGATTTGACAGATGCAAGTCCAGAGACTACGTCTACCACTGTATACTGCAAGGCTATTAACAATCTCACTCAGAAGTGAAAGGGTTGCTTGTCATAGGGAGGGCAATGTAAACTAAGTTCAGGTATATCATAGTGAGCAGAGGTAAGAGAAGGAGAGTGCAGTTTTGTTTCTTTAACATTTGTAATTTTTAATTGTATTAAAAATAATAGAATTTTTATTAGAATGGATACACTTACCCTTACAGATGTCCTGTATGGGTCGGTTACCTGCCAGGAAATAGATATGTTAGTCCAGTAGTTCTCTGCCGCAAACACACAGGTAAATACTTGATAATGCAATATTTCTATTGTATTGTATAGAAAAAGTGACCTATATTTTATCACCAATAATTTGTACAGCCTTATTATTTCATTGTTATCATCTAACCCTATAATAAATACGAACCATATTAAAGACATGTTGGTGCAATAACATTCTTTATATCTGACAAGAATATTTTGCAGTACACTGAAAAAATATGCCATATTAAGTGATCATTTTCTGATACATGCAGGCTAAATAAATTATATTAATATTCTAAATTTTATGGATGGGAAAGCATATGTTACAAGTGATAATATTCCTCAGTCAAAATCTAATCTTGTACTGACAGTTACATGATGTTTTATTCTCGCATTCTTTCTAAAGCTTGTTATATCAATCCCTCTGTTACCAATGAAACAAGGATCGGCGATCTTGGATTTTAATTTTTTTTTTCTGTCAGACATCTTATGTGTACAGCTGGCATAAAGCTTGCCATACTCAGAGCAAAGGACTTGATGTCGACACTATGGAGACCATCTGGACTAATGTGTCTTTTAGTAAGTTGATCAGCTGAGCTCAACATCATTTTATGGGGTCTGTTGGATGCTTTGGAACATGAATTTAAAGACCCTGTACCCAGGAGCAGCCTTTTGTACCACTCAGTACTTTACAGACAATTACCTGAGATTCATTGGGGTAATCCAGGAGGCCTGGAGCCTTAGAAATAGTTTCAAGGACGCTACATTGTTTCCCAGAAATCGCTTTGTTTCACGAAGAAAGAATGTGTCCATCCAGCCCTGTCAATCTCATCAAAAGCCTATTTAGAGAGTATTCTAACATGGACAGCCTAGATGTCAAAGAGGATTACAACCCTTCTCCTTTTCTGTGTCTTATAATAAAGCTTCGGGCCTGTGATCCTATCCTCTCGACCCACCCGTCCCACTCCCCATCACTTGTCTGTAATGCTTTGTTGATAGAATATATTTATTTTTAAAATGCATGAATGTTAGTAAAGCATGTGGTGTAATGTATAGTGTAGGTTCACTTTGTGGATGATGACTGATTAATAAAGTTAATAAAGCATTTTAAATGAAACGGAGAAATATCTTCCAATCACTGGTATATTCAGCTCATCTTAGTAGCACCTGCTGTTAATCTTATGTGCATAACCACTATGGACATCAGATTTCACCAAATTTAGCTGGATCTGCTGAAAGTTTGCAGATTAATATCTTATCTATATGGCCAGCTTAATTGTGCGCTCCACTTCATCATTTCACCCCCTGCAGTTGCTTTTAAAAAAAACAAAAAAAAAATCCCCGGCCGAACGGAGAGGATAGTATGCAGGGTTTGTTATTTCAGGTCTCTGCAGGGGGAACTTAGTTGAAACACCCCGTAAGGCCAAAAATTTTCCTTGTTTCATGGTAAAATTAATGGTTAAGCTTTTACCACTAAAAAAATAGTAAAGTAAGCATTATACTTCAGGTTATTCACTTGAATGGGTTTTTAAAGCAATGAGCGGGTGTGCGCTCTCACCCTCTGCGCCGCGGAGCCGTTTTTTTTTTGTCGGACACAAAGTCCTGCATGTCCGACGAAAAAAAAAACGGCTTCGCTGCACAGAAGGTGTAAGCGCACACCCACACATTGCTTTAAAAACCCATTCAAATGAATTGGTTTTTAAGCAAAGAGTCGCAAACTTTTCCCTATCCAGTTTTCCAACATTTAGGTCGGATTCGTGGTGGACGAAATGCCGCCGCAAGTGTGAACCCACCCTAAAACAATTGCAATGTAAGGCAAATTCTGCATATTTGATACAATATTTACAAAGCTGTACAAACCCCAGGAGTCTTCTGTAGGAGAGTGGGATGTACTGCTCCAGGCCTAGTTGTGACATCAATGGTGTTTGAGGTCTGTAAATACAATAAAAAACAAAAACAAAAAAAAACCACTTATTGAAAATATGTGGAAAGAGTCACTAACCTCCACACTAAAGTCATTTTATACATTACATAAGGTTAATGAGTGCTGAAAGACTTAATATTTTATGACCAAAATATGGATAATTGCATCAATGTAATTGTGGCCACTAGATATACCATCCTCAACTCTGCACTTCAGCTCCCTTTAAAATCAAAGAAGCTATATACACTTACCTTAGGCTGAAAAGCTCCCTGAAGAGAACTAAATGGACCTGAATGTGGAAGCATTGTGGGCATTCCAGGCATAGGAGATGTATATGATGGAAAGAACTGTAAGAAAAAAAAAAAACAGAGAACATATTGACATGTGCATCATGGAGAAAGGTAAAATATATGTGGGTCACTGAAAAGCTTATCAGTAAACAACATTGGAAGCAAGTAATGCAAGCACATTCATGGCTCATTGGTCAGTCTTTTTGCATTTAAAAGTCTACACAGTGTTAGTGGCCATGATACCATATACAGAAGCTGGCATTGGACAATGGATTATTGAAACATGCACTACTGATTCCCATGAAGTCACACAATAAATCCATCAAGAATGGGTTGAATCTTTGCAGTTCCAATCAAACAAAATTTGTTTTACATTGCATTTCCAATGTAACTGCAGTAACAATGTTGTATATAAGGGATAGTAAGCTGTTGGCTGGGCTGATTCTGCCCAGAGATTTGCTTCAAATCCCCCTATATACTTGTAGACCAGGCATACAAGTGTTCTTAGGAGAAAAGGGAGCTTCCAGTTGCCTTTACCGGTGGCTTATCTCCTTTTAGGATATGAGAATCAGGTCTGTTGAAGTTCATCTGCCTGGCTATTCTTTCACCTGACATCTGCCTTTAGGGAGAGTCATGTCAACCACAACAAAACACTTTGATATATGATGTGGTCATCAAAATTACAGCAAAAAGGTGGCACTTAAAGAGAACCTTTCACCACCTCCACAATATCCAGCTCTTTGCATAATTTAATAGGTGCTGCTCTACTGATTCTGGCACAGTTGGAGTTTTTTCTCTAGCACCCACCGTTCCTGAACAATAAGTGCTGTTAGTTTTGGTGCCTCATATGCTGTTTAGGCTCTCTACTGTCAGGAGAACAGTGTCAGGCAGGAGCAGGTAAGGGGTGTGATTCTAAGCTCTGACACTGTCCACCTCTGACTGGAGCCAAAGAAGCATAGCAGGCACCAAAACTAACAGCACGTATTACAGAAAAAAAAAATTCCAACTGTGGTTGAATCAGTAGAACAGCCACTATATATGGTGGGGGCGGTGAAAGTTCCTCTTTATAAGACAGCCTTGTATATTACCTGTAATATATGTATATGCATACAAAACATTTATGATGTGCAAAAGTCACTATCCCTTGACCATACAGATCATTATCATGATGATAGATGCAGGTTAAAGCAGCAGTATAGTATTAAATCACTCTGTACAAAAAACAGGTTAATCTCAACATAATTTTGCTTTGCAATAGACTGACCACATTTTTATTTTTTGCTAAAATGCATTCTACCAAAGTAACAGGTCATTCAAAAGTCTACATAGGAGAAAGCAGTATAAAAATATCCCCTAGACTTTGCTGCCATGTACATTTGAATCACTCTTAGTAAGTTATTACTGTAGAGCACCTGAATAGATCTAGTGTTTTATGTACATTGAGGGAACTAATAATCCCTTTATGCCAGTTTTCTTTTTGTTACATATTTTACATTCATAGGAAGTCAACTGCTAGCTTTGTAATGAATTAGAGGAGTTTTACTACTGCTGTCTAACCATAGTTGCCAGAGCAGGAGTTGGACTGTAGAAAATAGACTTGGTGGCTTGGCCTACTGATGCCACAGCCCAGATGAGAACAGACAAACATCAGTGTGAGCACAGCCATATAAAGCCATTCATAGCAAAAAGCACATTGGTTAAATATTTTTCATCCTATGAATGGAATTCACTGATAGACAAGACATAAGCCACTCATCATAATGTGCAATTTTAGGCTTCTTTAACCTAACAGTGAAAACACTTAAGCTGATATACAGCTGATCTTACATTTCTATACATCAAATGCTTTTTAAACTTTAAAATAAAATGGAAAAAGCTGATTTTGGGGAGTCACATATATTCTGCAGGACAAGATTGTTGCAGGCAATTGGTCCTAAAGTGCAGACTGTGATGGACCAAACCACCACTTAAAGGGAGTCTGTCAACAGGTTGAAGCACAGAGAGGTCAGGCTCATCTGAATGTAACTAATGTTTTCCCCATGAATATATGCAAAGTCCTGAGCACTGGAGGTGGCTCAGATGCTCCAAACTACTACGCCCCACACTGCTCTAATACGCTAGCATGAACACTAGAACAAAAGGCCAGGCAAGATTTCAGCATAGCAACCTGGCCATGTCTCTCAAAGAAGGCAGGGGGGACCAAGGGTGTATTAGAGAAATGGGGAGCGTAGCCCTCGGTATTCCAGACCGCTCATTTGTATATTGTGAAGTAAACAAATATCTCTGCAATGGAAACAAATTGTAATGGAGAAGGCATTACATTCAGATGAGCCTGATCTTAACTGTGTTGGTGTAACAGGTTTCATCCTGGTGACAGACTCTCTTTAAAGCATACCTGTTTATGTGACTTTTCAGGATAAGCTGTTATGGATGAGTAATGTCATGCAAGTCATCTCAGAGGAGAAAGAGCAGTGATTTTCATAGTGAAAATTTTAACAGAGGGAAGGGAGCAGAGAAATAGACTGATAATAGCAGAAAGAAGCATTTCTCTCTGATACACCACAATTTCATTTATGTAAATCTGTTGAGATGTAAGTCCCTACTTAAAAAGAAAAAAAGTTCAAACAAATGTGATCAGATTATTTCACTAAAGAAGTTACTATGGTGGCCAGTGCAGGAGACTGGAGTGGGTATGCAGAGCATCACCGATCCAGAAGAACCCTGCAGCATCTAGCCTTCTCAATCACAGATGTTTGCACCATGGTAGCAAGAAATGTGGTTTAGTACACAGAAATGAAAATCACAGATACACTACAGTACAAAAGATTTAGGTACAAACACTGCAGATTGCTGTGAAAAGACAATTAACTCACGCTGGTATGACGAAAATATGGGCTGTCTAACTTGGGAGGGTACTTGTCAAACTAAAATGGAAGAGAAAACAATAGCAAATGGGTACAGGGTAGAAATAAAAGGCAGTAGCTTTATGTTCAGCCTGTATTAGCCTCTAACAGAGTCAGATTTATACTAATACAAATAACATTCACCATTGACTATAATTTCCCCCAAAAATGACTTTGTGAGATTTAAAAAACTTGCAAAACATTCAAGGATTCATTAGACTAGTTTTCACTACAATATACCCGTAAAAAAACAGAATACACAGTATAACACCACTTTAAGCAAAACAAAACTGCATATAAAAAGAGGGAAAAAACTCAATATTATGCATACACAGGTTCTATACATATTGCTTAAAAGAATAATCTGTCCATAAAAAAAAAAATATATAATTTGTTATTACAATTATAGTAACAACCCTAGAAGTTAGTACACCTGCTGTAAAAAGAAGTGTTAATGTTATGCAAGCAGTAAACAACTTCTAAGCCCAAACTTCATGTGCAGAAACAAAAGTAAACATTCCAGGATGGACCAAATTTCCCCAGCAATAAGCAAGTGGAGGGGAAGGGAAGTGGATTTGGACGTAGGTGCTCTACTTATCCTCACATTTCGAGCTGGGGTACGCACCATGGGGGGGTGCATTTGGCGGCATAAGCTGCGTCGGGGGTAGGCTGGATGTGAAGGGGGTAAATGTGTGCTGGTGCGTGTGTTGGTGCGTGTGTTGGTGCTGGTGAAATTCCGCCCTCAGCAGCGGCACAGAGCTAAGGGGGGCACCGGCACGATCCGAGGTCTGAACCAGAAAACGATTATTCAGCTCCTGCCTGAGAAGTTCATGATCTATAAGAGACAGAAAGACAAAAAAAAACACAAAGGCCCATCGGCCCATCAGTTTCCCCAAAGTAAAAGTAGGAAAAAGCGCAGATATTCACCTGGCATTCCCTGTTTCTGCAGGTCATGCTGTGGTGGTTTTCTACGTGAGGACTCATTGGTGGAGGTAAGAGAGATGCCTGTGACAAAGTACCAATCAGAATCCCCGAATGAGGCTGGCAATACATGATTGGTTGGTTGAATGATATCAACAGGCTGGTATCTAAAGACAAGAAAGAACACCATGAGTCATCTCAGGAGAAAACACAATGGGGCTTTTTATAAATCAGTATAACAAGCCACACCTATCTAATTCCAACCCACTTCCCAAATACTGGCCTTGTCAGTGGCTAAGGAACAAAAGAATCTCATGCCAGTATAAAAAAAAAAAAAAAGTGGCATTTAAAATTACATTACATAAAATTAAGGTACTGGTGCTAAATGGCAATGACACAAAAAGATAACAAAAATAAAACAACTAAGTTTTTTTTTGTAAGCAAACACATTTCATGATTCAAAAATAAAAACATGTAAACAAAGCATTCATCCACCCAGCTATCTTTACACTTATATTAGTAGGAACCAAATGTATCTAAGTTATTTACATTCTCTATGCTGTTCAAGGTATTTTAAGTTGTAAAAAAAAAAAAAAAAAAAAAAACAACACAAAAAGAAACAAAAATTGGGTGCCCCACAAGTACTTTAGCACAACTGGACTGTGTGCAGAGCAGAGAGACCTGTTCAGAATTTCCATATTCCGCTCAAAACTGTGTTAATACAGACTGATCAGTTAAATGAAATATCCAAAAGTGATCTTCTGACATCTCACAAAGAGGAAAAAAAAATAAAAAATCTGTGAAGTTTGAGCATGGACAATGAAAGCACCCAACCTTTATGGTGCCACTTTACTGTAGGATTACACGTGGCTGAAAATTTCTGCAGCACAAATCCGTCCCATGCATCTGACTGGGGTTGCTAGGGTCAATGAAATATAAAATAAAAAAAAAAAAAAAAAAAAGTGATCTTTCTAGTAATAGTAAGCACCAAAGTAACTGCTCTACAATGTGCTGTAGCTCTTAGGCTGCTTTCATACTCCTGAGTCTCGCTTCTGAATCTGTCTCAGATTTTCCGGCCTTTACATTAGGCTAGGAGAGAAACTCCTAGTAATAATAGTTAGGCATGATCTAAGGAGTCCCTGCCTATGAACCAGATGTCCCTTATATATCAATTGTTCATTTGGGCTGGATTTTCTCATCAAAGTAAATTTTTCCTGTAATTTTAGCAACTAATGGCGGCCATACATATTACACTTATATCGGCCAATTACGGCTGGTCCAGCTGACCCATCTAAAATGTATGATGTTTGGCATTTAGGAGGGGGAAAAAAAAAAAAAATAATAATAAGGCTTGGTTAAGTTGCCTGACCCTATCTCCTTAAGGGAGATACTGGCTTATTCCCTTTCCCCCCCATCAGGGTGGTGCCACAGGATCTAGATGGATGAGGAAATAGCCACATTGAGTCTTTTGGCCACCAATGCTTTCACTTCTTAGTAAGTGTTACACTGCCTAATTTCAGTGATATTTCATTATTGGCAACACGGTTTTGCTGTACTGCAATGAGATACAGCTGAAATTAATTGGCGTTTCACTTATTGAGAAGTGAAAGCACCGACGGCAAGGGGTCCAAGTGTGGATATAGCACCGTCATTAAAAACCTATATGCTCAGCCAGCCTGGGTAAAAATGTGTATGAGTAGTTTATTAGGAATAGTTTTCAGCCGAACAAACATTTGCCCCACAACTAATGAAACTGCAGAGCCACCTTAATGCCTTTCCCATTAAAAAAATAAAAAATTCTGAGAGTGAACTGCAACATGGCCAAGTGACCAATGGATGTGATGTCACTTCCTGAGAAACAAAAATCAGCTAAACCTGTACAACCCCTTTAATAAATAACTCAGGGATAAATCTGATCTATTGTAATTGAAGGACTTCAAAGAAACACATTTAAATGCAGACACTGAAACATGTCAATAGGCTTATATAAATCTATAAAAGAACAAGCGCTCCCACCAATTAATAGTACTTGGGTGGGGGTGTTTAATAGCTGCTATTACTCACTCACCTAACACAGTGCATCTATCAAATACCATATTTTATAGATGACCTGACAATAAAAGTCAATTTAAAGATGTTCTAAGAAAAACAAACAATAGGTTTTATATATTAATTATGCTTTCCAAGAAAGCATGGTGTTACTACATATGCAGAATTCAACTTTTCTTTCCTCAAACACACTACAAAATTTATGGGCAAAAGGTGCACACTTTACCTGAGACAGCTATTATAGGAGGTCCAGAGAGTCTCATGGTGAAAAGGCACCTAATAAACTTCCCTAATCTTTCTGTCAATATACACGGCAATCACACAGCAGAACAACTATACTTACCCGAATATCCTGCTCCAGCAGGGTGGCCGGGAATTACAAGGCCATTAGTAGGTAAAGATGGTGGTGGAGGCAGTGCAGGAGGGGTAGCAAACATGGCCGGATGGTGCTGAGTTTGAGATCTGAGAGCAAAGTGCGAGGTAGCAAGGTTGGGTATGGAGAGGGGCAGACCCGGTCCGACAGGGTGATGAGAAGGGATCTGGGGGGAAGACGGAAGGTGCTTGGGGAGGCTGATACTTGCTGCACTGCTAGCACTACTGCTCCGGCTGCAAGGTGGGGACAAGAGAACAGAAAACCATTCAGCATTCACAATCATATTTTAAAAGGTGTCAACACCAAACACTATTCACATAAGAATTATGGAGGTATGAAGCATGCACACAACACAACTATTGCTCTGAGTCAGTTTAACTTTTTATGCATGCACATCTTTACCTGATGCTGGTGATTCCGTTGAGCTGATGTACAGGGTAATTGAGGTGTGAAGGGATATGATTCTGGGTTCGGAGTTCTGGGGGTAACAACTGAGGCTGAGACAAAGGTCGGGACTGTGGACGAGGCTGGGGGTTGTGGCGTAAGTCGTGGTGGAGCAGGAGCTACAAGGGTGGGCTCTTTCTTTACTAGAGGGCTGGCACGGGTACTAGAGGCTGGCGTGGATGAGGCAGAAGTGACAATAGCAGCAGGAGGTGGTGGAGGACTATGCACAGGAGGAATATATGGAACTTCTGTGTTCAGCTCTTGGCTGCGCTCAAGCCCAGATACTTTAGGTAGACAGGTCGTCTGTGATTCCGCTTTATCATTCAAAAGTACACCTTTAAAAAAACAAAACAAAAAACAAAAACAAAACACCACATTGTTATTAGAAGGAATAGCTGTCCTATAAAAAAGGGAAAGTGAACTTTAATGTGAAACAAAATCCAACTGCAAATACAGCCATATAAAAATACAACTGCCATGTAGACACTAGGGTGCAAAGTTAGGAGAACCATCACAAAATAATAGTGAATATTCAGTATCAAGTTATCCATTATTACAGATAATTAGTTCCCAGTAGGCCATGAATCTGTCCTGCAGGTAGTGAGGGTCACCCCACTTTCAAAGTAAAAATTTATCCTCACTGAAGTTGAGCATGCAAACATGTAATATAAAGTAAGAAAGCATTGTCTAAACACCCAATGTGGACCATACAGGATTTACAGTACCAGACCTACTAGACACACTAAACTCTATTGACAAATTATTTCTGGTTAGGTTAGCAATTCTGTTATTTACTAGGTTATTTCAAAAATATAAGTGAGCTTTCAAAATTTGTCTTCAAAATCAATATGCAAGTAAAAAATAAATTTAAAACTTTTCAGGGAAGAAAAAAAAATTTAAAATTTAAAAATACCTGATCTATGTATAATTTAGAACCCATATTCGATAAATATCAGTAGATCTGATGACAAAATTATACTTATTTGGTGGAAGCTTGATGGTTCTCTTATGGCAAATGATCTTGAATGCCAAATTCTTTCGACATCTGGATGTGCCAGATATATCTAAGTAAAACAAACATACATGCGCTGCTGATTAAGGGCGCCGTCGCATGGTGTTCTGGGCCACAGCATAGCCACACTGCGAGCTGGGGCCGCTTATGCCTTCACTTATAAGCAAGTGGCACACCGATTTATTATGGGCTACTACATATGTGATCCTTTGGTCAACGGCCATTCTAAGCTCAATGTGCCTGCCCAAGTCAGATCAAAGACACAGTTTCCTCTGCAGCATCCTGGAGGCTACTGCTTTTAATTGTTTGTCTTTTGTGCCCCTGGGATTGTGTTGGTTCCGTTCTATGTTAAAATGTGATTGTTATGCAGTTTGCCTCTGTATTTTCCCCCCTGAATTGTTCAAAGCTTGCCTTGGTTCAGCCCTGGCCTATCACAGGCCACTGGGCGGGGTTGTAGAGAGATCTAGCCTCCCCGGCAACGGTTGGTCTTCAGTCTAGTGCAGGGGTAGGCAACCTTTTTTGTTCGGCGTGCCGATTTTAATAAAAAAAAATCAAAAATGAGGTACTCAGAGTGCCGGTCAATAATTGTAAGTCTGACGACCCCTAAACTAAAGTCACATACCACAAACCATAACACAGAAGTGCTGCCACCAGATGCTTTAGGACACATGCGTTTACTGCTATTTCCTGGGATGCTCCTGTACTTTCCGATTAGAAGCAATGAAAGTCCATGTACAGCCTCCAATTAGTGGTAAATGTATGTGTCCAGGAGCACCGTATGACAGCATTCTTATGGTGAAAAAACACTATGTATCTGGATGCAGCTATATTCTTAGGCCACTGGAACTTTTAGCTTGATGTAAATCTGCGTTCACATGGTGCGGCCCCTGCAAACCGTATTATGTCCCATAGCGGCCCTTGCACACGGTATGTCACATAGCAGCCCCTGCACACGGTATGTCACATAGCAGCCCCTGCACACGGTATTATGTCCCATAGTGGCCACTGCACACTGTATTATGTCTCATAGCGACCCCTGCACACAGTATAACATTCTAACTTTTATAATTTTCGCCACTCACTAGCTATAATTATACTGTGGGATCTCTTCAGACCCCAGAGTATAATAAGCGTGGAGCCAAGAGAGGTGACAAACAAAAAAAAAAAAAAAAAAAAAAAAATGTACTCACCATTCCATGCTCCGCAGCCGCCGATTGGTTCTCAGGGGTCACGTCGCGCCATTATGCGTAATGACGTCGGACGTGACCCCAGAGGTCCTGTCAGCTGTCTCTTACGTTAGTCAGGCAGAAGCGCCCGAAGAAAACATAGCGGCTGCGGAGCGCAGGAAAGGTGACTTACATTGTTTTTTTTATGTTTCATCACTTCTCCTGAGCCTCCGCTTATTATACTCGGGGGTCTGAAGAGACCCCCCCGAGTATAACAGCAGCAGTTTCGTTTCGGCCGTGTTTGGTCCAATCGAAATTGCTGGGTGAGCACTCGGGTCGCCGTGCCAGGGAAATATGCCTCACATGCCACTCTTGGCACACATCCCGGAGGTTGCCGACCCCTGGTCTAGAGTGTGCAGTGTAGAGCTTGCCTGCCACAGCCTCTGGACTGAGGGTCAACGGTCGCCTTCACAGTCCCAGGAGGGATATCACTAGCCCCAGGCTCAACTAGAGACAGCCCTGAGCAAGGGAGAAGTGCTGTCAGTACTTTTAGACACTTTCGGTGCCGTGCCGGGAGGAGCAGGAGAGGACCCTGACAGGAGGAATATGTTCGGGCCTAGTATACAGGTAACCAGATCCCTGTCAGGACTCCCTGTAACTCCATCCCTGGTATACCTAGCTGGGAGAGGCATGAGAGGATGAATAGTGGGGAACTATACTGCAGAGCCTGTAACATCCCTGGGCCCCCTCCTAGAACCAAGGCTGGGGATTGGACACTGTAGGACTACTACCCCCATTTGGAAGCTGCCGTTACCTTTTGTTCCTGTTGCCAAATAAAGGATGTTTCTGGTTTACCTGCACCGCTGACTCCTGAATCATGCCTGCATTACCATCAGGGCCCTTCCTACCTACACCACACCTCAGAGAGAGGGCCCCTCTCCAACTGGAAGCTCCCCGGGGGAAAGAACTACCACCACCACCATCCGGTAGTGCTGCAGGACCCCCCTCGACTTTGTCCAGCCTAGGAGTGGGACTGGAGTGGTTGTTGAGTGTGCTCACCTGCTAGGTGGCACAGCATCCGCCACTACTATTCCCATCCTCCGGTCTCTTCTATCTAGGTTGCGACACCTCTAACTATGCATGTTTATTGCATATGACAACGACATTGACAACTGCCTTTCAAGTAGAATTACACTAAAATATCCATGATAAGAATAGGCAAAATTCTGCATGGTTAATACTAGTACTCTAAAGAGAAATCCAAATTGTCAAAACAATTATTTGTGTGCACCACTGAAAGACTAGTATCTGGGACAGCAAGAAAAAGAAGCACAATAACTACACCCTTATAACAGCTGCTATTGTCAATTTCCTCTTGCCAGCTGCCTTGACTGTCAAGGGAAGAAGTGAAACAGACATTTGCCAGTTTTAATAAGCTGCACGGGCCTAGCGATGTTTGCTATAAGAAAGCCATGGGCCCAGCGAGTTCTAAACAGGAAGCAAAAAGGTTTTTACGGTCACTAACCTCAAGACACTCACTTACATTCAATATTATGACTGCTTTGAAACAAGTGAAAGTGAGATAACGCAAGCAAAATAACGCTGGAATGGACACATGGAATTATTCACCCTTGATCAATGGAAACACGTAAGGCTCCATAAAAGATCAGCTTAATGTATGTGTTTTTAATAGTAGAAATGGATACAAATATGCATCTGTTTTTACATAAAAAAACAAAAAAAAAACAAAAAAAAACAAGTTTGTTTGCTCAAACAGGGCCATGAATACTGGTATGTAGAGATGTGCAAGCCTCATGAGATTCGTTTTGATGAATATTGGTGAGGTTCAGTCCGGCATAAACTGAAAGTGCTATACTGTAGGGGTCTCCTTAGCCCAAATGCAGTCAAAGCCCCCTAACCTTGTTTTATATTGGCATCTCTGGAGTTCTTATTGCTTTGCCACTATAAAAACTGGCTTGTAAAAGGGGTTTTCCGTCACCACTAAAAAAAAAACAAACAATGAAGCAAAAACTTAAAAAAAAAAACAAAAAAAAAAAAACACACAACACTTTCCCATTAGTATGCCATTTGTGTAAGTCCAGACACTGCAATGGTGGGGCCTGGCAGTATTTTCAGCTTCATGCTGTAACTACACGTTCCACACTACATTACACTGTTATGACATATGCAATCATGCTCTGCCCACACCCCCCTGTACTCTGGTCGCCAGTCTTGTTAATATGTGCATCTCAAACCAAAATACACCAATATACCAACAAGGCAGAACTCAGGAGGCACTACAACACATGACCAATAAACAAGACATCAGAACAAATGGAGTACAAGAGAGTGTAGTCGTGAGAGAACAGAACAGGGTCTGTTTTGGTACATTGCAAAGATGGAATTTGGGGAACAACAGATTGATTATAAAGTAAAAGCCTCAACCCAAACTATCCCTTAAAAGTATATGGTACATTTTCTACTCAAGATGTAAAACACACAAACACATCTACCTTATCTAAATATGAAGACCTTTTTAGGGTATGTAACCTTGAGACCAATAGCTATACATTAGAGTTGTCCAGCCCTGGTTCTGAGCACAACAGGATTGACATGGTTCAGACAGTTCCCATTTCTTAATGCTACCTTACCTTGCATACTCCACTGAGCTTTTCAGGAGACCTCCCCCCACCCCCGCTCCTCTCCCACAAAGACATTGGGGATTCAGCACCTGCGGTGAGGAGCCTGATGGCCAGGACAAGCTGCAGACAGAGATAAATTGATGGAGGCAGCTAAGCAGCACGTCGGGGACAGAGAAGAGATGCTCTTGGGTAGCGGGAACATCTGAGACTGTGTATATATATCTCTATACCGTGAAAGCCTGTGACAGCCTAAGCCACAGGAGGACTCATCTGACAGCTACATACAGGGATTTATCCCTTCCAGGGTGATAGGCATTAGATTAAATATATTGAAGAAATCTGGCTCTTTCAACAAGATCTGATCCACAGAAGTAAACAATTCATGAAATGTGTTTCTGCAACGCTCAGGAGACTCTAAATCATTAACCTTATTACAATAGCGGCATCCCAGCAATCCACAATGCTACTGCCACAGAGGTTAAGTCATGTGCCACTGTTCACAATTTGTAGCTATCAGTGGACTGGGCCCTGGCAATCCATCCAGTAGCGGAGGGGTTACCAGCTGCTTGCAAGGCAGCCTGGGGAAGCAGAATAAACCACAAAGCGATGTATGGAGGGAGCAGGGCTTGCCGGCTGTCACTTACTATTCATATTGATTGTAATCTAGCCCTCTGAGTGAGTTATTAATCACAGCAATTAAATCATGAACACGGCCCGGCTGCACATATTGAGCTCCTACCAACAGATCGATAGCAGCAAACCTCCTCAAGCAATTACTGCTCACTGTAATGCGGCTGCCCATTATTTACAGCATAGCAAGAGCCAGGCTACAGGAATATTAAGGTTTGTGTCATACTGCAAAGCTTTCATAATTCAGGCCTGTGTAAGAATTCAAGATAAAACACTGCATAGATGCATTGGCCTATACCTGGTGTAATAGGTAAAGCTGGGTTCTCATCTGCGTCGGAATCTCCATTTGGAGATTCCTTCGCAGTTAGTGTCGGAAAAAAAAAACCTAAAAAAAAAAAACCTAAAAAAAATAGCTGGACGAAAGAGTGCTGCAAGTTCGACTTGTCTGACGAGTTCAGTTTAAAGGAACAGACATTATAGTCAATTGTGTCTGCTATTTTAGCAGTCTGTACCTCTGCTATTCTAGTCCTCTAATGGACCAGAACAATGGACACAGGGTTGCAAATTTTAACATAGTGTAACATATTCAAGCAGACTATGCATTGAGACTTGAACTATTGGATAGGGGTTCTATCCATTTCAATCTATTAGTCCTCTAGACAAAAACAGGACAATTGCAACACTGATGAATTCAATGGTAAAATACTAACACTAACTTAAAGTGTAAGTAAACTTTTGTTTTTTTCATAAACCAATAGTGCAGGTAAAGGGAACAAACTTTGCAATATACTTCACTAAAGAACATGCATCTGTGTCTAAGTATTTTTACTGTGTCTTTACTTATGTGATTGACTACACAAGCAGTCTCAGTTTAAAATGGGCTATATGGAGGGGAGGGGAAGAGGAAAAGACAGACAGATATGAGGCTGTCTACAACATTAAAGAAGTTATCACTGTGAAGAGAAGGCTGGATACCAATTAGATGGATAATATAGTACAGATTGCTGCTATGTTAATGACAGAAAGAAGCAAATAAGTGAAGAAACAGGCACTTTTCTTATGATAGTATATTAAGTTTTTCACCTGAACTATGGATTAATGGAAAATAAAGTTTAGCTATGCTTTAAGCATAACATGGTATGTGTGGGTTCACATTACCGTTATTTAATGTTGCTCTCACTGATTACAGACAGATGCGGATTGAGCCCCCTCCCATGATAGGGCGACTGTCCACATTCATCCCCATGAAAAAAACAAAAAAAAAAAAAAAAAAAAAAAAAAAACACCACACATGACCTGCATGCAAGACTTTTTCCTCTGTTACAAAAGAAAGCATCCGTCATGTTATTTATACTCTAGTCAATGTAAACGAACACAGATGGTGGGGGATCCATCTGTGTCTGTTACTCTGACAGCAACACACTGCAATGACAGTAGTGTGAACATACCCTAACATGAATACAAATGTACTATGTGACACATTCTGAACTGTGTGCAGACCTAATCAGAAATCTAAATTTCTATATATTTTCAGCTAATGGACCCACAAGTCACAAGCACCAGGATCCCCAGAAGTCCATCCAAATATGTCACACTCCATGGATCCATACTCTGTGCATCTTAATATTAGGACAAAATGGCGATACCAAGATTGCGCAGCCACTGGGAAACCGTGCACATTTTTAAATGAAGTCTAAGTGGAATCTCAACAAAGTATTCCATTGGTATAACAGATAGCAGAAACTTCTAGCAATTTTACATAACTGCTATTAGTACACAAACTAGTTTACATGAGGTTCAAGTTTAAAAATAGATAGCTGCTTTCTTCCCACAAATAGTGCAACACGCACCTGTCCATGGGTTGTGTCTGGTGCTGAACTCCAGAAAGTGAATGAGAGACAGATGGAATACAACCCAGCCATTTTACAGACATAGCACTGATATTTTTTAAATCCTGAAACCACTTTAGGCTAAGGCCCCATGTAGCGTCCCGCAGCAAAAAAGCACTGTGGGAAATACCGTGGCGGCAACGTATCACGTTTTTCTCACGCAGTGCTTTTCATAGAAACCTCTGCGGACTGTTTCAATTATACCTACAGGGAAACCGCCAGCGTTTCTGTAGGTATAATTTACATGCTGTGATTTCCAAAACCACAATGGTTTTGGAAAACACAGCATGTCCGGTGCACGTATTTTTCCGCAAAGTTGGGATGGATTCGCTAGAATCCCATCCACTTTGCTGTGACTGTAAAACGCTCACTGTTTGCGCCATGTGGGGCCCCTGCCTTAGGCTGTGTTTTAACACTGCGGAAACTGCATGTGGAGAAAACCCTGCCTGCATATGATCACCAATGATCATAAGATTATACAGGTAAACACCGGTATAACTGTGTGATCATCGCCAGCTACCAGAGTGTAGATGCACCCTTAGGCTTGAGCTACACACACGAGGTCCCACAGCAGAGCCGCCTGTGGCAAAAATCTGGTTTCCGCTGTGTTTTTTACTCCTGTGGATGTGCACTGCAAAGGTTGAAAACCGTGTCGAATTCTCAGCAAGAAATTTACCTGCTGTGGGTTCAAAACCCGCAGCACAAGATACTTTGTGCTGAGGGTTTTTCAGCACTGTATGGATGGACTTCATTACTTCAATAATTTAATGATCTTCATTTCAAAACTGTTTTTGATAACATTTCCATCAGAACAACACAAAAAAATAAAAAACAACATATGCATCCCATGGAATTTGTACTCTATCAGTGACTGTATAGCGCCACTGTACAGTGAGAACATACCCTAAAGGCCCTTTGACATTATGCTACTTCCGGGCCACTTATGCTCCTGAGGATAACTGACCTTTCCAAATGTGCAATAAACTACCCGACAGATAAACGCTCAGGTGAGCGCATCATTTATGCAACATAAAGGATGCTTGGGTTGTCAGCAGCACATCATCCCATGTAGATAGGACAATGTCCTGTGGACAAATGCAAACTATATAGGGATGAATTTGTTTAACCCCACACAGAAGTGATATGCATTTAAATACAATGAAAGATCGTGAATAAAAGTTCCTATGAACATCCATTCCTGTTCACTGCCTGTGGAGTGGGTCTGTGTGAAGGGGCCTTGATACCTGGCAATAGCTGTTACCCTTAAATAAATTGTAAAGATTACTGTTAGGTGTAAACAGGCTTATAAAACAATTTTGGCCACTGACTGTACTCTGCAGTCAAGTGGAGTTCTATGGACATTCAGTCTAGGAACAAGATCTTTTGACCCCAAATGTATGTACCCTCATGATCATCTCTCTGGAAGAACAAATACAAAAAGGGCAGATTAAAACGGTCTAAAAGCAAAACTGTCTAAAGCTTCATGCACACAACAAAGTGTACAGCCGGAGTGAGCTCCGATGCTCCATTCTGATACTTATAGAGCAGATCCTGTAAAATATTGGAATGGAACCAAGTGTCTGAACAAGTCCGATCATGTACATGAAGCCTTAGTTGCCTATAGTTACCAGTCACAGCGCAGCTTTAATATTGTATTCTGATCCTGAGAAATGAAAGTTGCATTGTGATTGCTTGCTATGGCCAACAGACAATTTTTCTTTTAGACCATTTTAATAAATCTGCCCCAAAGACTAGATTTGGTGTGAGCAGACAATGTGAAAAATCATAGGCTGATTGTACACATTAGCTAGCTGTATGTATTCCTTCTATGCACATACCCACTCATGGGGAGAGGGGAATAAGGCACTGAAAGAGAGGTGGCCGCTTATCTCCATGGTGAACAGATGAGTCATTTTAAACTCCAACAGCTCCCCCCCCCCACACACCACCTGCCTTTAGCGTAATATTAAGATATCCACATACACAAGATCGTTGGCTGATCTGCAGAAATCTGTGGTTTCACCCAACATTTATTTAATGAGTGTATCTAGCTATATTCTAGCAGTCATATTTCTAATACGGGTAGGAAAATGGCAGCATTCTTCCACTCACGTCCATCATGTGTTCAAGCAGTCGATTCCAGTATGAATAGCTATTGCTGTATGACTGTTACAAAATGCACATAAACAACGCTTTATACATCTATCTATCTATAGGGAAGTGGGAGGGGGAGCATTTAGTGTTTTATTAATTGATCAATTGCTAAAAATAGTCAGATTGCTCCACATCTACACTGGAAGATCGTGAAAAGACAACTATGACAATGGTGAAGGTCTGCAACCTGAACACCAAGATGAGATGAGCTACCAGTCCCTAATTAAGACCCTTGATTTGTATGGCAAGTGTCCCATACATCCTGTTCCCATGGCAACACAGTCTAGCAGTGCAAGCAGTCAAGATGGTTTAACCTCTTCACTACTACGAAATACATTGAGTGTACGTGTGTGAATGGCTGCTATACAAATATACCCCAAATAGAAACAAGCTAAACTAGATGGCATATATATATATATATATATATATATATATATATATATATATATAAACACACACATACAGTCATATGAAAAAGTTTGGGCACCCCTATTAATCTTAATCATTTTTAGTTCTAAATATTTGGGTGTTTGCAACAGCCATTTCAATTTGATATATCTAATAACTGATGGACACAGTAATATTTCAGGATTGAAATGAGGTTTATTGTACTAACAGAAAATGTGCACTATGCATTAAACCAAAATTTGACCGGTGCAAAAGTATGGGCACCTCAACAGAAAAGTGGCATTAATATTTAGTAGATCCTCCTTTTGCAAAAATAACAGCCTCTAGTCGCTTCCTGTAGCTTTTAATCAGTTCCTGGATCCTGGATGAAGGTATTTTTGACCATTCCTCTTTACAAAACAATTCCAGTTCAGTTAAGTTTGATGGTCGCCGAGCATGGACAGCCCGCTTCAAATTATCCCACAGATGTTCAATGATATTCAGGTCTGGGGACTGGGATGGCCATTCCAGAACATTGTAATTGTTCCTCTGCATGAATGCCTGAGTAGATTTGGAGCTGTGTTTTGGATCATTGTCTTGCTGAAATATCCATCCCCGGCGTAACTTCAAATTCATCACTGATTCTTGTACATTATTCTCAAGAATCTGCTGATACTGAGTTGAATCCATGCGACCCTCAACTTTAACAAGATTCCCAGTGCCGGCATTGGCCACACAGCCCCAAAGCATGATGGAACCTCCACCACATTTTACAGTGGGTAGCAAGTGTTTTTCTTGGAATGCTGTGTTTTTTTGACGCCATGCATAACGACTTTTTGTATGACCAAACAACTCAATCTTTGTTTCATCAGTCCACAGGACCTTCTTCCAAAATGAAGCTGGCTTTTCCAAATGTGCTTTTGCATACCTCAGGCGACTCTGTTTGTGGTGTGCTTTCAGAAACGGCTTCTTTCGCATCACTCTCCCATACAGCTTCTCCTTGTGCAAAGTGTGCTGTATTGTTGACCGATGCACAGTGACACCATCTGCAGCAAGATGATGCTGCAGCTCTTTGGAGGTGGTCTGTGGATTGTCCTTGACTGTTCTCACCATTCTTCTTCTCTGCCTTTCTGATATTTTTCTTGGCCTGCCACTTCTGGGCTTAACAAGAACTGTCCCTGTGGTCTTCCATTTCCTTACTATGTTCCTCACAGTGGAAACTGACAGCTTAAATCTCTGAGACAACTTTTTGTATCCTTCCCCTGAACAACTATGTTGAACAATCTTTGTTTTCAGATCATTTGAGAGTTGTTTTGAGGAGCCCATGATGCCACTCTTCAGAGGAGATTCAAATAGGAGAACAACTTGCAATTGGCCACCTTAAATACCTTTTCTCATGATTGGATACACCTGGCTATGAAGTTCAAAGCTCAGTGAGGTTACAAAACCAATTTTGTGCTTCAGTAAGTCAGTAAAAAGTAGTTAGGAGTATTCAAATCAATAAAATGATAAGGGTACCCAAATTTTTGCACCGGTCAAATTTTGGTTTAATGCATATTGCACATTTTCTGTTAGTACAATAAACCTCATTTCAATCCTGAAATATTACTGTGTCCATCAGTTATTAGATATATCAAATTGAAATGGCTGTTGCAAACACCCAAATATTTAGAACTAAAAATGATTAAGATTAATAGGGGTGCCCAAACTTTTTCATATGACTGTATATGCACAGTTTCCTCAATAGAGTAACTATTGTTGGAGAAATCTCAAACACTAAGGAGTGTTCACCACCACAGTCGCCTGTCGGTGGTCAGATTTGGAAGGACTGCATTCAGTGAGGGAGGCAGGAGAAATGATAAAATGGCTTGCTGCTAGCAGATGGTTCGCTATTTTAGTAGAGGTGGGCTGCCTTAGCTCAAAGTGTGGCATGGGCCCTGTCTATTGCCAGTGTGCAAAGTCTGCTGTGCGGGTGGGCCAGCTAATGAATTCTCACAATTTTTTATTTTTTTTTTGCTGGTGATGAATGATGTGTAGCTTACTAGGAACAGTGGTTTAGTCCATAGCAACCAATCATTCTACAAGCAAACGCCACAGGTCATCATGTGCACCTTTTTATTGCTTGCTTGATAACCAATAACGTAAAGGATGTGGTCATATAGCACTTGGGCTAACAGAAGCAAGCAGGGTAATATTTAACCGCAGCAACATGCTGAACTGAAGGGGCTATTATCTCCTGGGTATTCCAGCAATGTCCTTTCATAGGCAGAGCAAGGTTTGGCACTTCTGAAAACAACACTAATCTGAAAATCAATAAGGTTCCTGCTGCCTGGGATACTGCACAGGGGGATTAGCATTGCTCATCATTCTCCTATTGACTAATTCTTAGAGACAAGGAAGGAGAGGGGCTGGGGAGCTGTGGCAGTCAGGCACAGATCATAGTGCTAGAATTTTTTTAAGAGGTAGCAATTCGTTTATGCAACAAAGAGGCATAAAAGAATTTGTTAGAAGAGCACTAATAGAATTGACTTGCCATGTAACAGACACACACACATACACATTAGTATTCTGGCCCAGTCAGAAGAGATTATTATGAGTTAATACTTGAGTCTCAGCAAATGCAACGCAGACAGCAACATTCATATGCAGTCAGCGCTGGTTTCCTCATTTACTTCAAACGTTCCTTAGAGCATTTCTGAAGCTTGGTAAATGCATTGCAAACGCTTGGGTATCATTAACCAAGTGTCCACAAGCTTTGCTTTTTAACTCCTGCATATATGAGGCCTTTCAGATAAAAACAGGAACTGTGGTTTTCAATAGTACTGGTTGTCTATGGCCTCTTCCCTACAAAAGTAGACAACGTGCTGGAAAATAATTCTAAAGTTGGAAACAAGGTTATGTATTATTGGATAAATAAAAGCTGGACATGTATCTGGCATGATCACTCCTAAAATATATGTTACCAGCAATTTCACCACAGTGTAAAATGTAAAACATAAAAAGAAACCCACCCAACACTTGTAAAATACAGTTAAGACCTGCATAAATATATGGATACATCCTTTACCTGGATGGTCTAGGAGGCGATTGCACCACCAAAGAGGGTAGAGTTGCACCTCCCATCAGCCCCACCAGGTCTTCCCTGTTTATTAAGATCAAACAGAACTGTTTAACCCCTGGAGCAGTGCCTGACCTGTCACGGAAAGCAGATACAACGCAAACATATCTGCTCCTGTGTGTGGGCGCTCTCGGATGTAGGACATTCAAGGACGTGTTCAGTGCATTGATCATATGACCATTTATTTCACAATCAATTTTCCACCAACCAAATGTAATTTCCCACGCTATTCTGAGTGCTCACTTCAACTTTTCAACACGTCAACAATTTCCTCTGAGCAACTTTACCAATAGTATTAACCACCATGTACGTTATTCTTAAAATATCAAAGATTACCTTAAACCTTTGATTCTTATTTCACTTAAAAGAATAACCATATTTTGAACTTAAGGGTTAATAAAAGTAAATTTAACAGACATGCTTACCTGTGGGCACAGTTGTGGAGAAGAGGATCTCTGAGCCAATATTGGAGCACTAACAAAAAGAACAACAACAAGCCATTAATTCAATACAGTTAATTTACAGGTTTATTAAATGGGTTAAATATAGGATAAGCGCAAATTCACACAACAAATTAAAAAAAAAAAAATATATATATATATATATATATATATATATATATATATATATATATATATGAAGAAAAAGCCTGAATGTTCTTTACAACGGCTGTTTTACTCCAATGCTTAGAACTAAAAGGGGGGGCCCCTGGCTTATATATATATATATATATATATAGGAGAAAAAAAGGCGGTCTCGCGGCTTTTCTCAAGGGTGCAACATTGAGCTATCAAACGGAACACAATTAGCAATGGTGAAATATTAAACTGATGGGAGTTGCTTTACAACACTGTGAATATTGTGCTACAAGCTCCCCAACCACCATACAGAACACACGGCAAACAGATATCAGACAGATGAATAATTGGATTTGGCCACAGACATCTATCTTTAGTTCTCAGGCCAGCCCTGAGCATTACCAGTTACTAGGCAAAAATTGCACTTTTGCACAAACTGTATATGTATAATTGACGCTTAAAAGCTAAATAACGTGTTATAGAGAGGATACTAGAAAAGTTTTTTGGCTACATGGTCAGTGAATGCCATAAGGACTCAAGATCTACAGCAAAGGGTAGGTTCACACTAATTTTATTTAATGTCCATTCTAGTCATCAGCCCCCATGTAAAAAAAACAAACAAAAAAAAAAACCAAAAAACACACAAGTCTTTCTTCCGTCATGTTTTTTACTTTTCTGACAGAAGATTAAGTCCGGCATGCATGAATTTTTCTTCCCTTACAAAACTAAACATAAATGGATGGCAGCAATGGATCCCCGATAACAGTAATGTGAACATACTTTAAGGCTCTATGCACACAACAGTGAAAAAACAGTCTGTTTTTAACGTCCATTTTCTATCAGTGTTTCACTTATTTTATCACTTTTTTTTTTTTTTTTTAAACGGAGGAAAAAAAAAAAAAAAAAAAAAAAGGGACAAAGATAGGACTGGCATTATTCATTGTTAATAAAAAAAAAAACTGGACGTGTATGTACCCATCTCCATTTTTTTTTTTTTTTTAAATAACAAAGATAAACCACTTTCTAAATCTTGTTGAGGATGTAACAGAGCTACCATGGTTCTCTCTATATCCGCAGCACTGTCTCAGTCTAGTAGTCACTTTATTACTGGCAGCCAGTGTTTAGGCACGCCTCTTCGCCACCCCCACAATGAACTGAACTTTCCAGAATCTGAACAGACTGATCTATATAAAAGCTTAAAGCTTGTACATATACACATGTGAATACCAAGGCAGAGGAGTTAGTACGCCAAAGCATCAACTCATACTCCTTCATAAATGGCTGACAGCCAGAGTCAGATAGAAGCAGTAAAGGACCTCCAAATCACAAAACAACTAGTAATTCAGCTCCTATGAAAGTAAATATGCAAAAAGCTATGCATCTAAATATTTATACAAATAATTGTATAAATATAATTAAAAATAATTGATCATTTTATTTTGAAGCTGGAAACTATCCCCCCACATCCTTGTATATATGGTAAACTTATAAATCCTGTTTACATAATGTGATGTCAACTGCTCATCAGTAATGATAGGTATTAAAGACAATGGCAGGAAAAGTTGGTATCTACTGCTGGGCACAGCGCACCATCAATCACATTTCCCTGAAGACTGTGGGCATTAATTTGCTCTTCAGGGTTTGGCTTCAATCAGTTGAAGTCAATAAGTAAACACCGACACCAACTGAGTACCAGACAGGACTTGGCAAAAAGAAGGAACTTCTCAGTGCAGTCTTGGCAAAGGCTTTTTATTTATCAGGGCAGACATGGGATAGAGCGTAAAATACAGGCACAGAAGATGAACATCTAGTAGATATTCAGCAATACAACATCAGATAAGCTTTTTAGCTCTAGGTTTGCATCCAAGGCCTCTAAGAACTAGTGTATATATAAGAAATGATCTTTGGACATTCTGAGATTACAATCTGCTGAATTAAATGCTCATGTATTTATTATTATACAATGAACTATAATAAAATGTATGTAACAACCTAAAACAAAAGTACTCTTAAGGAATCAACTTATTTTCAAAAAAACACACATTTCCTTACTACAGCCAGGGTTTCTTGGTACTAAAAATGTTATTTTTTTAATCACACATGTAATAAGGCCCAGAATATCACGTGCATTATCCAAAAGTGTAAAATACCTGCACAAAACAATGGCAGACATGTATAACAGCTCAGACCAGGGAGTGCACAACCTGCTGTCCATGCTGCTACTAGTTGCAGCCCCCACCCCGCTGGACAGACATAGATGCCCACCTGCCAATGCAATAAGCAATCACCAGGGACCCAATGAGAACAGCATTTTCCCCTCACTACTGAGTTTTTTTTTATGAAAACTCTGCTGTTCAGTACCCAGTGAGCACTTTTCTCCACTACACAGGAATGCTCGATTGCTGTTAAAGAAGGGCCCAAGAAGCATAGTATCCATGCTGGGGTACAGCATCCAGGAATATTGTATCACTGTGAACACCTGTCAGATGGGGCACTCTATGATTAAAAGGGTATTACCAAATTACACATTTATGGCTACACCATATAGGTACGACAGATGTAGGTCCCACCATGTGTGTTCATGTTTGTTAAGTCAGAGGTCACCATTTTCATGCACAACCTTAAGCAGCTTAAGTTATGTAGCCCTCAAATCAAAAAAGGTTGTGCACCCATGGTCTAGAAATTTCCAAGGTTTCCCTTCATTTCCATTAAGCCTATAATGGGAACACAAAAACATCTGAAAGTGGACTTCATATATATTAAATGCAAGTTTGGGCCCAAAAAAAATGACCAGTGCATTTCTAGATTTTAATATTCTGCAGACAGAGAGAAATTTTTTTTTTTTTTGCTGTCAACGATAATGTTTCAGATCATTTACCCAGTACAGTGAAAAGGAGATTCTTCTTAGCTTTAGCTACACAGATCAATTAATATTACTGCTCAGACGTCTCTAGTGACCTTATGACATATAGCAGCTGTCACATTCTATCATGGCAGTCTGTCCCCTGCTTGTACAAATTAACACTATAACCAGGTCACATGGGAGAGGATTATTCCCAGGGGGTGGGGGGCAGATTGTTATATGCAGCTTGTCTATGCAACTAGAGAGCTGAACCACTACAAAATAAATGAACACCAGCGGAACAAACGACACACAAATAGACAATATAAGGTTTATCAACCTTGCATAAAACAAGATAACATGTTATTTTAAATAAGCCTCAAATATCCAAGCAGTGCATAGAGTACACCAAGACAGCAACTCTCTGAGGGGAAGTTACCAAAACGTG
The DNA here is from genome assembly GCA_947044405.1 of Leptodactylus fallax. NCBI lineage: Eukaryota > Metazoa > Chordata > Amphibia > Anura > Leptodactylidae > Leptodactylus > Leptodactylus fallax. The sequence goes on along the minus strand of CAMRHE010000039.1, from coordinate 8,020,833 downwards.
TCTTAATTCATGGTATGGTAGAGTAAAACGTGCCACATTTTATTAAGTGGTGCATGTGTCTTGTCCTGCACCAGAAATACAAATAAGACAACATTTGTTATGAGCAGGCATAGGATAGTGCCATAATTTATGTTGATGTCTGTCTGTCTTAAATTATTGTAAATCTGTAAATCCCCATGAGGCTTTGTTGATCCGTCCTGCGAAATCCAGCCCTCGTTACGTAAAAGTGAGAGAATTGGAAAATGGTGAGAAGTAGCAAATATGCAAGCAAATAAAAAAAAAAAACAAAAAAAAAAAACTGGTGTCACTGGGTTAGTAAACGTCCTCCTATATTTCTATTACGTCCTAATACCGTAACTGTAGCCATGTATTGCAACCATTTACCAGCCTTTTAAACTTTCCATCAGAGAGGCCAGTCTGAAACCCAAGACAACAAAAAAGTCCCTTTTCTGAATACATACAGCCACAGAGAAGTACTTTATACAAAAAAGGGTAGACAAAAGAGCAGAGGTATATTTATTGCCCTATATAATGTGCCTATAGCACAAATTATGTCATATAAACTGGAAGCCTTATTGTATATGGAACATAAGGAGATTTCTTATGATTGTTCTGTCCCAGGATACTCAATAAAAGGCGTTTTGGAAGAACAGAAGATCAGAGCTGGAAGGAAATGTGCAGGATCCATTACAGAAGGGTCCAAATCCAGCACTGGCCTTTTTCCCACAGCTTATCCTAAGTTCAGTTTAAGCCCTGACATTTTTCCAGCTCTTGCCCTCTGTATTTATATGCATAAGATTATCCCTTTCTTCCTTCTGCAAAATGTCACCAATTTAGTTTAGCCTGGGGGCCCATTGAAAGTTTTACCTCTAATTCGGGGAAAGGCATTTTTCAAGCTGTTACCACTTAACTGTACTGATACAGTCACTCGGGAGACTCAATATTGTTTACACATCCTGCTCAGTGGAATAAAGTAGTGTTGCCAGAACTCTGCCTGAGCTGTGAAGGAGACGTTTGCTCTCTGTTTTATGAGATTTCCTCAATTTGTGGCTGTCTCAACGGTCGTAAAAACAGCTGTAAATCAAAAGAGCTCCACAAAATTGCAATAACAAGCATAGAACTGTGCTGCGTGGAGCATAACTGCAGGCAGCAGGAGGTGGAAGGCACCGGCTGATTTAATACCAGGTGCGAGAAATTCTTGGCAGTGCTGGCCGAGGTGCAGTGTTAGTGATGGATGCCCACGGAGGAATCCTTGCCAGCTAGAAAAGGATGGGGCCTTGTCTCAGCATCCAAAAAACCATGTCTTTACCCTCCTCCCAGCGCGCTGCCACAGTAAGGTCTTGTTTCAGCAGCCTGTGCATGAGTTCGTCTTAGACAAATAACTGGGAAAGTCATAACACTGTTTAAGGCATTAGCAGGAGTTGTGCTCTGTGCACCAGAACATGATTATTCAATTGAGCGGCTCTCTTGGCCTCAGACCCAATGGCTTTAGCAGATTTCCATCCATGTGGCTTTGGGATTCTGTTAAAGATAAAGATCCTCATATGCTGAAATGTGATCCAGATTAATCACCCGCAGTTATTACTCTGCAGCTTCCTTCTACATATCTCAATTATCCTGTAAATCATTCCAGAGATAAAGTTGGAAAATCCTCTAAGGATGTTCTGGCCATAAACAAAGTCACCCAAACCTGCAGTGTTCAGCCAATATACCTAAAGGGTAACCATCCAAATTTTAATTCCTTAAATAAATAATATAATCTAAATTAATCTCTGTAATATTCTTATTGGAGAAAAGGGCAAATTTCTCAACTGTTCAGACCTTGCCCTTACCCACTCTCTTCCACTGATCAATCACTTTGAAGTTTTCAATCTCACCTGAATGGTAGATTCACAGCTACACTGCTCAGTACTGCTGTATAAAGTCTTCCATGCTGCTGCTTCTGACAGCATGCTACAGAGGTATAGGAGGGCAGGATCTCCTCTTTTCTGTGTGAGTCTCTGCCCACCCTGGAGTTGAGAGTAGATATGGCGCATGCAGAGGGAAAAAAAGAGGCGAAAAATGCCACACGTGTCAAATAATGGTAGTTATTCCTAATGTATTTAAAGGAGTTTTCTGGGATAAAAATATTGATCAGAGGACATGACATCTATATCAAATTGTGGGGGTGTGACACCTGGCACCGCCACCAATTACCTGTTCTCAGCAACAGATAAGGCAATGGGGAATGATGCAGATAGCTCCATTCTCTGCATAGTGGTCAGACCAGGTAATTGCAGATCAACTCCAAGGGTACCAGTAACCTGTTGACCGATTGACAAAATCTTTTATGTCTGGCATTCCATAGTCCGAAAACAATCTTCTCCATATATATATGGATTAAGTTACAAAGAGGTTTATATAAAATACCAGAGATGTTTTCCAGAGTAAACAGTTTTTCATACTTGGTACTGGATTCATACATACACCACTCAGTACAGCTGTATGTCGTCATCCATGTTACTGCTGTGTGCAAGAGACAAGGGATCAAGAACTCCTCTCTATGCATAGTGCTTTGGAGACATAGACTAGCTAGTCGTCTCCAACTATTCTGGAGTTGAGCTCAGGAAAAACTGACAATCAGAAAGAAAGCAAAGCAAGGGGTGGAAAATTCAAGGAGCATATAATGTTCAGGAATAGTGTCACTTTTCATGTATTCACACATGACAGATTATTCTGAAAAGTCACTTGAAATGACGGGTATGCTTTAATGCATTCAAAATAGAAACATTCATTCATGGCAGATTTCCAGAGGCACAGAACTCACTGTAGTGTATATTTAGAAAAAAAAAAATTATATTTTTTAGGTCATTGTGACTGAGGCTAAGGATACTCAGTGACAAAACTGCCTACTCACAGTGTCTTTCCTTATCCTCAATAAGTCACATGATCACAGTGTGACCTCTTTTTTCTAGCATAGATTGCCATACAGGTTTCTCATGGGCTACCATTAGATACTATTGAGAACTACTATGTGACCTTGGATTTATCATGTTCCACTCTTGTGCATGTTCTATTCTGTCAACATGCCTTCATGCTCCTCCTCTACCTCTCACATAATCTGCTCCCTGTAGCCCCTTTCACTCACATACACTCCACAGTTCCCTCTTCTCTTACAGTTGGATCACCGTGCCCCCAATTAATTACTTTCCTTAGTGTTATCAGCAGCAGTTGGTGAAGCCTTTAGAACCTTTGGAAACATCCTTCTCATAGACCCAGAAGGTCAATTTTAGTATTAGATCTGCAGTGTTTTGCAGAAACATCAATAGCATATGTAGAATCTACTTCTATGACTACCTGGCATACATACCTTTAAGCAAAAAAACATGGAACGCTTTGAGGCTAGTGATACATATATCAAGACAATGAAAGTTCTGTAACTTAGTCAAAAGTTTGAAAACCATGAGAATTTAAAAAGTTCAAATAAAGTTGAACATATTTATACAAAAGATTAAGATTTAATTTATTGCACACAACTAGAAAGCCCTCGTAAAGTGAAGCTGTAGTAGTAGGGTAGTGGCAACTCCTATTGCATTGAAGAGCTGTACAGCTAGCAATTTTTATTATTTTTTTTAACAAAAAATAAATAAATAAAAAATAAATATATCGGAATTGCTGCCAAGTAGTTTCTGGTTAACATTAACTATATCAAGCTTGACCAACTGGCATTGAATTTCACCTTGCCCACAATGTAAAAGAAACATTTATGCAAATCCCTAATAATCTTGCATAAAGTGGCTTCAAGCACAGTCTCTTAACGCACAGAGAAATAACATTTGCTAACGCCAGAAAAATAAAAGTATGAAGCATGCAGCGTGCCTGGAAGCAGTTGGCATTTTGCAGTATATAGTGTTAACACAGATGGCTTAGTTCCCCCTTGTTGTGCTTGCTACTCTCCCTTGCAGGAAGTGAATTCACATCAGTGTGGGTGTCTGTGCCAATGCACCTGTGACAATAGAGCTCTGGACTGCAGGCAGCTCCAGCACTACAAGCTGCCAGGCTGCATGCTTTAATTGTTTTATATCCACGTCCCCCAGTTTACGTCTCACACGACTGACAGAGGAGTAAGAGAACTTAGTCACTGTAAAGTCAATTACAACTAATATGCAACATTGCTGTTGTATGAGCAAGTGATGTATAACTGAAAAGCACATATGGTTATAGACTTTTCCATTTAAGGGGCCATGTGGGGAAATACATTTTTTTTGCAGCATACTTGCTCCACCATATAAGCATAGCACTTCATAATATCTATTACTGTCCCACTGATTGTAACATTTTCACAATATTGAAGTGTGCCAGAAATCCAGTCTCTCTACCGCTGCTCTGACTTTAGGTCACGTGATTGCTCCGCTCTACTCCTGTTGCTCGTACACTGAGTTGAGTGGGGTCGGTCATGCGACTCAGAGTCTAAGCATCAGCAGAATAGGCAGAGACACAACACTTCCAGCTCTCCGCAGTGTAGTGAAAATGTAAGAATCAGTGGGAAGGGGAGACTGGGAAGCATATTACTAAGTGTGCTTATATGGTGCAGTGAATACACAATCCCTTTAGTATGGTTGAAAATAGCCTTCATTTGCCATATTTAAAGCAGCATGAATACTATTACAAAGACTTGGAGAGCAAAAAAAAAAAAAAAATTTAGAGACTTATGAAAAGGATTTGACATCATCCAATTCATATAGCCAACACATTTATCAAGTTGCCAAATTTTAATTGTGATTAAATAAAGAATTTAGGCAACACCATCCAAGATTTATTTCTCTCATATTTGTCCTTTCTACATAAGAATGGATAAATCCATTTACATATGACAAAAATCATTGTTTTTAAAAATGAAGCCTTCTAGTAAAATTAAAAATAAAATCTGGTGCACTATCCATACTAGTCATGCATATGCCAGCAATGCATAAGGTTTTATTTTAAAGTCAGCGAGAGGGATTCATTAAGATTAGTGTATTTTACGCTGGTCTTAATGTCCCCTGCGTCAGCAGAGGGCACTCTAGATTCACAATGAGGCTGTGCCCTTTCACCTAGGCACATATGACTATTGCATGGGTCTTGAGGTATTACCAACAAAATTGTGCTGCCAATTAGCAAGCCACAACTGTGCCATGTATTGTTACCCTTACAGATAAGCAAATTTATTAAAACACTCATCTCAAGTGAATGGATTGTTAACAATAAATAAGTATTCTATTTACCCTTATGAGAAAGTGTCTTGTAAGGGTTCGGCCAGGTATATTACCACTGCGCATGCCTTTCTAGTGCTGAATGGGTTAAGTAATGGATTTGAACTGAAATCCTAGCCCATAGTGCAGGGAAATCATATCAAGAATTCCAACTGGGCTAGAAAATGAGCTTCTCAATTTTCCTTCAGCTTCAGAAGAAAGGATAAACATTTCACATAATGTAACTGCCTAAGTGCTGGACGAGACTGGATTGAAGATGTTTTTTTATTTTCCACCTCAGTGTTGTAACTCATATGAAATCTGGATCCCCAAAGGTTTAAAAAAAAAAAAAAAAAATTGCACAAAACGATGTACAGACATATGACAGGGTTAAGATGGAGAACACAAATGCAAGCCCCCCCCTCTTTCCTCAGATTGTAAGCATGTAAGAGCAAGTCCTTCGTGCCTATGGTTCACATTAGCTGGTCACTTGGTTCCACCAAAGGCTGTGGGTTCAGCCATTGTTCATCCTGTGTATATGAACACATAACGGTGTTTGGATCGACTATATATAATTATACATCATATAGATGCTTGCATCCAGTATATACATATGTGTATACAGAGAAATACACTGGCATGAGCGCCAGAGCCGCTGTGCTTGTACGGGACAAATTCAGTTGGCGGATGCTGACAGACAGGAGTTCAAGCATATTCAGCAGATTATATCAGAAAGTGCTCTTCAACCAGAAAATAATCTACATCCCTATATGGAGTTTGGTTTTCTGCCTTCCATTTTGAATTCACATATGGAAGATTTGTTGCAGAAATGACTGAAAATCAGTTCCATTCTTCTGAGTGGAACTTTTCTCTACCAAGCACATGGATTGTGCAAACACCATTCTCATAAGTAAATTGCAGAAAATTCTCAAAAAATCTGCCACATGTGAATTAACTCTAATAGGGATTAAGGTTCAGCAGAAATGGGACTGATTGTATTCTCATTAACATGTTTGTGAAGCTCAACTTCTCCCAACATTTACAAAAGCAAAACACACAAAAAGACCTTTTGGTGCATATTTATACTATCCATTAACTGAGATCTAGTTATTCACGTTAGATCTCATGCCATAGTGTCGTGTACAGTTCCGGAATATGGTTCTGTATGAGGATCAGCACAGGGATGTACTGTCAATAACACCCTTAGAGTTATTTTGTACACATCTGTGTAGATGTGCGCTAACCTACCATTACACGGTATTTAAAAGGTTAAACACGTTTCATATTTGAAGGAGGAAGCTTCAAAGTCTTAGTGTGGAAAGAGGCTCCTATGTGCGATAGCACTCTCTCAAACACTGACTGGCGCTCCCCAAACACTGCATGCACAATCAATCAATAAAATAGGATCTGTGTTAGGGCGGCTGGAAGCTGCAGATTTGCAGACTGAAGGAAACTCCCTCAGAGATGAAAGAATGGAGGCCTGGGCTAATCTCTCTGATTCTGCTCTGCATGGTGGCTTCCTCTGACAGGAGTAGATTGCTGCATGCTGAGATGGGAGCAATGTCAAATGCCCTCAAACTCCACAGGGGATGGCAGCCCTGCTGAAACTTTCAATGGCTGCATCAGCTCAAGCGTGTAAAGTGGTCCTGAGCCATGCTGGGAACATAGGAAAGAGGGATAAAGGTAAAAGGAGCATCTAGAAGAGCATTACATTATTGGGAGCCAATCAGACAGGAAGCAACCATCAATATTTTAGCAAAGTTCAGAAGGGTCATAACAGGTTCTGCACAATTAATACTCAAGACCTGAAATTTCACTTTATCAAGACAGTATTCATGAATGTATAGTAACCAAATAACAGTCATAGAATAGTTTCTGCCTGCTTGCTATAGGCCCGTGCACTTTGGTATTTCTCTATGCAATATCTGTGCAGTACCCAAAACAGTAGACTGTCTGATATGCTAGTTCATAGTCCTGTCCATGCTGCCCACACATTGCGGTTTTTCTTCTCCAGCAGATTGCATTATCTGTTTCCTGGGGTGGCTGTTCCACCCCACTTGCCTCACAAAATTATTTTCTGCTTCCCTGCTAGGTATAGTCAAAGCGCTCTTTCTATCCTAGCCATACATACTGGGAATGTGATGTGCTGCCAGGGGTGATTCTTCCTCAAGTTCATGAGGCCTTCTGGGCGAGAAGAAAATGAGAAGGGAAGAAAGAAGAATTCGTATTCATGTACCATTTGCTACATGAAAGTGACACCGAAAAACAACCATGTTGTATATAACAATGATAATGTAGGAAAGCTTCAATTAAAAAGGTGAATGATAGGAATGGGTAAAGGGGGTAGTATTATGCATGTTATGATTGTTTATTTAACAATAAAGGAAAAAAAAAAAAAAAAAAATCCTAAAACACTACTACTTGTTACATCATAATCAGATAAGCTGGCATTGTAAATACAATAATTATACAGCACACCATAACAATAACTACAAGTTGTGTGCATGTCTATATCAATATGTGTATACACACACACACACATATATATATATATATATATATATATATATATACACACACACACACACTAAAGCTTTTAACTTGTTTTTAAACAACAGCTCTAGCCATAACAGAAACTGAGAAGTCACTTTTATATGTTGTAGCAATCTATTATACTACAACTATACTTATGTTTGCACATAATATTCACACAAAAAGGGAAAAAAAAATGAAAATCAGATCTCAGGACTGTTGTTGTCTCTCCTGGCTGCAGTTTCTCCTGTTTCCTGTCATCCTCACTATAATTTTTGCACCAATAACGTTCTTGTTAATGAGCATTCAGGGCTTTTCTGAGTCAGACAGCCCAAACAGATCGTATTTTTTATCCTCTCCCTCCCAGTGCCTCTGTCTCATGTCACATCTCAAGAAGACAATCTGGCACCAGAATCATCCAAATTATACTTCCCTGTAACATAAGGCAACAGGACGGGCTTTGGACAATTGTTTGCACATTATAATATATTTTGTGCACTAAGCAGTCAGTTTTCTGAAATAAAACAAATCTACATTATAATTTACTACCAGGGTGCTAAACACAAAAGGTTAGCCTTCATAAAAGTCTTATTCTTTTGAGAATACGCTGGTGCGTGTATATTTCTGACAATGTATGTGGCTATTATATTAATTATACAGCATTTATTCGCAGTTTCTCTGAACTCAGTGTAGAAGGAGGCTAGCTGCTGTAACATCTCCCACAGCAGCAGCATGGAAAAGATAATACAGCAGTTATGAGCAGAGTAGCTGTATTCCAACTTGTACAACACTTACTAGAAGTAGCAGTATCTGCACAAGTGTCTCCATCTGCAGCTGCTCCCTCCACAGACCTGCAGGGGCAGCAGCTATAACCTGATCTCTGTGAAGGTGCAAGAAACTCTGAGGGAGTGAGCAGTAGGAGGAAGACCAAGAGACTGATAAGGAGTACATTTTTCTGCTATCCAGTGTATTACAAAGTTTCTTGGTTCTATTTATCTATTAGGAAATAAATATTACCTGTAAATTATTACCTAGGGCACAGGTAATAAAGAGTACCTTTCACCATCTATACCAACCCCAACACTTTGCATCCTTCAATAGGAGTTGCTCCACTGGTTCTAGCCTAGTCGGAATTTGTTCTCTAGCCCTCACTGCTCCTGAGTGACTGGTGCTGTTAGATTTGCCACCCATTATATTCAATTAGCTTATGTCAGATGGGTGGTGCCAGACAAACATCCTGGGACCCATCTAATTAGCATATTGGATGCTGAAACTGACAAAAATAGTGGATTAGGAACCATAAGGGCTAGAAAAAAAAACAAAACTCCATCTGCGTCCGAACCAGTGGAATGGCAGCTACTGAATAATGCAAAGAGTTGGAGTTGGTGGAGGTAGTGAAGTACAGTATACTCTTTGAGTAGTGGCCTTCCAATACCCTGTCAGAGAAAATCATATTGTTCCAGTTTTAAAGTGATCTTATGTTTCTTCTACTGTACAACTGCAAAATGCCTTATACTTATACCTGAAATCAAAAGGCAGAAGATCTGTCATATTAGAGGACGTTCACACTACCACTGTTAGTATTCATCAGAAAATGTTAAGGGACACTAAGAGATCCTTTAAAAATCCTACTGAGTTCAATGGGATTTGTTAACTCATCTGCTAGTGTCAGTTTTTGTCAAATCTCTCACAGGTCTGCTATTTTAGCTGAGATAATGCACAGGTGCAGGACTTTTGGCTCCATTCAAAATAAGGGACTTATGACGGATGATAAGTAAGCGTCAGTTATTTTTATTTTAACACTACTGTCTATGGACAAATGACGGATAGTAACAGACGGTCATCTATTATACCGTCCGTTATTTCTGTTCATTTTTTTTTTCTGCATATACTCAAAAAGCAGAACAACCCTCCCCACACCTTGGACTGTATAACAACAGTCATTAATGGATGTTAATAGATGAATTTTTGACCTTCCTTACCATCTTTTTTTTTTTAAATGAATCCATTAAAAACAAACACATCCACATCAGATAATGTCCATTTACTGTTATGATAGGTGTTGGGCTTTATTTACATTTTTTGGACAGACCCCATCATAACAGACTTCCTATGGTAGTGTGAAGCCTTGTTCTGGATTCTTTACGGTTTACTAAAACAGGACAAAAAGACTAAGCTCACTTTTGTAACCATTATTTTGATGGTTACAATGTATTGAAAATAGAAACTAAAGCAACTTTTAACAATTTCTCATTGTTTTGTGTCTATTGCCATCTTTGCTTATTTCTCAATGATAACAGGCTACAAACAATCTGTGTGTGTAGCCTGATGTGTATCCCTTCTTTCTGCTAATCTACTAAATGCATGTTAGCTAGACATTTCAGAAGGGAGTATGCAGACGGGGACCAGACTACACAGTATAGTCGTAGTCTGTTACCATAGAGACACTGCATAAGAGCCATACACAAAATGGAAGACAGGTTATAATCAAGACTATATGCAAAGCTGCTTCATTTTTCATTTCAGATGCAATGGGACAATAAAAAGCAATTGCTTGCATAGGTGAACATGTATTTTACATTTCCTTCTTTGGGGTAGTCGAAAGCAAGGCTCCTCTGTCAACCAAAGCTCCTCTGTCAGTAGGAGATGTACCAAACTGCAGTAAACATTTCTCAAGGACAAAGTCGGCTCTTCAACAGTGGTTCTAGAAAATGGTCATGCATAATGCATAGGGTTTTACACAGCATCACAGCAGATTTAAAATCCAGGAGCAAAAACAGCACTTTTTTCACTTAATGCTAAGCAAGCTGTTCTGTTACAGAGAGGAACAGGTGCAGGAATAATCACAGAACCCTAACAAGAGTGTAACATTCCAGTCAGAAGGCCTCTGAGGATCTCTCCATGCTACCTCGACTTTGGCGCTTCACAACCTCGCTTGATATAGCCACAAAGTTAAACTGCACAGATGTTCGACAATCTGTACTTGCGATAATTGCTCTAATATGGAGCAGATAACGGTTATCTGCTAATAGGGAGGAATCTTCCTGTCACTGGGCAATAATCACTGTTATCGAGTTGAAGGTTTTCATTTTCAATCTGATGTACAACATATAGGTTACAAATTGTATATAAATATATGATGTGCCGAGATACGCATCGAGCTTTACAAGTACTGCAAGTCGTTTGTAAGGCAGGGTTCACACTATCGTTGGAGTCCGTTATGAAGGTGTCCGTTAAAAAAAAACAAAAAAACGGACACCTATCATAACGGACACTAACTGATGTTAATGTGTCGGTTTTTTTAACTGATCCAATTAATGGTTCAGTTAAAAAAACGGACACATTAGCATCAGTTAGTGTCCGTTAGCATCAGTTAGTGTCCGGTTTTTTTTGTGTTTGTTTCTCCTTTCTGAGCATGCGCAGGAAAAAAACGGACATAAAATAACAGACAGTAACTGATGGCTATCAGTTACTGTCTGTTATAAGTCCGTTACCCATAGACTTCAATGTTAAAAAAAAAACAACGGACACTTACTGTACTTCAAGAATCCGTTTTCTTCAAACGGACAAAAAGTCCTGCATGTAGGATTTTTTGTCTGCGAAAAAAACGTACTTCTGACGGATTTGGTGTAAACTGACACAAACGGATGCTAACGGACACAATATAAAAACCCATTGAAATGAATGGAAATTTTAACAGATTTCTGATGGTTCAGCTAGTGTCCGATGCTAAAATCTTGTAACGGACAATAGCAACGGACAATACTGACGGTCACCAACGGTAGTGTGAATGCCCCCTAAGGGTTTATTCAGATGGTGCGGACGCGTGCTGTTGTAGCCGCATGTTTTTTTGCCACAGTTTGTGAGCAATCTTTACAGGTGAACCAATGTGGATTTGCACGGTCTAAAGACACCCTAAGGGCTCATGCACACAGCAGTAGTTTTGATTCCTTGAAGGAGTCTTTACCTAACTCGCCAATGGCCCTGATAATTCCTTCAATTCCAACAATGATATAGAAAAAAATTGCTTTCAAATAAGCCATTTCTCATTCTCAGCATGTTACGGCTTAAGAAAAATCCCACAACGCACCATACCATCAAGTCTGCAGAGCGAAACATCTTTCAGGGAAGAGAAATTTCCATTAAAAAAAAAAAAACAACACAAAACAAACAGAAAATGTTGTTTCTGTGGTAAGATAACCGCAATGGCTAAACTGCCTGACCAAACGCAACATGTAAATTGTGCCTAAAGCAAATCAATTCTTACATAAAAGTTGGAAAGACAAAGCCATCTCGGAGAGGAGCATTTTTCTCAGATGTTCTAAGTAATGTTTGATTTCCCAGATCAGACCGCAAAACACAAAAAAACCAAAAAAAAAAAACCAAACCTATACAGTTCTGTGCTCCTCCCAGATAAATAACAGTGACAGAAATAAAAGGCATGTTTTTGTAAAACAGATAAAATCATATGTGCTTATTTTGGAAAGTATATCATTCCAGATGCTCCGAGCTGTTTGGATTCTGTCCCGGAGTTTAACCCTCCTGGTGCAGTGAGGTGAATGATGTTCCTATGTGAGATACCCTGGGGCTCTAGCCTGTAACCGGATAATGATCTCCATTCCATTTGAGGATCGTTTTGTTCCAGTAGATTTGTCCAGGACAAAGAAAGGAGAAGACAAATCAATGCATGCAATTCACTGCTGTCACTGACTTAGCTTGACACACCACCACCAGAACACATAGGCCACTGGAAAGATCACGTGGTTTCCTCAAAGCTCTACAGGAACCAGGTTTTACAGTGACTGGAATTATTCCTGCCACAAATATAGACTTCTAGCCACTGTGAACCTGTCAATCCCCGTACCATGTATTTAGATAATTTAAATGTTCTCAGGTCAGGGGGGCAGAGGGAATTTTATTTTCTTTAAAAGGGGTTATCCAGTTTTGTTTATAAAATGAAAGACGCTTCTTGTATCAATTCCTCAGAGTTTTCAAGATCTCTGCTTGCTGTCATTCATTGTTTACTTTCAGTGGTTAAAAACCAGTCCATAGTCATGTGATGAAACAAGAATACGACTTGTTACAAGACAGAGCTTTGATTACTGCGCTGTGACTGTCACGAATTATGCACCTGTGTATTCATCACATGACCATGGACTGACTTTTAGCCACTGGAAGTAAACAGTGAATGACAGCAAGCAGAGATCTAGAAAAAAGTATATTGGAAATTTACTTTCATTATGCAAACAATAACATTTAGATGCTGAAACTGGACAACTAGAATTCATGCAAAATGATCACACAGAAAGCACATCCAAATTATTAGCCTACTGTGACCTGTAAATGTGTATCTCAGGGACCAATTCTCCAGAACATGAACTTAAGAACCAATAAACATCTTGTGGAATTCTTAATTCTTATCAGCTACAACCACTAAAGTGCCAAGCTGGTCTTCATTGATCACGAAGTGCATCAGTGTGAAGTTTCTTGAGAATTCTCCAGTAGTCATACGTTCTTTACACTATGCTTTTCGCCTGTGGACAACCCACTTAGCAACAATCCGCCATCCGTAAAAGATAGCTAATGGAGTCAAAGGTGGAAATAATAGTACCTGCACTACACAATGTGAAGGACATAAATGAACACCCTTATTCCGATATACTAAAAATATTTGGGGATAAATATTAAATTGCTAGCATTTAACACTTCTAACTCAAAGGAGGGAAATGTTACACTGTTGTGGCATAGAAAAGTTTCACAGTATGGAGGTGCATGTCATGTTTGTACATTAACTTATGGTTTTTCTCTTTCCTCTTAAAAAGTGACAAGAAAATTGGGTGAAGTTATCTGGGAGGGATGTGGTCATCATATTTTCAAAAGACTTACCAACCCTAAAGACAAAAAGCAGCACAAATTGTAGCTCAAAACTACATTTACCGATAGGTGTAAATGTCATTTTTGTCTTAAAGACAAAAGATACCCTACTTTCATAAGAGTGCCATGTGAATTAATAAATATGGCTCATTCAACAGCAACAAAGTAAAGTTCAAGACTGCCTGTTTCAATAAATTTCCCCCATAAGCTTTATGCAATGTAGGACTAGATAAGTCCCAAACTTTTTGGGCTCTTCTTTACTGACTATAAAACCTCAATTTCTGGTTAAAAAAAAAAAAATTGTCTCCCCAGTATAAAGAACTGTAGGCTAGAAGAAAAAAAAAAAAAAACTCAGGGAAAGAAGGAAATTCAGGGAAGAAACAAAACTGTATTTAAAAATTTCCCAAATTTCTAAACCTGGTAAACCCTGTATCCAGTGGGAGACATTGAAGTATAGCCTTCATAAAGTCTGTTAATGTGTTCAGTATATAAAGTTGGGCAAGAGGATATAGAGTCTGTAAGTGAACGAATGTTATGCTGCGTCAAAATACACTGTGTTTAATAGGCTAACTTTCTTGGACAAACCAGTAAATGAAGCTTCAGTTTGGCTGCTAGGGATCAAAGTGGCATTTGCTGGCCAAACAGTTTGTGCTCTAGCCCTGTACAGTACCAGCAATGTAACAGGTGTGAGAAGCATGAATACTCCATCCTGCTCTTGAGTTGCAGTGAACAGATTAAATGGATTGTCACCTTGTAGCACATGTGTGACTGACAAAGATAGCCCTCGAGGTCTGTCCAGATGGTTTATCAGGAGATCCAGCAATAACAGTACCAAAAGCTAAGAATCTCCACGCCCCCTTCATCCACACTAAAGATATTGATCTACAACCCAGTAAAAATTAGTGTACTCTAAAGGGAACCAACAGGTGAATACTAATATAGCCTATGATCAAACAATAGCTGTAAGACAGCAACAGAAAATACAACAAATTTGGCATCAGTGGTAAATTTCTAGATTAGTTAATTTATTTTTGGTTGTTGAGATTTCAGATTTGTATCTGCGGATGCAACACAGTGATCTTTATCTTTGGGAGTAGCACCAAGTCTGGATGTGCAGCAGCCACAGACAAAAATGGGTGTTCCAGCAGATATGGCCACACCTTGGGTGCACCAAATTGCTCATTTTCATGGGATATTCTTGGTTAGAGTGCACTTTGCAACCCCCCCCCCCCCCCACAATTATTTTTGCTATGCCACCAAGGTCTCCTACAACAGCGTAAGAGCCTCACACAACAGTTTCACCTATGAAACTTGGTCTGTGTTTGTGCTGGATTTCTCGGCCTGAACAGTATGCAAGGAGACGGACTCCTAGCTTAATGGTTACCTATGATGTTAGGACTTCCTGACTCTTAGCGACTGACTTCAGTATGGGACAGTATGTTGCTGGTAGGCAGGGGCTCTTTGCATCATAGATAACTATTATGCTAGGAGTCCCTCTCCCTGCATACTGTTCAGACAGGAAAGTCAGGGACACACATGGACAGAGTTTTACAAGTGAAACGATCATATGGATCTAGACTAGGTTTAGAAGTGATTTTGGTGGTGGCAACACCTTCCTATCAGCATTACCTGTATATAATATAAAGTGGAAGAATATCAGAACCAGCTACCAATTATACTACTACAGCAGCAGAAACATACACATCACAAGACAAGCCTTCTATAGGTCAGGAATATAAACTAGTAATGATGTTTCCAGAACCCCAGCATCTCTTTAATAAAACAGATGGACATAAATGAAATGTGTATCACACAGTTTCCATAAGCATAGCTGCTCCTTTCAAACACAAAAAGCAGGAAAAAAAAATAAAATAAAACCTTTTGTTAACATTTTAGCCTCTCTTTTTTGTCTCTGCAAAGGGCACAGCACGAAAATACAATGAGACAGAATTCCATGCAGACACTCAGCCACAGCCGGGGAAAAAAAGAAGCGTTGTTCTCTAATTGTAGAGAATTCAGCAAAATGCTCTTCAGTCTAAAAAAGGTCAACTGATTAAAATGAAACACACTTCACAGCTTTACCAACCGTACCAACACATGTTAGCTGTGCACGCCACATACCCAGCGAGCGAGGAAACTTCTGCCGAAAATTCACCAGTAGTGTTATATAATTCCAGAAACAGGGTCACCCTTACCTATGGGCTGTTCCTAGTATGGGAAGTGGGCCCTATTTACTTCAAAGAGGATGCACTGCTATAAAAATAAAATGGACAAGAATGGTGCTGTTTCTCAAATGCTCTAAGAAGTAAAAGCCCCCCCCCCCCCCGTATATATATATATATATATATATATATATATATATATTTTTTTTTTTTTTTAAATCCTGGACAATCCTTTCAAGTGTCATTGTTCTGACAGGACCTGCTATGAACCAATAGATTTAATGCAAAAATAATTAGAAAATATGTAGTGGAAAAACCTAGCACATTTTCCAAAAAAAAAGTTTGTAGATCATGGTCTGAGTACGTTGTACAATACAGCTGTTAGAAATGGAATCCAGGATACCAGTGTGAACAGAGCTTATAGAGGATTCATAGAATTCCCCTCACTTATAGCTTATATTATTTTAGATCAATGCAGAGCTTTAAAAAATGACTTTGGATCTTGAGGCTGAAATATGGACGCAGACTTCAGCTATGCTCCAGTTTGTATCAGACATCGGAGACTCGTCATTTCTGATGGAATAAAATAATGGAGCCATTATGTTTCCGTAAGAAGAACCACCAACAAGGCAGAACCAGTATATCAGCATATATGAAAGGGGTCTGTCAGACAGCTCTTATAAACAGAAACCACAATTCAGTGCTGAATGCATATTACAAAGTATACAAGAGAAACTATTATGCAGATGTGAACAGAGTCTTAAAAGCCGTTTAACGTGGGCTGATGCTTATGTCCAATGACTTGTGTAAAGATGCCCAGCGATTAGCTGAGAAACTTGTTGGTGAGTGACCACATCTTTTACAAAGCCATAAAGGTAGTTGTCTGTAGCCAGCACATCATCTCATGTAAACATGGGATTTGCTGGCACCAGACTGCAGCGATAGATATATGATTCGCCCTCCCACACAGCACGATGAAAGCTCCATTTCAATGTGTGAAATGAGTGATGATCGATATAAGCGTCAATTGTCAAAGACTTGAGCATAACGGGCAAGAAGAGAACCTTAACTACTATCCTGCCATAAATTACAGCGGGTTCTGCTAGAGTAAGCGTCTGTAAAGATAGGAGACATTTTAGGATCAGCTCTTAAAGTAATGATTATGTAGAAGAAAAATTCCAGAAAGAAATACAAGTACAGAAATATTACATATCACAATACAAGAGGCGTACATGACAAGTTTCTTGTCTGGGTGGCAATATGCTTCTGGCACATTAATTAAAAGTCCGACTCCTAGGAATCTACTAGGAAGCTTTCATTTTACAGCAGATCATTTTTAAGTGACTTTGTGGCTCTCAGAGTCTGCCAGAACACAACACTGTGCTATAAAACTGCTACACCTCAGCTCCCAAGGACATTAAATCCTTGTAAAAGTGCCTGCATTTTAAGCAGCCAATATTTCAGTGTGCCAGGTTCTCCTTCCCCCGGGAGAGGATTTAAATGATGGGAAGAGGTAAAATGCATAAACCAAACATAGTTATCGCATTATATTTTGGGATGTGATTGGGATGTTTTAAACATGGAATGGAAAATTCAGCAGCAGAAAATGTAAAACAGCATGAAGAGCAGACTGTCTTTCCTTGTGGCTGGGCCAGAGCACCAAGCAATTCTGCACGTAGAAAGGGCAATTTTTAGCCCTTGACAAGGAAATCATGATTTATGCTATTAAGTTTGCTTTTGTACACTGCTTTGTACAGTGGTTGTTTGTTGTATGTGCTAGGATCCATATCAAGCTATCCATAGGCCCCATTTACTGATGAAGGCCAAGAGTGTCCTCCACCATGCTGGTATATGTTGACATTTATTCCATACAGCAGGGAAAAAGCAAGTCTTCTGAACGAATCCAAACAGGAATGCAGCAAAAACAAGACATAAATAATGTATATCACAGCATACATCTTTTTTAACATGAGAACTGATAAGCAACAGATGCCACAGTATACCTTAAACTGTGCCATCTGTCAGAGGTATCCATTTGAGGTATATGTGTTAAAATCCCCCAGACATATACCTCTGAAACGCACTGCAGATGCTTAGCAAAGGTAGCCTAATATCTTTGTAAATGGTGTCCATTATAGAAAACACAGCTGTCTTGAAAATTAAAAGAAAGTGGGTAATACACACAACCATGGTTTATGCCTTGTTTCAGTAGTATATTTGAAATAAAGTAGAATGGAAAATATATTATAGCTGAAACTAAAATATGGCTCTGAACAACTTTTGCATATATCAGCAATCTCCTCTATTGACCCTGTCACCAGATTCTGTGCAGAGAGTGGACAAAATACTGCATTTATAGGTAGTCATTCCTGCACAGATCAAGTGAGACAAGGATGCATGATCAGAAAAACACACTTAATAAAAAGTTACTGGAACCAACAATGCCATATTTACTCTCCACAATGCTTTTACACAATTTAGAAGCTCATTTAAGAAATAGACACTAATTTACAATAATGGTAAAATCCCAATACCTAAGCAAAAATGTATGTAACTGAAAAATAAAAAAAACAAAAGACACAGATTCTAGCTAGACCATGCGGTCACAACAGAGCGCCACATGATAATTATAGTGGCAAGATATTGATTCCCCATACGGAATAATAATATGATGTTTGAAGAAGTTCTCGATTTATTTTCCTATCATATCAACCATGGCAGTTGTACCAAAACTGCACTGCTACAGAATCTGACCAGGACTCTACGGCAAGCCCAAATGTCTATAAATACCATTCTTAGTTCTTAGGATGCAATGACATTGGCATCACATACAACATTAGAGTGTATACACATAAAGTTACAGAACAAACGCAACCGCTGAAAACCCTAACCCAAGATAAATTAGCTGTTTCTCCAAATTGTCCAGTACGCTAGAAGTCCAGGTAAAAGTGTGCTCTGCATCAATGTAGAATATCAGACAGACTTTTCACCCTTAACCCAGGAATTACTGCACAACTGACCTTGGTACATTTTAGCATGGAAATAGACTTTTGGCATAGTGTCTGGATAAGGCCTCATGCACACGACTGTACTTTTAATCCGCAATTGCAGACCAACAACTGTGGATCAAAATACGGACAGAAGCATTTCTATGGACTCAGACACACAACCACAATTTTTTGAAGTCATGCGTGTGCACCGTATCCAAAGGACCACAAATTACGAAGCACGTCCTACTTTTGTCCGCATTTGCGTTTAGGGAATCATACAATTCTTTTTCCCGGATCCGTATTTGCAGATGACATACTGAAATTTTTTTTGCGGATTAGCATTTGCAGACAGTAAAAACCACTATGGTTGTGTGCAGGAGACCAAACGTGGTTTGGATTACGTGCTACTCATAAAAGGATTCTGCCTACAGCTAAATTGGTTAATATGTGCACTCGATGCTCTGCTGAAAGAAGTCAGGCTCGTGGTCTCTGCTACAGTCTGGTTTTAACTTTTCATATACAATGAGCACCATGAAACACAGTTTTAACCTATACACAGCACAAATTCAGTTGACATGACAGACCTGAATACCTGAAGTGTGAAAAAGTGCCAAAAATGGTAAACCCTGGATGGCAAAATATAACACTTGTGGCCAGCTGACACATTTAATAAATATGGGCATGTTAAGATAGATCTATTTCTTAACAAGCATTTTCTTAGTCCTTCAAGTACCCAAAGGAGTCGGTCTCACAAAGACTTAAGGTCTTCAAGGAGGGCTGGAGAAAGATGATCGCCCACATGCCAGACCTGTCAGTAAATCAGGGCCGCAGTTATTGCTTGTGACAGGTGAACTGTAAGCTGCTAATTATTCCTTGCTGGGTAATCTGCACAGGAGAGGGGATATAAAGGGATTAGCAGTGCTGGCTAAAAGAGGATCAGGTTAACCCCTTCAAAGCCAGAGGGCAGTCACACAGCCACATTTCACCAGCCCAGCCCCCGCCCCCGCATTCAGGTCTTCTGTGTGTTGGGGACTTGTCCTTTCGTCCCTCTGCGTTCCACTTGTTCATTTGCTCTGCGCTGACAAAGGCGTCTACAATTGCTTTTGCTTGCCGTCCTGTTTCCCCGGCTTTACCCCGCTTCCCCCGGGGTTAATCATTAACATACTCAGATTTCCAGAAATTATTTTGTATGGGTTGGAAAGATAAAACCTCACTCAGGCATGTTAAGACCATGGTGTATGATGGGTGGAGGAAAAGGGAGATTATAGCCATTATTATGTGCTGGGTTAAAACCCCTTAAGAGCTTCATCTGCATAGCTCCTCCACAAAAGCAAAAACAATAGCAGTTCGTCTATGGATCAATTAACCGACCACTACCATTCACCCATGTTTCCCTTCTTGGAAAAGAACTTTACATCTCAAGCACATCATTACATGCTAAATAAAAGTGATTGGTTATTTTTTTTTGCAATCTATTATAGATTTATAGTGTATACAGTACTGGTTGCTGATGACGTGACATTTCTGAGGGTAGTTTTGAATGTATTGCTAGAATTTTACATTTCTTCTATATTCTTTACTTTTTCCTTTTTTTATTAAAAAAAATAAATATAGCAAATGAATAAATCTATAATCTTCACACTCCAGAATTAAAAAGAAACGCATGTTGAGATTAGATTGTCCTGGTTAAGGTCAAGTTTCGTTCATGGAGTTATGGGATGAGGTAATGATCAGATTTGCAGACTATTCAATAGCCAGGCAATTGAAGGATAAATTAGGTTTACATCCCTTTTCACCATCGCAGTGTTTGCAAGTAAATAAGATTCCAAGAGAGGTAAGAATATAACAGCTTACATACCACACAGACTATGTAATGCTAATATGGGGAGACTTGAGGGATAGGATTTCAGGCTCACATAGAGGTATAAAATTTTGTGCTCATGCAGCTTTTGAGCAGGAAGGTGAGAGGTGTCACTGTATTTGATATCTATCAGCTCCCTGAGCCTCTGCTCTTGCTGGCAGCAAACTGCACAAAAGCAAGTATTACCTTTGCTACAAGGAAGAAGGAAAAAAAAAATGCTGCAAACAACAAATCTACATTTTCTCCACACAGTGTACTGTACATGGACAGTAACAACGCACAGGAACACGCTGACACTTTGTTTATAAAACCTGACAACTGTAGATTACACTTCACGCTAGCAAGGGTTAAGTTAGCAGACAATGTGCCAAAACAGTGCTGCTCTCTTCATCTGGAGTGATGACACCAGGGCGGCTTCAATTCTGCCAACCCACTAAACCCCTGGCACAAGGCCAGGGAGTGTCTGGTCGGTCAACAGGATCATATTAAATTAGTAACATCCCCCAGGCTTTTCTTTTTTTCTCTCTTCTCCTTAAGCTTGCAACTTCAAGAAGCAAGAAGGTATAAACAAATGGCTAGCCTGAAAAGCAGTATGACGACATACCCAAAGACTCAGGCATACATGTCCATTCATCTGTATACATTCACACTGCTACCCAATGATATAGATTTGTATATATGCCCAGATGAGCGGGTTTAGGATACATCACATCTGTCGTCTATGCAGAGTACAAAAAGCTGATGTTTTTTCTGTTTCATTTAAATATATTCATTAACTATAGTTTCATCTAGAAAATGAAGACATTACATATGGAGTACGGGCATAGAAATGGAGGTGGGTACAACACAAGCAGCTTTCACAATCATGGGGACATTACCTCCTGTGAGGCAGGGGCTGACCTTTTATGTCACACTATGTGCAATCCCTGTGTGCACCATCTAGTAATGCAGAATTTACTGAACAGACGCGGTACCCAGGCTGCCCACAGAGGAACGCCCTGTGGTGCCAGTCAGGGCTCCATCTCACACCTTGTAACTTGCCGTGAGCAACATGTCAGGGGCAATAAAGGGGAGGACAGAGCTCAAGGACATTATTTTTCTGCAGGCAACTTCTGCTCCTCCATCACGGCACAGTCCACATCCAGGGCTATCCCTAACACTGCCATAGAAGGGCTCTGGCCACGTATAGCGCACTCATCTATACCATACTGCGTACTTTACCGCACACAGATCGCATCATCTTAAAGTTGCGCACGTTTTATACACAGAACATAAGCTTTGGGGTGACACATCTACATGAGCAGTGGCCGTACGGATCTCACAAGCTACTGGGTACAGAGACAAACAAGTGTCTGCCGGCAGCGCTTACCGTAGAGTCCAGCACCCCGGAGATCACAGGCAGATACAATAATCCACAAAGCGATCCAGAGGCGGAAAGGTAAATCCCAAAAAATAAATCCCAAACCGAGAGACGGCGATGCGCCGGGCGCACGGGTGGCTCAGCCCGCACCCAGGATACACGCAGCAGCGCTCCTCTCCCGTACGATCACCGTGCCCTGTACATCCAAATCTACTCTTCCCGGAGCAAATCCCTGGTCGGGAGGGGAACTCCGATCTACAGGAAGGAGCGAGCCCGTCCAGGTTTCTTATCTTACGACTTCCAGCAAATCCACAAGCATACATATCCCAGTGCAGTGAACGTACAGCGGGATGAGCCCAGCCCCCTATTCACACTCAGGTATCCAGCGGCAGCGCTCTCTTATTAAGTGTTAGGGTCCATGGTTCCGGACTGCTGGAGAGAAAGCAGCTCCCAGTGCGCGACCACAGGCGAATGCAAGGCGTGCTGCTCTTTGCTAGCTGCTCACGGCAGACTCCGCCAGACCCGACCAATCCAGCGCAGATAACACGATTGCACTCTAGAGGCAGACATGAGCAGTCTCACCGGCTGTGTGTGCAGCTAGTGGAGTTAACTGCTTGTATGCCGGCACTAGGCTCGCTACACGTCACCTGGGAATCATAGCCCTTAGGGTTACAGTGTATGCAATGTCTCCAGACTCTTTAAAGGCACAGTTTACACTGCATTATGCAGCTTTTTATAGCCGAACCAAAGAAAAAGTTCAAGTAGGATACAAGTATAAACAATTATGGCATATCCACAACATATGCCATAAGTAAGTGATAACTGAGCAGGGTCTGAGGCTGCATAATCTACACATAGAGGTTCAAAATGGAGAGATGGCCACAGTTGCAACCCATTCATAAAATTCAGCTCATAATAAAAGGTCATAGGAGTCTGTGATTCATTCTAGGCTGGGCCTTGTCTCCATAATAGTGTCCATTATCTGCAGAGCTAGAATACCTGGTGTACCCAGCTGTGAGATCTCAGCAGAAGCATGAAGTATTTTTGTGTGTGTAAAGATATAGATCAGCAGGTCTGGATATGTTTGCTTAGGGGGTTATCATGGTTTGTACTGAACCAACAATTAGTTCTCCAGATGGTGTTTTCCCCTTCTAATCTTTGCCTGCAGATTTGTATGCTATCATTGCACCTTGTACAGCCCCAGGCATGCTTGGAAAATCACAGGTTCAGATGGTTTCAAGAGAGGAGAGCAATAACACATCACATGACTTGTTGTGAGTAGAAAAAAATGCAGTTTTTGAAAAGTGTGCATGTTAAACAGGTACAAATAACCTTCCCAAATGCGCAGTCACACTTTATGGATACATATGTGCTACCCCTATTGTGGGCCACAGACTACAACACCAGAATATGCTACCTCCCAACCTGATTGCAAACACTGCAGTTGATCAATGTTGCCAGCTGCAACTACACTGTCACAGTTGTATATCTGATAGGAGCGGAGTTGCAGCGACTGCACCAACTGCTTCCAGCGCCGTCCTGTCTATAGTACGGGTGCCAAAAATGGCCCTGTACAGCTGATCCATGTGAGGTCCACTTGTCCCAGCCACCAATCAGCTATTTATAGCCTATCCTAAGGGAAGGCCAAAAAGAGTTTGGACAACCTCTATTTTTTCCAAATAGGGGCATCTCAAAAGATTGATTTACAGTAAGCCTGTCAGATGATTGATGCCGCCCTAGCTTAGGGCAGGATATGATAGGGGGAAAGAAGTTGACCTTTGTGATATATACTGTAGATAAGAGAGTCAAAGCAGATTTCTTAGTAAAAAGGAAAACTAGTAAATCCTGAAAAGACTTCTAGGAAAGACAGTGAGAGTTCTGGTTACCCAGACAATAACTGACAACCTATGTATACACAATGATGCTGGGAGAGCTGTATCTGAGCAGGTTAAGAGGACTCCCATTGGCTCTCCTCGGAGTCCTGTCATGATTTACTATGCTTTCAGGCTAAAGGCACCACGTAGCAGACCGCAGTGAAAAAGCGCATTGCGGTTTTTCCTGCAGCACATTTCACAGAAAGTTTCTCTGCGGACATTCTCATTCCATTATACCTATAGGGAAACCACCAGCGTTTCCATAAGTATACTTGACATGCTGCGATTTCCAAAAACAAGACGGTTTTCAGAAATCGAAAAATAGCACCAAAATAAAATATAACTTTTATTGATATTTTAAAACCTACATCGGTGTAGACTACAACATATAGGCGTATGTACACATTAAAATGTAGGTAATTTAATGCAGAAACAAACTGTCATCCTATCATAAGTGAAATCAAATCCACTGATCCTTCTATGTAAGGGTGGGTTCACACTTGCACCAGAGTCCATCCGCCGCAAATCTGACTTAAAATCTCGGAAAACTGGATAGGGAAAGGTTTGCGACACATTACTTTAAAAACCCATTCATTTGAATGGGTTTTTAAAGCAATGCGCGGGTGTGCGCTTACACCCTCTGCGCCGTGAATCCAGTTTTTTTCGTTGAAAACAAAGTCGGATTGCCGTGGAGTTATCAATAATACACTTTTAGTAGATGTAGACAGAATAATGCGTCTATGATTTAAGGAGTTCTTCCCACAGATTGTAGTATTAGTAAAGGGCGCAGAATATATTTGCGCCCCTAATGAATGGGTGTTGCTCCTATAATTCAAAGATCCAAAGTTTAAACGAATCTCATATGTGAGTCCAATTATCACTACAAAACAATGAAATATCGGCTCTGTGATAGAGTCACCTGCTATATGTAACAGGGACTTGAAGTCATATAGGATATTTATTATAACAAAGGCAGATGTCAATAATAAAACCACCTCACTTTCACATATGCATATCTGGATAGCAGAATAGTGAGTGCTAATGAATCATTGCCTGCTGCAGCTAGCTAGCACTCCCATAGTTCGCCTGCAGTATAACCTGTTAATTACAAGGTTATCCCAGGGTTTGATAATCCAGTAGGCATTAGTAGCATTGGTGAATGTTCACACCATGCTATCAGTAGCAAAGTTCTAACTACATCGCTCTACGCATTTCCCCCTACATTGGTGGGATAATCAGGAGGATAGTCACAGATAGGGTGAGCCAGATAGAGTAGTTGCAGTGAAAACTGCAGTTACTGGTGTCCTGAAGGTGGACATCAGTGAAATAATAGCCGTTGGCTATCACTTATGATAGGATGACAGTTTGTTTGTGCGTTCAATTACCTACATTTTAATGCGTACATACGCCTATATGTTGTAGTCTACACCGATGTAGGTTTTAAAATATCAATAAAAGTTATATTTTATTTTGGTGCTATTTTTTGTTTATGTTGCCCTTTGAGCACTAGATACACCCTTGTATGTTTTCAGAAATCGCAGTATTTCCGCTGTGCATATTTTTCTACAATGCGCGAATATGATTCGCTTTGCAGTGACTGTACAATTCAGCTGTTTTTGCTGTGGTGTTTACACCATGTGGGGCCCCAGCCTCTCTCGCAAATCCTGTTGTAAATAACATAAAACTATATAATCACACAGCGCAGCTTTTCTTCCTCTGATTTATCCTGCCGTCACATAATTTGTAAAAAAAAAAAAAAAAAAAAATTTAAACCACC
Organism: Leptodactylus fallax; assembly: GCA_947044405.1. Taxonomy (NCBI): domain Eukaryota; kingdom Metazoa; phylum Chordata; class Amphibia; order Anura; family Leptodactylidae; genus Leptodactylus; species Leptodactylus fallax. Next base: position 7,995,193 of record CAMRHE010000039.1, on the reverse strand, counting down.
AAATTCATCTTGGTTAATTATAATCAGCTGAAACCTGTAAATGGGCCATAAAGTTGTATTCCTGTTACATAAAGGGATAGCACATCACTAGGATTTGTCATGGGTGGTTGTCCAACCTCTGGGGACTCCAATGATCCTGAAAAAGAAGGGGCTGCAGCACTGATACATTTCTACAGCCCATTCACTGTACAGTGGTGAACCCAGTAGTCACTCAGCTGTGCAGGAAACTGCAGTGGAACTCATTCACTTGAATAGAGTTATGCTGCAGCTCTCCTGCACAGTTTCAATAAATCTTTACATGGTGTACTGAAGATCTGAAAACTTTCGGGATATGTACTATACCCAATGCAGTTTTTCCACCGTGTTTGAAAGTAGTTTTTTTTTTTTTTATAAGTACAAAGAAAGCTCACAAAAGGTGTAAAAAGAACGCTAACAAACAAATACATTTGACTGGGAGATCAAGATCCTGGCTATGTGAGAATCAATATGATTAACAGTAAATAATTTTTTGTGGCAGAAGCCTGAAGCACACATGCTAAGCTTAGAACGGCTTAGAATATGACTAAAAGGGTTTGTCTAGTAGAAAAAAAAATACAGCTTATTGTTAATAAATTATTAAATATATTGAACAAACTAATATACTTTATCAAATGTGCTTGGATCATGTTATTTTAGAGCCCTTCTGGTCCCGGCAAAAGCTTTAAAAGGGGACTGGTAATCTGTCTAAATTCTATAGTTAAGACAGTCCTGTTCTATCTCCCTGTCTCGGTCTTCAAATGTAGTTCCTGTTTATAATGATCTAATGATATAATGTCTTAATGTGAAACAGGAATACTGTGCCTTAGTATATGTCTTGCAAAAAGGTGCACTGGCCTGAATTTCTCGATTAGAACCAGTATGCATGGTGGAAGCAGCACATACCAAGCCAAGCACAGGAGGTATAGTTGTATCAACATCAATATTAAAAATATACAATATACTAAACTGGCACTATACCTAAAAACAACCGCAGAAATAATGGCAAATGTAATGTGTGAGACAATCTAAGGCGGTGTTACTGGTTAGCAGATATAGGACTATACACTGCATATATGAATGTATGGGCATGTTGAAGAAAAAAAAAAAAAAAGATTGATCCTCAGTATTTCTTACATGTCATACTGTAATAATGAATCTACACCCTTCCATCCTCCTTCACACAACAGAGGGGAAAAAAAAAATCTAATAAAACAAGAACACAAAGGAGCGTGCTCGGCTTTGTTCTCTAGAACATTCCTCCGCAGCACACGCTGCATTTAAACACTGTCAGTTGCCTGCGGGCATCCCGGGCTGTGTCTCCAATTAAAGGGAACAAGGATCTGGGAGGGCGCTGCCTCCAGTTTGATTGCTTTTGCCTGGGGCAGCAAAATCCTTCTAAATAACAGCAGTATGTATGGATCCTGGGGAATCAAATCATGCCATTGTCTCTTGAATGCATTAACTGTGGCCTTTCTCGCCTGTCATTTCACAACATCAGTGTTCATTTGTATTTTTGTGCTACTGGGTGCCTGGAAAGATATGTCAGCCTTAACTCCTTCATATCTCTTTCAGTGGAGATATACAGTACTGTGCTGAACACAATGGACGTTTTCACACCACACAAGGTGTATACTCGTAGTAAGACTAATGTAAAAATAACCAATGACATTTTCAGTTTGACAACCTTAATAATTGCATTATACTGATTGTTGCACATCTATCAAACTCATATGCCATATAATAATACTAGTACAATCATATACACCAGGACATGAATAAGTCAGCTCAACCTTTCCCTTTTTTTCCTGGCACCAGGACAGACCCAGCGACTTGATCTTCAGTCAGACATAGGTGAAGGAAAAACTAAGCATCTCAGAAGTCCCAGTAAAATCTCCACTGTATAAAGAGCTTCCCGTTCCTAAGACACTAGCACCAGCCCCAATGTTTTGGAATAAACCTTTATTAAAGCCCCACTTGTAGCCACTGGGGCTGTTGTCTTGTGTACTCATTTTTCAGTAATGGGAGATTTTACAGTTTTCCTTTAATTGTGTCTGTCTAGTAATACAGCTGTACATACAATAGGTAAAGACTATGGCACAGTTCGAAGTGTTTCTTTAACTACTGGCCAATAGTTCTTATATAGTGCCAATAGTGACCAAATAAACAGTTTCTCTCTTTTGAGTCACCTATGGAATATCCTTTGACTTCTACCAACAAACTATATTTCCACCATTTAAAGTTTTTTTCTTTCCAGCTCTAACGTGACAGTATATCTTTAGGATATGCCATCACACTATGATCAATGGGAGTCCAACCTCTGGGACCCCCCATTCATCCTAAGGCTAGGTTCACATTTGCTCTGGTCTCTCAGTCATTCGAGTCTGCCGAGGGACCCGAACAATGGAGAGCTGGATTGCTAAAACAGTGGTTACCCACGGACCCCATAGACTGTAATGGGGTCCGTTGGGTTTAAAAGGGTGGTCCCTCCATGTAGGACTTTTCTCTTTGCCGATTTTCTGCGGTTTCTGCAATCAGAGTCGCAGATGTGAACCTAGCAATATAATGAAGCAGCTACAGCACTAGTGTAGCTCTACATTCCCCTTTTCTGCACTTTTAGCAAACCAGTAGTGCAGGGAACTAGAATTGGGCCCATTAACTTGGAAAAACAGTGAAAGTGAGGCAGCACTACAGTAGTGCTGTGACCCTTTTATTCTCAAGATCCATGGTAGTCCCTACTGATCATAAAGTAACGGCATAATGGTTTTTAAGATGAAAAAGCTCCTTTAAGATAAAGCCTAAAATCATTTTAAGCCTATATTGTCTTAATTTCAGCAAATAAAGCTCTCAAATAGGACAGTTGCTGATCAATGCAATTGCAAATGTTCAAGGTTTGCCTTCTTTTCAGCTATCAACTCTGATACCAATAGGAGGATTCAGACTGTTGCTAGATACCATCATAGTCCATAGTTCATATCTCAACAGAGTGCACACAGTCTACATTTAAATGTATGTTATGACCATGAGGAAACCAGTGTGGTAGCACTACTCTTTAAACATTAGGAACAGTCAGGCCTTAGGCATATCTGCTATCTGTTCCCTGTGTTTCCAGTATATACTACGTATGTACCCCTTTGAAGCCTTATATGATCCCTGGGGTTTGCACGTCAGCAGCACTTCTCTGACTCTATCCATCAAATTTACACAAATCCCCTTGGTGGACTGCTTTCTAAATGTCTTTACCTGGTGCATTATCCCCAGGCTTAACAATCCAATATCACTGCAGCCAAAGATAATTACTCTGCATTGATGATAAAACACCCTGAATCCTGGCAGCTGGGGTAATTTGCATCTTCCAGAGCTGAAGATCAATACAGTCGGCAAGAAGTGAAACCTGATTAGATGCTGGGAGCAAAAGAGGAGATAGAGGGGAAAGGATATTACTTGGTAGACTTGAGGGCTAGAATACAGTAGTCAGAGAAACCTCAATGCTCTTTCCAGACACAGGTCTGCTCTTCAGCAGAATGTAAATACATATCTACCAACAATGGTAATGTGCAAAAGCTTATTTCCTTCAGGCATAATAAACTTCTGTCTCTAAAAACACTGTACCCAGGAGGACACCAGCCAGAACATCACACTGCTTGCATTCTTTCCATAGTGCATCCTGGTGGCATCTCTTCACCAGATGAATGGCGCACATGATGTAAATGAAAACAAAATTCATCAAACCATGATGCAGTCTTCTATGGAAGCATTGGATGAAACGTGGTTGACTTCTGATACTCATTTTAGGTGCTTTAGATAGTGGACAGGGTTTCCAGCTACGCAGACCCATATGGAGCAAGTCGAGATACACGGTACTCCGACACCCTTATATCATAGCCAACATTTATTTCATTATCATGTTGTGGTACGCTAGCTCTTCCGTTGGATTGGAGAAGATGTGCCATCGTTCGCTCCCCACACACTTCAATGAACCTGTCACAGTTTGATTGGGTGCACTTCCTTGGTAGGTACTTAATGCCGCACACTAGGAACATTTCACAAGACTTAGTCTGAGCCACCTGTCTTACCATCATAGTTAATCCTCACTCAGATCATTATGCTTGTCCATTTTCCTTACTTCGAGAACAGACAGTTCACTTGCTGCCTAATATACCCCACCCCTTGACAGATGCCAATGTCACAAGATAATGGGATTGTCTTCACCTCTCAGTAGATTTGATAAAATGGCTGATTGGTGTAAATTTCTTGTGGATGCCCAGGCTTCTGCTGGCCATACAAGAGAGATTTTAGATGGCCACTTCCTGAGAAGCTAGTCGTTCAGAGTCATTCTGTGAAGGATGTCGGTATGGACAAATGCATATCCTAAAATAATTATTGACATTATTATTAACTGATCTCTGCCATGCTCTGTGACTCGGTTGATGAAGTTTTGATGCAATCAATTTGCGCATCCCCAAAAGACAACTACGTCATAAATGCAAATGAAAAGGCACATACCAAAAGGAGATAACTTTGTAAATCAACATTTATAGTTGTCCAAAGTCATGATTGTAGAGAGCTAGAGAAAGAGCTCAGCAATATAACATTCACATACCAAAATCTAGAGAGAAGATAGTGTTCAGTGTGGATACTAGATAACAGTGGAGAATCCATGATTTAGTATGATGCATAGCACACCATGTCCTGGAGGGGTCAAAGGTAAGGTTACACGTGTTGTAGCACAGACTCTGCAGATATCTTTGTCTTGTTATTTTTACAAGGGCTGCCTTTGGGATCTATCCTGGAGAGCAGTTAAAACCAACAAGGTCAGCACAAGTTCCAAGTCTAATCGGCCAAAGGAGAGTTGTTCTCTAGGTCACATATGGAAATCACTAGAGTTATTTAAGTCACCCGAGGTTATTAATAAATCTTTCACTATTTCCTTAGCTAAATAACTGAAGGCCCTATCTCTCAGACACGTTTGGTCTGGATATGTTGTGCGACCAATTTTGTATCCTTCCTCCACTAACCAGACAGGAAGGACAAGCCTCTGGTGTTAACAATGACAAAACTATAAATTGTAAGCATCCATATGGCTCTCATTTGATGCGAGCTCTGTGTTGCACACATCTGGAAAGGGCAGGGGCTCAATTACAGATAGGGATGAAGAACTAAAACCTAACATATTCCAAGTCTAGTAACCCAGAATATCTAAGTAATGCTTAGGTTTTCCCCTTCTTCTATGTCCACTTTCACATGGATGTCAGTGTTTTCCATTAATATTTGTGACTTTATGATAAAACATACAGTCTGGAAGTTGGTTCATTTTAATAGGCGAATATAATTTCAGATACCATTTGTTCAACTGCATGTTATCCAAGTATCAGAATTTTAGTATTCGTGAAAACCTCAGATCTTACGGTATGGGACTGCCAGTAATCTTTACTCAATCTGAATTAGGCCACTATCACACAGCAGTATTCAGGTCAGCACTTTATTTCAATATTTGTAAGCCAAAAACCAGGACTGGACCCCACACAGAGAAAAACGGAAACATTTTTACTACGGTGGTATTTTAGGTTCCCGTCCCCCCACTTTTTTTGGCTTAGAATACTGATGCAAAATAGTAATCAAATACTGACCATGTGAAAGTGGCCTTGATGGCTGAATTTAGGTAGAGGTTCCAGAAAACTGCCAGTTAATGTATTCTTGTTTTTCACTAAAGTCTAGTATGTGTAGTATTTCAACCACAAGTTATTGACAAATATGCGTTTAATTTGCATTATGTGTATATTTACATAAAATTTTATCCTTTAACATACTGTTATACACATGGAAAGGATTTGGAAACCAGCAGCATGTCTTGTTTCCCACTACCTGTAGATGGGGTTTTGAAAACAAATTGTTATTGTTTTTAAGGGCAGAATCTGCTGTGAAAAATTGCAACAAATCCAGTGTCTAAATGTGGCTTTATAAATACTGAATTAAATGCACTAAGCTTCCAGCAGTATAATAGTTAAGATTATTAAAGTTTTCCCCCCCCCCATGCTTCCAGCAGATATGGCAGCTTCATAACTATACATTGCAATTATACCTATGTCAAGGCCAAACTTCTATACAGGGCTCATAAGCGCTGTATAGTATAGCTGCTTCTTTGTCTGACTGGCTAAGTGACTACACCCGCAACACCCTTATTGTAAAGTGACATTTCAATAGCTCCATTTTACAAGCAGTAGAGGTTTAAGGCCACAGCATATTTTTGTGTTTCATTCATTATGATACAGGTTCCAACTCGCTTTCTTATTAATGCCATGTTAATCAGCTTTGCCAAGAGTTGTGATAGCAACATTCTCTTTACAATTATAGGTGAGGTGAAGACGCTGGAGAGAAGTGTTACCACAAGTGATAACAACAGGTTTCATGCTTTCAGTCTTGTACGATTTATTTCATTTATACACAGTTATAACATCTACTTTTTACTACACACATTCCTTAAAACGTAGTCATTTTAAATAGCAGCAACCTGTGAGAAAGCCCGCAGCCTCAAAAACTAAATCTCACTGAAATCATTGGAATGTGCCAGGCTACAGTTTGGCCTGGCACTGAAAGCAATACTAGTGACATAATACAGACATGACAAGTTGCAGTCCTGTATTGTATCCACTTAAATAATATGATTGGGAAATTAATTTGTTTTGTTCTATCTAAATAGGTTAAAATTTGTACTTATTAAAGCTCCAATTATAAAACAACCATTTCATAAATGAATAGTACAAGTGCGTAGAATAAGAAATGGATTTAATCTCTAATAGCACACAACTGTATTCAGCCTCACACACAAAAGTCTAAGGAGAGGGGAGGGGGAGAAGGTGGTTTCTGCCAGCTAGTATTTTTGCCTTATCCTTATTCTGTACAGTTGTAGAGTACTTTACTGTATCTAGTAAGTAGAGTTAAAAGAGCCCTCTTATTTACTAAGTGTAGCAGAGCTTAGCAGCCGAAGTATGCGTATTTCAGCAGTCTCCTCCTCGTCTTTCCATAGACTTCTAGGTTGGAAACAACTCTGATAAATGGAGAACAAAGCTTTCTTATTTAATAAGATATATTACACAATTTCTTATATTCACTGATAATATTAATATATGAAAAATTTTTATTTCTCAACTGGAGGTACTTTTTAACCAATACAGAGCTGAAAATCCCCGTCATAGACAGATTTACAGTGGGGGAAAAAGTATTTAGTCAGCCACCAATTGTGCAAGTTCTCCCACTTAAAAAGATGAGAGAGGCCTGTAATTGACATCATAGGTAAACCTCAACTATGAGAGACAAAATGAGAAAACATATCTAGAAAATCACATTGTCTGATTTTTAAAGAATTTATTTGCCAATTATGGTGGAAAATAAGTATATGGTCAATATCAAAAGTTCATCTCAAGACTTTGTTATATATCCTTTGTTGGCAATGATAGAGGTCAAACGTTTTCTATAAGTCTTCACAAGGTTGTTACACACTGTTGCTGGTATGTTGGCCCATTCCTCCATGCAGATCTCCTCTAGAGCAGTGATGTTTTGGGGCTGTCACTGGGCAACACGGACTTTCAACTCCCTCCAAAGGTTTTCTATGGGGTTGAGATTTGGAGACTGGCTAGGCCACTCCAGAACCTTGAAATGCTTCTTACGAAGCCACTCCTTCGTTGCCCTGGCGGTGTGCTTTGGATCATTGTCATGCTGAAAGACACAGCCACGCTTCATCTTCAATGCCCATGCTGATGGAAGGAGGTTTGCACTCAAAATCTCACGATACATGGCCCCATTCATTCTTTCATGTACACGGATCAGTCGTCCTGGTCCCTTTGCAGAGAAACAGCCACAAAGCATGATGTTGCCACCCCCATGCTTCACAGTAGATATGGTGTTCTTTGGATGCACTTCAGCATTCACTCTCCTCCAAACACGACGAGTTGTGTTTCTACCAAACAGTTCAACTTTGGTTTCATCTGACCATATGACATTCTCCCAATACTCTTCTGGAACATCCAAATGCTCTCTAGCAAACTTCAGACGGGCCCAGATATGTACTGGCTTAAGCAGAGGGACACGTCTAGCACTGCAGGATCTGAGTCCCTGGCGGCGTAGTGTGTTACTGACGGTAGCCTTTGTTACGTTAGTCCCAGCTTTCTGCAGGTCATTCACTAGGTCCCCCTGTGTGGTTCTGGGATTTTTGCTCACCGTTCTTGTGATCATTTTGACCCCATGGGGAGAGATCTTGCGTGAAGCCCCTGATCGAGGGAGATTATCAGTGATCTTGTATGTCTTCCATTTTCTAATTATTGCTCCCACAGTTGATTTCTTCACACCAAGCTGCTTGCCTATTGCAGATTCAGTCTTCCCAGCCTGGTGCAGGTCTACAATTTTGTTTCTGGTGTCCTTCCACAGCTCTTTGGTCTTCACCATAGTGGAGTTTGGAGTGTGACTGAGGTTGTGGACAGGTGTCTTTTATACTGATAACAATGTCAAACAGGTGCCATTACTACAGGTAATGAGTGGAGGACAGAGGAGCCTCTTAAAGAAGAAGTTACAGGTCTGTGAGAGCCAGAAATCTTGCTTGTTTGTAGGTGACCAAATACTTATTTTCCACCATAATTTGCAAATAAATTCTTAAAAAAAAAAAATCAGACAATGTGATTTTCTAGATATGTTTTCTTATTTTGTCTCTCATAGTTGAGGTCTACCTATGATGTCAATTACAGGCCTCTCTCATCTTTTTAAGTGGGAGAACTTGCACAATTGGTGGCTGACTAAATACTTTTTTTTCCCCCACTGCACGTACCACATACTAACTGGCTGCAGAAGCCATTGGAGAAAGCTTCAGACATGGCACTGAAAAAAAAAATAAAAAAAATGGAAGCGCTTCAGGAACGATGATACCGGAAGGACTGCAGGCTAAAGTGGCAGTGTTATGAATACACAATGCTTTCTCAAATGCATTCCTGTAGCACTGCCACAAGTCCTTCCATTGGTTTTGATTCCCATGTTTCTACTAAAACTGGTTGGTGAGACTCGGATAACTAGCAGGGATTTATATGACAAACCCACAATAGTGTGGTGCCCAAGATATAGCACAACTACACCAGGTTAATCCCCACCTTGGAGGCAAGGGTTGCGGGGTGACTTACCTGCAACATCAAATTCTTGCTCTATGGGAGTGGAGTCTGTCCTTTTCTCTCCAACCTCTAAAGCTTACATAACATTACTATTATGTACACTGGTATGAATCCTGTGTGTTGCAGGGTGCATGAGGACTTAGGCGAATCTCCAATTAAAGTTATTTCTATAGCATATAGCAACTTGTTAAAACAAAACAAAACTGCAATATGCTAGAAAACCACAGCAAAAACAAAGCTTAAGAGATTGAAGGTGTCCATATATTCATTGATTCCCACTCACTAAACTGTGCATAGCAGAAACCAGCAACAAGCTGCAAAGTAAAGATATAGATCCAGAATATATATTAATGTGCTAAATTGATGTATGTACATTAATATCAATTACTCTGTCTGGACTTCTGATAACTGTTATTATAAGATTTTCTATATGCAACATTGTTGGAGATGGAAAAATCAAATCCCTATAGAGTAAAACCCCTTCAGTCTATGAGGAAATGATGCTATTTTCCAGTTGAAAACCTCTGCAATGTTTGTAAATACAATTCTAGCATTTGTGTTTATTGGCACCAGTAAGAGCAGTTCTGTAAGCTATGTGAAAGCTTGTTCGGACACAGGCTTTGGGTTTTCTGTGGATAAATGTGTATATGCGTTTCCTCCTGCTGAGGATTTGGCTCAGAAATAAAGCTGTGCATTTTATCTTACTTCCTTCAGGAAAACAATTACTTGTTTATAGCAGGTCTTGTGGAGGGAAAGGAGACAAGCAGCAAGATTTTAGGGGAAATGAGGTCAGGAAGGCATATGCTTTGATGTAGAAAAGCCTTCAACACATGTTATGGGCACAACCCTTCCTGTACTTTACCAGTATAGATCCATGTCTGCCTGTTCAAATCTCAATGTACATGCAGAAAATAATAATTTCTTACATTTTACACTATTTTACGCGAGAATGCATAATGGCACTACTGTTACCTTGTGAGCAATGAAATCCATCTTGAGTTTTTATTGCACCATGGTGTCTATTTGTTATAGAATTATAAATTGTATTCTGGCAATAACTTACAACAAAAGTGAATGAAGAGATAAGTTATACGGTATATGTGTACTCGTGTATATAATATATTACTAGATTCTAATAAATGTGCTAATAATACAGTCAAACAGACTGCAAATGTGGTAACAGTGTTAGAAAACCAGAATCCCACTGAAACCATGCTCGCTTCGGCAGCACATATACTAAAATTGGAACGATACAGAGAAGATTAGCATGGCCCCTGTGCAAGGATGACACGCAAATTCGTGAAGCGTTCCATATTTTTATAATGCTACTGTCACCACACCACCACCTGAACAGCCTCTACCCCCACCTTCTGTCTCTCTCCCTCTTCCCTCATAGATTGTAAGCCCTTGCAGGCAGGGCCCTCTATCCCACTGTGCCAATTGGTCAACGTTTGTATTATCTGATTTGTATATCTTGTGTACCGTATGTAAATCCTCAAATGTAAAGCACCATGGAATTAATGGTGCTATATAAATAAACAACAACAACAACAATAATAATAATAATAACCATGTGGGAATTTACCAACACATGATAGTTTATTTGCTACCGTTAAGGTTTTTTTTTTTTTTTTTCCCAAGAACTATAATATTGGTCCTTATGACTGTCCAACAATATCTGTTTTTGGGGGTCCAACACATAGCAACCCTGTTGATTTGCTAAATGAAGAGGGACTAACTAAAATACTATGTGCCCTTCATTGTTTATCAGGCACAGTGCTATATATTTGTTTGTGGCTGGTTCTGGTACTGCACCTCAGTCCCGTTATTCAGTTGATTAGCAGGTGTTCGGAGTTGGACTACCATTGGTCAGATATTTAGGGCTATCAATATTATAGTAAGTACCAGAAACCCCCATAAATGAAGACAACATCTCTCCTGGCAAGTCTGTTTTAGTAAATAATTGTATTCCACATGAACAATAATTCTGGAGTATTTATTATAATTCTTGTTTGTGCTGTCCCTCTGTTATTCCTTCTTAAAATATATAACTAACTTGTTAGGGTGCATTCACATCTGTGTCCATCCTTCTGGTCCATCATAGATTAAACAATAAAATTGACCAGTTCTGAGAGTTCCTACTGACTATAATGAGAGGTATCCGTAATTTTTCTCACCGACTTCGCTACATAAAGTCAGGCTTGCAGAACTTTTTCATCCATGATTTAAGATGGATGCTGAGACTGATGAATGCAGCTGGGTGGTTCCATAACCTTTGTCAAATTTTTTTGTGTTCATAGTGTGATACTGCCAGCACTGACTGGACAGTGTCACAACATGTATGGAGACAACCAAAGTGGTAACACCCAATTGTGAATTTGTTTATACAATTCTCAGAAGAATAACAGAGGAATAGTACAGTGCAGAGTTTCAAGAAAGATGAATCCTGAATTGTTACCTTATTTACTAAAATAGTCCGGTCAGAAGAGCTGGCAAATCCTGTTTACTCATCAATGTATGTTGTAGCCCAGAGCTGGCTATTAGCTAGTACTTTTAGATGGCTGAAAAGAGCAACAAATGCTGATCAAAGGAAAATATCTGTGTTAATAGTCAGTCTGAAGTGTTTTTTCCTTCGGTGTCAGGTACAGGCTTGGGTATAATTGGAAAGTCGTTCATGACAAAAGACAGACCAGCCTAGTGGGCCTACTCCAACTGTTAAGACAACATTTCCTGCTTCTGCCCTGGTCACAGAACAAGACATCAATCTATCGCTGCTGATTGATCAACATGATGTAAGAAGTTATTGCAAAAAATGACAACCTTTTATTAACAATTATTCACCATACTGCTATCTACAGTCAATAGTGTATAGCTAGGTCTTGATGTACTATATAATCTATTCTGCCTATTGCAGGACTACTCTGAATGGAAAGGGTGAATTGCTCCACCCCAACTTATGCTTCCAGATCTCGCTGCTCTTCTTGCTTTCAGACAAAGCCAACCCCGCCCGGCTGTGCTAATGAAGGAGATGGATTAATTTAACTGGCGGCCTTGGCTGACAGTGCTATTAATGATCTTCCCTGCCCTGTAGGCAATAATAGGCCCCACTGGGACTTCCTGGAGATCACCAATTTGTATAGCGGATTTAGACACACCATACACACACAAGATGAAGGAAAGAACCCTGGGGGTAGCAGTGAATGAAGGGGAGAAAAAAACAAAACAAAAAACAAAACAAGAAGCATTCACTTATACCCATCAATACTAGTGTTGTGTTGGTGACAGCTGTCAGCGATGTAGATAAATGAGGGCTATACATGTTCTAGAACTGCACTTGTTGACTGTTCAATATCTGACATGAGCCATCCAAACTTTTCATGTACATGACAGAGGTGGATGTATATTGCAAGAAGTATTTCATAACTTTTTTTCTTTCACAATTATTAAGTGTGTAGTCTATGTTTTACCTAGATAAGCACTTGGTAAACGTAACCTATTGCCCATGATACATAGAGAGCATAGAACCTCTGGCAACTTAGCAGATGCTCAAAACAGTAGTAAATGGAGGCAACTGTATTCCCTGTCACCTTGTGGGGTACTATATTTTGAAGATATTCACCCCTTGAAGCAATGCTATTAAGGGGGGATAACTCTGTGATTTAACATAAGGTGGAGTATACCACTATATTTTTCTCTGTCAAATACTGTATGGTTCCACATATTTCTACTGGCGCAGTTTCCTCTTCGGTTCAAGAAATCATATATAAACAAGTTATTGCTCTATACCTATGACTGATGTTTTATATCATGAAGGCACTGACTATTTCTCTAATAAAAAATAGAAAAGGCAGACATCCTATTGACTGAGTATAAGGCACACAATTTCTAGACTTTTTTTTTTTTTTGCTATGCACAGTGGGTATTGCTCTTTTTATATTGTTGTGTACTAGAACCTGTACTAAGGCATTTTTTTTAATAGGGGAAAAACTGTATTCATGTATTCTATAAACCATTATCATTATTTTAGCACACTAGCACAACTAGGCCGTGCTTTAAGGTCTGATCACCTCAACCAACATATCTAACTTCACTGTCATTGTCCTTTCACTTTGGAATTGTAAAACATTTCAATAGTTACCATGGTGACCCCAGAAGAATTAGACTCTCTACATAAATGTTATCTATGCAGTCCATGCCATTCTGAGAGAGGACATTTCACAAGGAGAACAGAATGCTAACGCTGAAGGAGGTTTTTTTTTTATTCTCTAGTTGTGCAGATCATCTGATTATGATGATAGATATAATGTCCCCATGCTACGTCATTACTCTGTATACTTCTTTATGTGAGCATGAAAAGGAATATGTGGACCTTCACCCAAATAATGTACTCTAAATTCAATGAAATAAAATTTGTGCAACATTTACAATACTCTGCACTGGAGAATAAGGAAAAAAAACAATATAATGATCTTGGACTTGTAATGAGATATTCATGTCATAGATTTGTTGGATACACCACCAGGCATGCACAAGTGCAATATGTGGATACAACATTGTGTTGATCTTCAGATACAACAAAAGCTACATTCACACCATATGTAATGTGCACTTCTGGAATGGTGCTATCAAGATATACGCAACTATATAGAAGATTTTCAAATATCAGTAAAAAATGGGTGTGTGCAATTTCAGATCAGTCCTGCTATGTATTCGACAAGCTGTGATAATACACCAGTTGTGGGTTTTCGATGAATAATAAATTATGGCATATTAGACAAATAATATATATGGATGACAATAAGAAGGAAATAATATTTGGATTGCTTACGGGTTAAAAAATGTTACATCTTTGGCCAGCCTTACCAGTGATAAACATTTAAAAATATAGAGGAAGATGTCTAGGCACTGAGGAGTATTAGCACATATGGAGAGGAGATTTATAAAATAAGGGTGCGTTTACAGGTGAGGCACTAGTTGTGCGCTTTACTGAAGGTATAGAATGATGAAATTCTTCCAAGGAAGCTAAATATAATGATACAGTTGGTGCGGATTCCGCTAATCTGTAATTGAATTGCATTTACACTTTATAACTGTTGTGCAGCATTGGAATAAGCTTCATTTCTGGCGTTCAGATGGAATGGGTTAATACGTGCAGTAAGATTTCTCATCCTGCATGGTGTGGAAGCAGCCCTGCCCCCATGCCACGCTGGTGCTCCCTCTCTGAGATCCTCCTGCTCTGTCAACCCATTTCACATTCGTTCTGCCTCTCGCTGTCAAATTAAAACGCAGCCAGCAACTCATTTCTCCTGCTCTTCGAGTTACAAATTAGTCCATTAAGCTGTCTGTAGCGAAGCCTTTTCCCTCTTCCCAGTAATGGCCTCAGAGAATTCCTTCATAATCTTAGCGCTCTCCTGGGATGCCCGCTGTAGGCGGGAGGAGTTGTTCCTGGGTTAGAAACTGCACATTTCAATGACACAACCTACTGTGCTTTGCTCTATTTATATGGAGCTACCTGACTCTGAACTTGCACCTCATATACAACAAATGGCACAAGATCTCTATGTGCATTTAAAGACTGACAAGCCCCCATCCACCAAGAGAGACCAATAGCAACATAAGGCATTGTAATTTTACCAAAAAAGCTAAGTGACTAACTGTTCCTTCATTTTTCTCTCAGAACAACGAGGAAGATGGAAATATGAACATTTAGACAAATAAAGGCGGTAAAAGAAAAATGTGCACAGCCCTTTCCCTGGGAAAAGAATTCCAATTCAAAAGAGAAATAAACAGTATAATAGCCCAGATCAGCCTGAAAAAATGAGTACATGTGTCTTTGCTTCCTCGCTCTGATTGGCAGGTAAAGTGAGACAAGGAGAAGAAGGCGCATGTGACTTAAAGACAGACAGAAAAGCAAAGGGGAAAAAAAAACAACAAAAAAAACGTAACCCATTCCAAGTTGTCGATTATAAGACACTGCTAAAAATGTGTGGCTGCTTGGAACAGTGCCATTCTGAACAGATTGGCAGGGCTGATCACAATCACAGCAGGCTGCCTAATGAGTCCCACACAATTTTTCACCCCATATTTTTCCAATAAAAAAGCAGTTAAATACCAACCGCAGCCCCAGCAGTGCTTGCCATCTGGCAGCTTTTATCTCCAGCCATCATTAAAAACACTTCTTGGCAGTTTACACCTCTCTTTCTCTCTACAGATGTGGAACGAATTTTCTGACAACTCTTTGGAGAGAGCAGGAACGGGAAGGAGGGGTGGAGAAAGAAATGGGGGAGAAGAAGGGGGGGGGGCAGAGACTGCAGCTAAGTTTTGGGATTGTGTTTTAAGCAGCTGAAGGAGATGCTCACTATAAATAAGACGCTTTAATAAAAAGGCCCAGCATTATTAAAAACAGTGATCAATCGACTTAAGCAAGAGGGTGGGAATCTGACTCTATATAGTATTAAGGCAAAGACAAAGATACAGAAATTAATATTAAGTAACATAATCAAGACTAAATGATTTATTTGAGATGAATACTGTGAACAGAACAGTTACATGTGACATGATATTTTGACATTAGAAGGTGCTATCTCAGGACAACATGTGTTCACATGCCGTGTTAGGGTGTATAATGTCCCGAGCAGAGGATGTCCATGTACATGCCATAAGAACAGTCTGATTGATGTGCTTCCAATCCTTACATGGGTGACTATTAATTGGAATGGTTGCAATGCAATATTTCCCTTGCAGTGGTTGCTGCAAGAAAACCGTTCAGTATGCGTAGGCAAGACTTCCCCCAATGATAATAGCTGATAAGCTAGGGTGTGAGAAGTGGGATCTGAGAACACAGCCTAAGATCAAATGACAGAAGAAAATTAAAGCTAACTTCACACCTTCATTGAAGGCTCCGTCCTGCATACAGGGCGTTTATGTCTGGCATGGCTAAGTACACCCTTGGAACAGTGGAGTATCTGTTGGAGACTTTGTTGCAGAGTCCACCAAAAATCAGTGGAGAAAGACTATGTTCACATCAGTTCTGTCTCCATTATAAGAGCAAAACTACAAAAGTACTAGATGTTTAAAATGACGGACGCCAACTGATCACAAAACATCCCATTGTCTATAATGGGGTCAGTTTGGCTTCTTCCCAAGTGTCATTTTACATTAGGTTCCCACTAGAGCTGGCTCTCATTCATTCAGGTACACCGGGGGACATGAACAAGAGAGTGGCGGAGCACTAAAACAGCGATTAAATGCGAAGCATGCTGGACCCCATTGACTATAATGGGGTCTGTCGGGTGTCCGTCATTTTTAAACTGAAAGCTGCGGAGGAAAAAGTCCTCCATGCAGGATTTTTTTCTGCTTTGTTCACATCTGCGCCCTTGTGCTGTTGTTTTGGTCTGTTGGGGGACCAGAACAACGGACATGTGGACTGCGAAATTAGCGGAGACCAACTATGCCTGAAGGATCCCATTGACTATAATGGGATCTGAATCTAGTCTTATTTGCCCATGTAATAGTTATGACTCATCGCTATTGTGGGTAGCACTTTGGACAAAACAGCACAAGGTAAAACACTGCAGGCGGATGTTAAATCACATGCCCTAAGGCAATGCACTCAAGCACTTAAAGGTTTCAATGTCAATTCAGCCTGTTTACTGATAAACAACAAATCAATTAACAAATGACTTGAATGACTTTCTATCCCTGAGAGAAGAGACTGCTCTACTGTATCTAAGTGAAGGCAAACAAATGCTAGATAACAACACTATGTAACAATGATCAGCACTGAATGCTGCAGGATATCCCAATTTGTTACAACTGATAACTGGAGGTAAGAAGTAGCCAAACCAGCCAATGAGTACTTATATGGTCAACAGATAAATTCCAGTCATAGGTGCTCTGCCCTATGAACTATTACTCTTGTATTATACACGGGCTGTGCAATTAATCACAAAAAAACCAATACTACATATTCTGTGCACTCTGCTGCCCTAACAGTCGTGTGCAGACTATTACATGGGATATATCCATAGGAAGGGCACAGTCTATTACATGGGATAAATACTTAGGCCATGTGCAGTATAATATATGGGGTAAGACTGGGCAATTAAGAACAGAAACCAACATTCAGTGACAAGGCATATAAAAAGGGGATGCAGCATATAAAAAGTCTTTCAGGCAGGTTTATTAAAATTGTTTAAAAGCAAATCTGTCAGTTGCCTATAGCAACCAATCGCAATGCAGCTTTCATTTTTCAGGAGCAGAATACAAAATGAAAACTGTGCTATAATTGGTTACTATGAGCAACTAAAACAGTTTTGTTTTTAATAAATCTGCTCCTTTTAGTTGTAGCTATGATAGTTTCTGGTACTACAGCTTGACAACCAATACAATTTCTATAACAGACCATGCAGGGCTCTCATGCAGCTTTTAGAGAACTCTAAAAGGCCATGTTTGTTTGTTATGCAGTGAGGCTAGGTTCACACAGGCGTTGGGGTTTCCATTCTTTGGGTCAGCTTGGGGACCCGAAAAGCGGAAACCCAATCCGCTTAAAAAGCAGTTACCCGCCGACCCCATAGACTATAATGGGGTCCGCCAGGTTTCCGCACGAAAAATGCAGAGAGAAAGGTCCTGCTTGCAGGACTTTTCTCTCCGCATTTTTCTAGCAGAATGAGGGACAGAATCCCCGAACAGTCACCGAATGCAGGTGTGAAGCTAGCCTGAAACATCTTCTTATCCCATATACCTGTATACCTAGGCACACTTGCTGTTTAATAGTCTGGAAATCTAGGGGACAAATGTAAAGGGGATCCATGTTAAATAAAAGCATAATACACACATCAACCAACATAGATATTTGCCATTAAAAAAGTAAAAAGCTGTGGAATTAATAAAAAGCTACACAGTGCAGAAGAGAAGTCCACTAGCAGACATGGTAGTCAACATAGAGGGAACAAGCTAACAGGAAGCCAGTCTGGCTTCTGAATGACAGGCAGCAGAAAGGTCAATGCCCAGGGTCATGTTTCACAAAGAAAGGAGAACAGTGCCTGCAGCTAAATTCACATCTCCTGTCAAGGAAGCTCCTGGTAGCAGGCCTGACACAAAGTTACCAGTGCTGTGTTTTTGTTTACATAGTCAATAGCGATTTGGTCATTAAAGGAGATGGCTGGGGTAAGTGTTGTTTTCATAACCATCATTGGAAGCGCCTCTGTTTAAAGCACTTTACACCTCTGCAGTGGCAGGATTACAGGAATGAAGTGTTGTAGTAATTAAAAGGAATCTCTTATTAACAGCAGCTAATTCAGTTTTACACACCACAACTATCTTGATAGACATTGGGAAGAGTGCAGTGTTTATTTACAGCAGTGAGAAGACCTCTTTGATTTCGGGCTACACCTTTAATTGACTTCTTTTCCACACCTTCTATTTCTTCTATCAGTCTTTATCCAGATCATTATCATACTTTTAGTAACCTTAACAACATGTAATTAACTCTAGAACCTAAAAGATTAACTGCCAAGTATAGACAGCCGCACCTTGCATAGTTATAACTATCAGAAAATGTAAAAGTTCTGAGCCTTTGCCCTCCCCACCACCACCCTACCAGAAATGGATCAGAGAAACACCTTCAAATCCTTTGTGGACTTGTTGTAATGGTGGCCCCTAATTGTTTTTTTTTTTTTAGGTTACCAGTATGTGATCTGTCAGGGTCCAACACCCAGACCCCATACAGAACAGGTGTTGTAGGAACCTCCATAGACCAATGAAAGAAATAGTACATTTTACTGGGCTTATAAAGGGGGTTTCTGTGACTTGAAGGGATTATGCCATGAAAAGTATCTTCTATTGATAGGACAGAGGATAGATACCTGATTGGTGGGGGTCTGACCATTGAGACCCGCACCGATCCTAAGAACAGGCGGTTCCTTTTTTTCCCCCACTGCACATTCAGCCTGACCACAGCCAGGCTGTGAATAATGAGGGATAGTAGAAGCGAAGGAAGTAGCAGAGTGCTGTACTTTGGCTATCTTTCGTGCTGCCTACTGAACTAAATAGAAGCACCGATGGGGGAAAGGGGTGTCTCAGTGGTAGTCACTATACAATGTATGGTCCTGTGCTTAATAAACAGTGAAGATGCCATAATGCTTGGTGACAAACCCAACCTATCTGAAATTGATGACCATCCCTAAGGAGAGATCATCAATATTTTTAAGTCCTGGGAAAGTCCCTTAACATATAGCATTTTACATTTTGACCTTAAACACCTTTACCCTCTACAAGACTATATCTTTCATCCTACTGTAAAAGCCATGAAAAACACAAAAAATGAAGCTCACAAGCACTACGATACATAAAATACCTAGGGAATCCATCCAAAACTTGAAGCAGCAAGACATACAAATCTCTGTTTTATTGCCTCCCAGCAAACCTGCAAGCAATTACTGCAAGGACCATAATGACTGGATAAAGTGCACTTAGCTGCTGCATTTTAGAATTACTTCATAATATAAAAGCTAAACATGAACAATTAGCAGGAATCCCCCAACTCATGTCCCCATATGGATTACATCTGTCAGAGACACAGAGCTGATGGGAGACTTCTGAGGTCTTGCTTTTATTTAATCTTTGTCTAATTAGACACAATGTGGGGATAGAAGAAAACCAGAAAACATCAAAGTGGAATCACCGCAAATGGCTACATTTATGCTACACGTGCATATAATGTTTACAGTCTTTATAACAACACTGCGTGAGTCCGGCAAATATTAGGTTCATATATTTCCAGCAGATTTTCAGACAAAGAAATGTTTTTGTTAGAGCTTTAAAACAAGGATGTGAATGCTTGTTTTTGTTTAATGGGAAACCCTGGAGAAAGCCAAAGTCTACCACAATGCCACTGCTGTCTCTTTTAAGTCTGCATAGCAACAATCCAAGGATGCTCTGTTTGACAACTGCATCTCCATAGCCCTGAGATTTTTGCTATCACAGAATCTCCTCCAGATTGCTTCCTGTAGATGACGTAAAGCATCTGCTAACCAGTAATCTTTGGCACTCCTTGCAGTGGGCTGGTGTTTTCGTATTGACAGTCTTCAATGTTGCAGCACAGCCTGTCTTGTGCTTTTTCCTGGCCTTTTGCATACATAGCTCTCTAGCATCTTTGTAATAATTTGGAAATGATGTACAGCCATAGCCAAAAATTTGGAGACTGAAGCAGCAAACTTTGTGAAAACCAAAATTCATATCAGTGTTTTTAGACTGCCATTAATACAGAGTGGTATCTAAACATCCCCCAAGATCACCTTCTCCCAACAGTTCTGAAGCAATTTGGTGATGAACAATGCTTTTTTTCAGCATGACAAGACAAAAGTGATAACCAAGTGGCTTGATGTACAAAGTATTGAAATTTTGGGTCCATTGCCAGAAAACACCCTAGAACTCAATCCCATTGAGAATCTGTCAATCCTCCAAAGGAGGGGTTGGGAGGGGAGGGTAGGGTGGTGGACAAACAAAAACGCAGAAATTATGATAACCTCCAAGCACTAATTAGGCAAGAATGGAAAAGGATTTAGCCAAGAACCTGATATCCAGCAGGGTAGATTGCAGAAGTCTTGAAAAATAAGACTTGAAAAATTTTTAATGATAAAGTATGATAAATCTGATGGGGCCGACACCACCTTTCAGGAAATTGGCAAGTGTGGCATAAAAGTGGCATTTGTGACAAAATTTTGTTGAAAAGTCAAACACAAAACTTGTGACTATTTTTTACACCACTTTTCTGCTTAACCCTTTCGCACATAATCACGATAATTTACGTCATTATGCGCGTAGGGGTTTATGGAGAGAGCTCAGGAACTGAGCTCTCACCATACCCGGCGGATCCCAGCTGTATAAAACAGCCAGGACCCGCAGCTAACAGCTGCGACCGATGCCAACACCGAACGATCACCGCCCTCCAAATCACCATCAGAGGGCAGCGATTGGTTGCCATGACAACTGGGAGCCTATTGAAGGCTCCCAGGCTTGTCATTATATTCCTTCTATTACACGCTGCCAGTAAAAGAAAAATAAAAAGTTTTTAAAAGTATAAAAAATAAAACACAAAAAATATAAAATCTCAAATCACCCTCCTTTCCCTAGATAACATATAAAAATAAATAAACAATAATAAACATAAATATAAAAAAGATACAGATGTCAATATGGCGACACAAAATTTTTTCTTTATTTTGCAAAGTTTAACATTTTTTAAAAGGTATCAAAACATTACAAATTCTATATAAATTTGGTATCGCCGTGATCATACTGACCCACAGAATACAGATAACGTAAATTTTACCACATAGTGCATGCCATAAAAACTAAACCCATTAGAAATTGGCACAAATGCATTTTTTTTTCCAATTCCACCTCATTCAGATTTTTTTTTCCAGCTTCCCAGTACACTGTACAGGATATTGAATGGTGCCACTACAAAGTACAATTTGTCCCGCAAACAATAAGCCATCATGAACTGAAAAATGAAAAAATGATGGCCCTTGGAATGGGGAGAGGGAAAAACGGAAATGTAAAAACAAAAATTGACAGAGGCATGAAAGGGTTAATAAATCTGCCCCATTTTTTTTTTTACTTAAACATTAGAATTAATTAAGTTCTATTTTATAAAAGTTTCAGTAGAACAAATTATGAATTACACCATAATTCACTATTGTTCCTCTCTATGGCCAATATCAGATCAGGTAGAAGAGTATGCCTGGTCAACCAACACTACATTTACAGACATCAGGTATGGAGAGACACTATGATATACTGTGCAATGTGGTTGTTGAGGCAACTATCCAACACCCAGTGAGTACTGTGCGCGGTCCTACTCAAATAATGGGACCCATTCATAAGACTTCCTGCATGTTGGGCTGCTGCCTTAGCAATTCAACCACTCAGAATGCTGTTGCATCTCTCCATGACCCAGGATAACTGGGTGGTACGGCATACTTGGACATCGGTTTAAAGGGGGTTTCCAAGATTATGATACTAGTTACTAATTCTTACAACAGGCAACCAAATTTACAAACCTTGCATCCCCACCAATCAGCTGATATTAGTCAGCCACATCTGATTAATATCTTTTGATATTAATCTGATTAATATGTTTAGAGTCATTTGCTTCTGGCTCTGTACATTGGATAGCTGATTGTGGGGGTGCCAAATGTCAGATCAGACCCTCGCCAATATGATACTGATGACCTATCCTAAAGATGAGCCATCAATATCTGAATCCTGGAAAACCTCTTTTAGGCTAAGGCCACACGTGGCATCACGCAGCAAGACAGAAAGTTTGCAGAGTTTTCCTCTGCGGACTTTCTGTTTCAATTATACCTATGGGGAAACCGCCGGTGTTTCCGTAGGTATAATTGACATGCTGCGATTTCCAAAACCGTGACGGTTTTGGAAATCGCCGCGTGTCCGCTGCGTGTTTTTTCCCGCAAAGTGGGCATGGGATTCACTAGAATCCCATCGAACTTGCTCTGACTGTAAAACGCCGCGATTTTTTCCACGGTGCTTCCAACGTGAGCGAATCGCGGTGTTTACGCCACGTGAGTCTTTCGCCTTAGGCTACGGCCCCACATTGCGGAAACGCAGCTTTTTTATTGCAGATTTTGCTGTGGTTTTTTAAGCCAAAGCCAAAAATATCTACAAAAGGAATGGGAATTATATAAGAAGTTTTTACTAGTTCTCCCTTCTGCTCAATCCACTACTGGTTTGTCTCAAAAAACCGCAGCAAAATCTGCAACAAAAAAAGCTGCGTTTCCACAATGTGGGGCCTTTCACCACTTCCAACAAGTCCAGTTCTTGAATTAATAGGTGCTGCACCACTGATTTTGGTGCAGTCGTAATTTTTTCTCTACTCCCACCGCTCCTGGTCAATCAATGCTGTTAGTTTTGGTGCCTGATATACTATTTAGGATCTGTACTGTCAGGAGGGCGGTGTCAGGCAGGAGCAGACAATGGGTGCTATTTTTAGCTCTGACACTGTCCACCTCTGATTGGAGCTCTGAATCGCGCCCCTCTGCATGGCACAAAGTGATACAGACAAACATTGCTTCAAGTTAGTTATTGCTACTATAGGTGGTTCTACATATTTTGCCTAACACTGCCCTTTTGACAGAGTTTAAATAGCTCATTCTAACTGAGTGATGTTTACAAAGAGATGCTAAGAATAGGTAGAGGTGTTGAAAACTCCTCCATATAGGGGTCATCCAGGGGCTGTAATTTAGCTTGCTTCCTCCATGCATTTGTTTAAACTGGGGGGGGGGGGGTGGTCCGTGCTGGTTCCGCCCTCAGGTCATATGATTGAAACCAGCTCCCATCCCCCGGATTGCTTCGTCTCCTCACCAGTTTTCACAGGTAATTATCTGGGCTGGTTCCAATATCAAGACCTGGGCTCAGAACCAACTCAGATCCCCCAGGTCCAGTTTAAACAAATACATGGAGGTAGTAAGTTAGATTTCAATCCCTGGACAACCCCTTTAAAGCTCTACTATGCATACAACAATTTTTTTAGTTTAAAGTTTAGTTTAAAGAAGAACAAGTACAGTAGATGAGGATGAAGGTAATATCCAGAATATATGCAGTAGTCTGTAGTAGACATTTCTGAAACATATCTTTTACATTAAATTGCACCTCTTTGCGTAGGTTTACCATATTATAGGACTGTGCTCCCTTATACAGTAGCCCATGAGCTATCCTAATTTGAGCCCTGCTGACCAGTGTCTTTTTCTTATGTTTCAGCAGAGACATCAGGAGGAAGGACTCATAAAACGATGGCTCTGATTTTCTACAGCTCTGCAGGCACAATTAAAATCATTTTAAGCAGTGATGAGATCTGGAGATGCACAGAAGCATAAATTTGGTGGCTAATCGCAGCAGCACTTAATTTCCACGGGCTGTTTCTAATTAGCATTAATGTTCCTCAATAAACCTGCACTCTCGCTGAACTCCTGCTCTGGCACATAGCTTGCTGCTCGTGTATCTGTCCTGATGCCGTTCCCCCACCTACCTTAACCAGTGTACAGGATGGATATGGTACTCAGGCATCAGGGAAGATGCGTATCTGCAACTAGAACGTTTGCAATACCCAAAACTGGAGTCACCACGGCTGTATCTATAAGAACCAACATACAGCATGACCATTGTAACCCTACTAACTATACTTGTGGTCCGTTAACTACCAAAGTAGATGAGTAATTCCTAGTACTGCCATAATGGTGGAGCCAATGATCATATATACCATATCTATATGGTGTCGCCTTCTTACCCTATATTTGTTACAAGGTCTTTAAATCCCTATCTGCAGTCTACATTTGTTTTCTGTGATTCACTCCTCGGTCTCAGTTCTGTGCTGAATTTCCTTCCTTTTCCTTTTTGTCTGTCTTCTGCTTTGCATCAGATTTTTCTCTCTCTTCACGTCTCTTTACTTCAGAGAATATTTTCCCTGCAAATTGCTTTTAAATTAAAGAAGGTGATGAAAGCAATGTGCCGTCTCAGCAATTTCCCAGGTGCGCCTAATCTAATTTCATTAAGAAGATCAGAACGAATGATCGCTACGGTCCAAACATTAAGTCTGTCCGTTTCTCTATGAAAAGCCATTAAGCCTGTCATGGCGTCTGCGGGTGGGCTCTTTATTATTGCACATGAAGGCCGCGCTTTGCTTCCCCCGTCAGCTGTCGGGATCACTAGAGCACATCGCAGAGCTGCTGTCAAATGCTGAAGCAAAGAACCTTCTAGCAGGCAGCAGGCATTAACTCATTCCTTTTCACTCACTGGCTTAACTGTGTAATGGTATATTTCATTTCTTTAAAAAGGTAAAACACCCAAAATGTATTCTAATAGTTTGCTAGTTCATCTATTGTGAGTGTTATAGGATATTGTCACCTTTGTATATTTCCTTTCCTCAGTATAAAGCAGCCACCGCTATTCCATCTGTGGCAATCAATATATTAAACATTTTATTTATAATGCCATAGAAAGACAGTGTAATGAAATACATTGCTTTTCGCTTGACAGTAGTGACAATACCAACCCTACCTAAATTCAGTATTCCCTTATCTTACATGCATCTTGACAGATGAAGATTTTTGTTCCCTTGGTGAGTCAAGGTGAAAAAGACCAAAGACCTGGTAAGGATCTGGATCTGAGTTCTACAGAAAACAACAAAATGTTTACTTGTTGCTTGATGCTACCTACAGCGCGGTTTTCAGCGATAAATCATCTCAATAACTAACAGATGGGAACCTATAAACACTCAATGCAGTCTTTTGACAGTTTTCACTATGTGAAAAAAAAATTCAAGAAAGATCTCAGGTTTATCTACCAATAAGATCTGGACACACTCGTGAGAAAAATTATTTACTAAAGGAAAAATTCAATTTGACATCAGTTGACATCCCAACAAATTCACCCCAAGGTCACACCAAGCAAACATCTCATCCCAACTGTGAAGCAAAGCATTGGAGGGGTAATTATTTGGGCTGGTTTTGTAGCCACAGAACCCGGGCACCTGCAGTCATGGAGTCGACTGTAAAATCCTCTGTATACCAAAGTATTCTATCAACATGGCTTTTCTGTTTTGAGAAAGACATGCTACACATTTACAAAGCCTTATAAAAGGGTGACAAGAGCAATTGCCTAGGTTCTGAACCCTGTCAACATTTTCAATGGCTTGGTCAACTTATTTCAACTATTAAAGTTAAATGTGAAATTGAACAAGTTAAAAGATGGCTCCTAGTTGATTTAATAGAAGGAACAAGCAATAGTGATCTCTGGATTCCTAATAAAAGAGGATTCTGAAGCAATGGATAACTTTACCACTGAACATATGGTACCAAATAGTAAAGGTACTGGAGCCATGGCCCAATCGCCCCATTTACAGCTTCACTCATCAAGCTGACAATGAAAATACAGATGGTTATAGCAATAAGCTCCTTGTAGATTGTTCCTACCGATAAACAAGTCTACAGTGATGACCTGACTAATCCCATAAAGTCTGGTGTAAATGAAACCAGGATTGGACAGAGAGGATTTCAACTAGTCCAACTGCATTGTTTTGTATGAGATAGATAGTACCACCTCTTTTCATCTAATATTTTCATAATAGGCGCTGCTTCACTGATTCAAGCGCAGCTGGAATTTTTTCTCTAGCCGCCACCATTCTCCAAGTAATCAGTGCAGTTAGTTTTGGTGCCAAGTATGTTAACTTGACTGTCTAATATAAAGTGGGTAGGCAGGGACAAGCAAGGAGGCAGACAGTGCCATAGCTCATAATCATGCCCCCCTTCTCTGCTCTGGCCTCACACCACCCACTTGACATTTGAGAGTCTAGTTTTCTGCCTGATATGTTAATTTTCTGCACCGATTGCTCAGGAATATTGGGGGCTAAAGAGAGAGGGGGGGAAAAAAATAAAAAAAATTGCACCAGGGTCAATGGAGAGGAGCCTATTAAAGTTCTTGAGTTGGTGGAGCTGTTGAAAGGTTCTCTTTAATGCTTGGTTGGCAAACTGACCATGCATGTTTGTGAACAACTGGGACAGATCGGGCCTAAGAATGGACATAGAACCAGAAAGGATAAAACACGTTTAAGTAGGGAATCACCCAGGTAATTTAGAATTTCATCTTAAAGAACAACTATACACAGAATATGTACCAAAAATATCCCATAACTTTCTCCCTTAATTTTCTCCTTTCCTTTGATGTGCTTTTGTCTCCTTACAATGAAAAGTTAAAAAATATTTAAAAGAATCTTCTCTGTGTGTGCCGTGATAACAGCCATGTCCCCCCCTTCTCTTCCTCACTATCCAATGTCTGATTGTAAAACAACTGTATGCAGCAGAAGCCTCCCCCCATGCCCTATCACATGAAAAATGCTGTCCAATCTGAAAGCAGTAGAAGGAGCGGAGCAGATTTATATATAGGTTTCTGGAATTGAATTAATTCATTGGAATCTGTTTTCTTTCTAAGCTAATAAGTCAAGGAGGTGGTTCTGGTAGTGATTGACAGTCATCTCTGTATTCATAGTCATAGAGGGGAGGCTGTTAGTCACTGATAGGACCGCCTCCTCCACTTTGCAACATAGAACGAAGAGAGATATCAATTGATAAATGACTGAATCCTTTCCCAGAAAACTATATATCAACCTACTGAGCTTCCTCTGCTTTATCTCATACGTCCTACAGACTGGACGGTATTTTTCATGTGACAGGTTGCCTTTAAGGTGAGAAGCTCTACTATAAGAGCTCTGGTAAATGTGGGAGATGGCATTCTGTGTAGACTAAACTGACATTTTCCAGCTTACTTCTGTAAGACAATGTTTCTTATGTAAGAGTAAGTCATTACCTATAGACACTACTAAGCATAGGTCTATCAGAAGCCAATAAATAAAATATATATTTCAGGCTGCTCTCCTCTGCCTTCCTCAAGCAGGTAAGAGACAATAAGTAGAAGTGTTGATGGTTTATATTCCTCTATTATGTTAATGTTCACTAAAGTATGCCATAAGCTCTCTCATTACATGTGTATAACCCAATTCTCTGCGGTGTTATTTCTGAGCTAAATGCTATAACTACATAAATCTTGAATTAATGGAGACTTTATCGTTCCAGAAAATGAAGGGTAATTGCTGTCTGTTAATGCTGTTGTTGCTATTAAAGGAAGTATATATTTTCTGTAGTGATGTTTAGAACACAGGAGGCCAAAATGGCAGAAGAATCAGAATGCATCTGAGTAAGACACTTCCACAGACCTTCTTATTTTATAACAATCCAGTGAACAACTAGTGCACCTCTATAGTTCTTCAGCTCAGGAAAAATTCAAGGTTATCGGGAACATGTACACAACTGCAATATTGATCAATATCGTATGAAAAAGTGGCCATAGACTGCTACAAGCTCATACTGTACCTCCGTAAGTCTCCTTTTTATACACAAATACTTTTTTTTTTTTTTAATGGATTCTGTTTAGAAAAATGTAATATGTTTTAATACATGTCATATTACAGAGAAACTCTCCTGCAAGCAATAATAGTCAATACTCCACTAGGCCCAATCTGGCTTCAAGAAATTTTGCAAAGTAGTTGCATGAAAGTTTAGAATATGATATATGGTGCTAGACAGCCGCATACGTTTTACGATCCTATCCCTGAAATTTATGTGGCTTTTTTGTTCCCATTTACTACTTTTATTCTAAAGACTAGCACAATGCTCCAATAATGTGTTACTGATCATTTATATAATGCTCTTGGTTTCTTTGTGCTTGCATTGTACTATATAGCAAAGCTGATCTAAAATGGCTGTGGCAAAATACGATAGGTGACGAAGCACTACCAATAAGGATTTATATTCTAAAAGTATACAGACTAGAGACAGGAAAAGGGATGTGCAAGTGTGTTTTTACATGTTCACTTTTTCAGATGCAGTTTTTGAAGCCAAAACCACTTATGTATCATAAATGGAGTCAAAAGTATAAAGCACATGTGCTACATTTTCCCTTAAAAAAATTAGAATATCTGAAATCCTGAACAGGCAAATACACCCTAAGGAACCTATTAAATGACTCAATTATTGGGAATAGGCGTTCATTTAAAGGTTCCGATCAGACAACAATTGACCAAACGCTCGCATGTTGGCTGACTGCATTTTTTACACAGCAAAAAAGATGCAAGATTATCTGCAGAACATTGCACTATGTAAATGTGCTGCTGATGATCAATGCAGCAGAATGGGAGAGGAACGAGCACAGGAGGACAATATGCTAAAAGCTAGCTAGGAAATAGTACTGTAGTGGCAACCAAGGACATATCTCTTTAGACAGACATATAGTCTATCATAGAGTTAGTTTTTTGGTTACATTTGAAGAGTTGGGAGAGGGGCAGCGTCACTTTCACCTCAGTATTGCAATCCAATTTATCAACATCCTGGGAGATGATTAGAAGTCAGAAGGGTCATGTGGAGGTGCAACATGTGCATTGGGTGGTATCAAGGAGATCAGAGGGTTAATGTATAAGGAAGCCTATTCACAGGGTAATTGGTAGTCAGTGACAAGACTGATGGGAACTTTATGGACAATGCAGAGTTTCGTATAAAATGGAGCGATGCCAAGTAAAATCTTGTTTGGGACTTATGTTTGTGCATATATTCATATTTTATTTTTATAATACCCATGGCTGTCATGAAAGATTGTGTTACAGACACAGGCCAACAAATATCTTCAAAACCTTTGAGACAACACTTTATGTGGGACTATTCTCAATATTTTGTTCACATAACTATTTACAAACAAAAGTCAATTTAAGCGTTTCAGATTAGGAGGATTGTCAAACTGTTGATTTATCTAGCATACAACAAAAAACTGCTTACACTAACACACACCAAGAGAGAGAAAGTCTACAAGTGGAGAGCAGAAAGGCAAGGAAATAGAGTAATCACAATATGGAATTCTATTAGCGTGTGCTCCGCTTGTGACACTGACTTACCAGTCACACACAATGCAGCCTCCCCTGAAGGTAACCTCCGATCTCGCATTCTGAAAGCTAATCAATGTTGTTCAGATTTCAATTTCTCCACTACAAGGTGAAGTCAAACCTAATCTAGCGGACGTCAGTCTCCAATGTAATGCAGCTGGCTGGGCCTGCCGCTGTAATTTAGACAATCATTAATAGCAGAGCTGTATTATAAAACTACATGCCACTTACAACTTCATCTCAACACTGACAGCCAGATCTTTTAAACAGCCTTCTGAGCAATGGCTTTTAGTCCATTCCATTGTAAAAAAAAAATATATATATTATATGTATATACATGGCCTTTAACTCGAGAAGCAAAAAAAGGGAGGAGAAAAATCTCATGTTTTAGAAGTTCTGCCTTGAAAAGAATTTCAGTACAGCTGACAATGCTTGTTAACCAGGAGTGTAGCTGTAAGGGGTGCAGTTGTAGCACTCACTACCAGTCCCTTGATCCTGAGGGGTTCCCTCTGCCACATAAAATACAACACTATTCTATAGTACAAGGTACATAAGGGCCCCTTTAAACAATCTGCTCAAGAGCTTCAAGTTACACCTCTGTTATTAATAAAGTGTCCCTGTTGATAACTTATGGAATAAGTAACATATACTACTATAAAAACATAAATATTACATATTACTCTTGACCAACATTGTTCGACCTCATGCACAAGGCTATAAGTTATTAAAGCTCTGTATGGAGCCAAAGTAGGGGTCCCATTCTAGTTCATTAAAAGGGTTGGTCAAAGGGTTGCTGAAAGCTTCTAAGGTGGAACTGTATGTAATGGATAGAATGGAGCCTGTGTGGTGGCATACAGATGATATAAAGGGTTGCCTTTAAAGGTTTCTATGAACTCACATTTTCTGATGGTCTGTGTCTGTAACATAGCCTTTGCATCAGACTTTGGGTTTAGAAAGTTGAAGTATTGTAAAAATAAAATATGTACAAACATTAGTCCCAAACAAAATTTTATTTTGCTATTTAGTCACCATTGGAAATGGGACTATCATCACTTAATTTCATTCTAAACTCTGCATTGTCCACTTTTCTCATACAGTTCCCATCAATCCCTTCACTGTGACTACACGTATAACTATAGCCTGGCTTCTGAAATACTTCCATTGACTTCTGCTAAATGTGTTGTGTTTAAAGCTTTTTTTTTTTCACATAACTGAAGTGTTATTTTCAAAGATTTCTATGAATACACATTTTCTGTGGCCTCCATATACTGCCGTATAGGATTCATGTATGCATCTCTCTCATGTGCATGAAGCTTAATGGAAAGTTGACTGACTGCTAAATGTACCTGCAAGATTGGTGTTTCATTAGGATAAGAAATGTGCAGATTTAATTCATGTGCATTCATATGATTTAGGTATTATTGGGTTATACCAATCTAATGAAAGAACCCTATATGCCTTTCTTATTTGCCCTGCTGAACTCTATATGCATTTTCCTGGTCTCCCAGCCTATACCAGTCTTTCATGTCAAACACACACACACAGGCAAGGAGCATGCCACAGGTTTTGCTAAAATCAAGAAATAATCGGTGCCCCTTTTGTCTGCATAATCATCATTAGGTTTCATGTTTTCAGGGTTTTATTCACAGTGACAACACATAAATGACTGAAAATGTTGTTGTGCAAATCTACAAGGCTAAGTAGGAAGAATGACTGTCAGTCCTCATTACTTCATCCAATATCTGTCAGTCATTATTAGAAACGGTTTTACGCATCATCGACAGGTAATAATCCCCCTCATGCATCTGCTTGTCTTTAAATAGATAATGTGGACAT
This sequence comes from Leptodactylus fallax, assembly GCA_947044405.1. NCBI lineage: Eukaryota > Metazoa > Chordata > Amphibia > Anura > Leptodactylidae > Leptodactylus > Leptodactylus fallax. The sequence goes on along the minus strand of CAMRHE010000039.1, from coordinate 7,963,684 downwards.
GTCATTATATCTAACAGGACTACGAGTATATAAATTAAACGGCCTATATTAATATGTTAACCAACCCATCACGATTCATCATTTCTATTTTAGTACAGAAGATAAGACGATAGGGAAAATTTGGTTTCTGGAGTTGTTATATATGCTTACATGTGCTTGTAGCTATGGCAAGAATATGGACATAGTACAAAGTCCTTTCACATTGCCTTCATCATGCAAACAGTGTCACATAACCAGACTATAACACTAACAATCTTGCTCGAGTTTCCAGGTGTTATAATGTGTGTCCAATTTTAAAGCAACTTTCATAAATAAATTAATTATGTAAGACACTTTGTAATATAGCTCATTAAAACAAAATGCTTCTTTCTCCATTTATCAGGCTGCTTTGCACAATTACTGTTCACTAAGTCTGATATCACTTCTCCCTTTGTCTCCTTCCAGTAGCAACTCCTCTTCTCATGATTTCTAAGGTTAAGTGAAATGGCTTTTGAGGATGACAGTTCCGTTACCTGTCTCTATAGAGATTCTATTAGTGATATCAGAGTAAGCAGTTAGGTATAGGCCCCAGGTTGCAGAAACGCAACTTTTTTTTGTTGCAGATTTTGCTGCGTTTTTGCCAGTAGCAAGTTGAGCAGAAGGGAGAAGTATAAGTACTTCCTATTTATTTCCCATTCCTTTTGTAGCCATTCTTGGCTTTGGCTCAAAAAACGCAGCAAAATCTGCAACACAAAAAGCTTCATTTCGGCAACGTGGAACCTCAGCCTTAAGGTGGAAAGCAGCCTGATGGGGATAGAAGCATTTCTCCTATATAAAATGTATTATAACGTGTCTTATATTAGCCGGTTATATTCATTAATTTGAAATAATTTTATAATTGGAGGTAAACATTAAATAACATTTTCACTGAAAAATACAAGGAATATGATGAAGTCTTACCTTATCGTCGATATCACTTTCACTGTCACACTGTAATGAAAAATAGCAAATAATTCAATTAGAACACAATTGATGCTTCCAAAAGTAGTTTACATACTTTAAAACAAGAGTATTCACATGATATTTGTTAACCATCTAGACAAGTGTATCGTTTAGCCCTATTAATCAATGTGTACTAGATGTCAAAACTATAAAAATTGTACTACATATGACCTGGGGATGCTTATGGGCTCAAATGTTCGTTTTCTAAGCTGAGGCACCAACCTGTGTTTGCCTACTGAAATAGTGAATTAGACCTGAGAATGACTTTATTGGATCACTTTCCAAATTTGGGTAAGAAACACACACACTCGAGATTTAGAATTCGTGAGCACGACATGTTGGACCTAATTTTTAAGGGACAATCCCTACATTTTAGAAGGGTCCCTTGACAATAACCTGTTCACAGAGAATGCTTCCCTGCTGAGATCTCGGGAAATCAGCTATTATCTATGCGGAAACCTGGCATAAGTATTCAATTTCCCTGCAACGCCACCACAGGGGAAATTTAGCTTTACACAAAGTTCACATTCAAATCAATGGGTTGTCTGTGTACAACAGGACAAGTCAGGTCCTCCAGTGCAAGACATGCTCTTTGCAACTGCTATCAACTCTGGCCAAGAGGGGGATTTTCAACAGGGAACCTAACCCTCACCCCATTTCTGCAAAATTCCTGAATAGGGTATATGAATTAAACCATTATAAAACACTATTCTTTCACCAACATGTATTTCCAGTCAAAAGAAATAATGGAGAGAAAGAAGTCGTAAAAGAACAGGTCTGAAGTTGTGAGCTCACACTGCATTAATTGTCACTACACTTTCATCAATGGCTCTGCCATTACTACATTCACAACTGAAATCTCCTCCTGTGACAATACGCTTTCTCACTTAAATGGTGTTGACAGACAAAGACACAGACCTCTCCATACAGAGGGGGTAGGAAAGTGTTCACAACACCCTAATGTGACAAAGGAGTATAACCTAGTGCACAGTAGCTACAGCCTAACAAAAAGAAGACTTGGATGAGTTCAATTCAATGGGGTTATAAAGTTTCTTGATCAACAAAAGCATTATGGGGGAGATTTATCAAGAGTGATGCTACATCCCATGCTTTGCCAGATAATGCACTTAACGTTTGGTTCACACTAGCATTCGACTCCACATGGGGACCCAAAAGACCCTGTCTGCTTAAAAAGCAGTTACTTGCAGACCCCATAGACTATAATGGGGTCCGCCGGGTTTCTGCCGCTTTTATACTGAAACCAGCGGAGAGAAAAGTCCTCCTTGAAGGACATTTCTCTCTGCTGATTTTAGGCGGAATATGTGGAGACTCCAATGAAGATGGAGACTTATTTATGACCAAAAGCACACCTCATCACAAATTGAGCACATCCTTTGGCTACCCACATTCCTAGAATGAAATCTTTGTCAGCTTACAATTTCTGTCATTATTTACACCAGAAAACTGGCATAAATGATAATAAATCTGCCAGAGGCAATGCCCAAACCCCCTTTTTGGAAAGTGGGCCTTGTAAACGTGGCATCTGCACAAATTCTTTTTTTTTGCACAATGTTGACCTGGTAGTAGCACTGTGCATATAGTCGAAAACATGACTGGCATCTGTCACATTTGCTTCAGTCACTAGAAGGAGCTGATGGTCCGAAAATGATCTACATTGGCCTTTTCAGTCACTCAAAATCTTGAAGCTGGCCAGAGACTGAGAAATATTACCCAAAACATATGATTTGGGGTATGTTTAATAACTGGCATCAATTGTCATGCAAAATGGATACCCCGCAATGTCATGTTCACTTGTAAAAGCCAATGATCTTTTAAATTGTTTGTGTTGTCTATGCAAACAATTGCAGATTTTAAAAACCTTTACAGTTCAATGTAAAACTGAGTGCACACTTGAATGGACGAGTGTCACCCGCAAAACAGACTAGAGTAGTGCATTCTACGAACAGCAGCATAACTTCACCCATTGACTACTGGTGACCCTTGTGCTGGTCCCAGTCTAATCTGTTGTAGGCTCTGACAGCACATGGACCAAAAAACACGGCTGTATGAATTAGCCATTTTGATATCTTAGTCCAGTTAGTGGTTGAATGGATCTTTTAATATGACTATTCTCATAAGTCAGGTGACTTATCGGTTATGCATGTTTTAAACCTCATGTCTTTGAGCAGCTTAAAGAAGATCACAACTCTAGCTGGAAGCATAGAAATGTCTCTCTCAAGCTGACCTGCAGAAGAATCCATGGCTTTATTCTGGAAATTGTATAATAAAGAAGATGAGGGAAGGTTCTTGTGCTTCATTACAAGACAAAAAGGACTGAGAACACAACACAAGTTACACAACAAGTTTGCACACAAGCTTTGCCCAGAGGAATGTCAACAATGGAGAAATGGGCCTGCACAAAGGAGATGAAAAAAAGACCTTCAGCTCTGCCTCCCACGCAGCTGTTGTCATCAGGACAAAAGCCCTTGTCAAAATATCGAGGTAAAGAAATGTACAGAATAGCAACTGATGACAGCTCTGGGAGATCTCAGTAAAAGACAAGAGCCTCAATTACCTGGAGTTTCCAAAGGGCCCTGTTAACACTCCCAGAGGAGAAACTAAACAGCAAACAGCCCAGTGGGCCTCCTGAGAAAGCTTGTAAAAGGATTACTTTCTTAGTTGTGCCAATTGCCTTTTAATTCCACCAAGAATGTTTGTAAAGCATCAGCTAATTGCCCCCTCATTTTTGTAAACAAAACCCTCCCCTGCCAGGTTCAAGTTGGGACACTTTATGTTTGGAACGTGACAGACACAAATGAAGGTGTCTTGTAAGCTGGATAAGAACTAAATACATCAGCAAGTTATCTCATGAGACCTCTGGGGTTTATAACTGAAGTGTCATTTCATAGTGCTCTGCCCTAAGTGTACTATATTATGTACTATGTAGAGTTTTATTACATGTTTTTTCAATGCCAATAGAGAAAACTTGTTCAGGAATAAAGGATAGGGCATGTTGAAAATCAAACATGGACCATCCCTTTTTCCACCTACATCCACTCCCATCACTTGGGCTCCTCAACAATAGAACCCAAAAATATGTTGATCTGGATGTCTTTAATAAAATGTGTACCAGATGTGTGCCAAGTTAGGACAAGTACTCCTTTGTATGCATATATGGTTATTGAATATTGATATCCCCACGCTTTTACTTTACACAAGCAAGCTTATGACTTTCCAGTACCACTCCTGCATGCTCCGTTTGACCATTTCAGATGGGTAATCTTTATTAGGCATTACTGATGCCAAAATAGACCCAATTTCTGAGACTTCCTTTCAGAAAAGTTGTAATTTGTAAGCAAATAGGGGCTGCTTCCCAAGCAGAAGCTCGCATTTATTACTCACTAAGTGAATGGTTCTACCTAGCAATAACTTGACTTTTCTCTCACATTCAGCTTTCTTTATAGTATATATAGCATTTACCTCATTTTAAAAATCAAATGGCATAACACAATGGCATATACCTAATTTTATTTGCCTGTAAAGTTCTGTCTTGTATTTCCTACATGTTCTCCTTCTGTTACGATTTGCCCCCTTTGTCTTGTTGTGGGACAGCATTAAACATACAATGGTGCACTGCCACCTTATCTACTACTATGCTTAACCAGTGGATAGTCAAAAATATCTTCAGTGGAAAACTAGCTCACGGTGTGGTGCTCTGTGTGAGTGTTCAATTTCTGTGCTTAGTTCACAGCAAAAATGGATGCCAAATAGCTGTTGCTAGGTAGCTGGCCTTTCCATACGGAAATGCAGTTAGCAGGTCATAGATTCTTGAAAACTCTGTCATTTCAAATACATGAAAGCCAAAACCTATAATTTAACATTTTATTAGCACACTTGTATGTCTGCAAACAAAACCTCTATGTCAGACACCTAAAAACAATGTTATGTTTAAGATTTTCGACAGGGAGCGGGTCCAGTGTGAGGCCTATACATCATCTCCATGGGCTTTTTATGTAGCTCTGTAGATTCCACTGCAATTTTCCAACCTCTTGTTCATTAAATGATAGAGAAAGAATGTAATTAGCTGCTTTTGTTACATATTTTCTGAATCTAGGCACTCCCCCACATTCTCCTCCTCTCCTCCTGGATCTCACTCCTTTTGAGTTTGGCATGGGATTGCAGAAAGGTGGAGAGACTTGTTCAGCCTGGCACAGATTTCATGTCTGCAGGGGTACTAGACGATGATAGGAGAGGAGGGTTTTATCCGGAGCCAAGCTGACAGCAAAACCTGCTAATGGGACTCAAAGCAGCCGCAGAGCCACAGTGCCAGAACTTCCAGCTCTTGCCAAGTCAGGAGGGGATGCTGATTTATAGCAGCAATTTCAGCACTCTATCCTTTGGAGGGTCCCACAAGCCATTTTTGGATGGCATAGAGCCACTGAGTTCAGATCCAAAGCTGCCCGGCAGCAACACGGAAATGAAACGGGGCTGGAAATTGAATGCTGTCTCGATCTCGCCCCAGGCATGAGAGGGCTTCTCTTAGCTCTAGCAGCTCCTTGACAGTTTGATAAAATGAGCCCAGGCCTCCCTGTGGCCTTTCAGCCGACAGGATGAAGTGAGCAAGACTGGAGCTATGAGGAACAGATTGAGCCTTAGGCAGGCCTTATGTTATTTTATTTTTATTTATTTATATAGTCATTTTACTGTCGGTGTCTGAAGTCATTGCTTGGGCAATAAAATTAAATATTTGAAAATTTGTCATTACAATTCTCACAAATTCAATCCATTGCTGCACTCATTCCTGTTACATAAATGCTATAATTTATCACTTTACACGAAAACTTCTACAGATTTAGAACACCAGGCTCCATATGGCAGAGCTTTGCACCTTTGCATTGCTTCTAATTAGATTTCTATGAGGTTTCACTTCACACATAGCAAACAATACTGTGATACTGTAGATCAAAACAGACATAAATAACCACCCGATACTGTTACTTCTGAAGTGTTAAAACAATCCATATGCTTGTGTCTTAGAAGCAGTAATGTAAGGCAACACTTAAAACTTACTTTGCTTTCAAAAGAACAAATTTCACCTCATAAGCCATGCAAAACTAGTAGACATGGTCTGTAAGGATGTATTCTATATATGTGCAATAAGTAATGTATCTTGGATAATTGTTTTTAGGAGTAAATCATTTACTATCGGCCCGCTGGTAGACTAATATTCCATCTCACGCAGTACAGTTAAAAAGTGAGCAAGTCAAACATAGTCTACTTTTTATAACACAGTAGCCTATGGGTGACAGATATATCTTTAACAGATGCCACATAGTAACATCCAAGTTATGGAAAGGCTCATGACGTATCTGTTGCTATTATAGTCTATGGGTGATGGAATGTACTTTTAGACTCTTTTTACAAAGAATCTGCAATGTGAATACTCTCGGCACATATGTTAACAGATCCATAGGCCACCATTTACCAGACAGAGACCTCCATCTGCCTTGTATATATTGGCAGTTCAAGTTTTGTTTTTTTTGCTTCTAGTTTTTTTTTCTTTTTTTTCTTTTAAAAGGCATGGGAGGCTCAGTGGCATCTATGAAACATATTTGTCCAAAGTTTTTGTCAAGAAGTGCGAAAGGAGCCTTAGGCTTCCAACACAGCATCCTTTTAATGCATATGTCAGGAACTTATCCCAGCCTATTTGTAAGGCCGGTTGCAGACAACTGTGCTGCAACCAGCTGGCCGTGAATTAATGGCACGGGCGGCATATGGGGATGTCCCCGTGTTCCGCCCATGCACGGGCCACGCTTCTGTGGCTCCTTTAATTAAATGAATAGGAGCCACGGAAGCAAGGGCCGCAAAATAGGACCTGTTCTATATTTTGCGGCCCGGACTATCAGTCTGCACAAGGGAACGTGAAATTCATGGTTGTGTGTACGGGCCCAGAGAAAAGAATGGGTCAGTGTGCTATCCGTGAAATACACGTATAGCACACTGATCACGGCCACAGTCGTCTGCAACCGGCCTTAAGCAGATAAAAAAAAATGTGTTGTAAACAGGGCCCAGCACACACAGGTACCTTGAAACAATTCTTATTAAAATAAATCACCCTGCATTGGGTTTTTACTATAATGCCTTTGGCACAGTATTAATCGGATTTCATAAACCTCAGCCCTGTAAGGTTGAGCTCTTGAGGTATGGAACAAGACTATACTATGCTCTCAGTTGTGAAAATCTCTCATGCATTTGACTGAGAGTTTTAGGTGAAAACTTTTCTCTTGCTGAGATTTACCACATGGAATTTAAAATTCTGTTACATGCTCCTTAGCAGGAGTCTGAACACTGCCATGGAGTCAGCATTCAGCGAGTCATTTTGTAGTCAGTTGATATGGAGCATCTAACAGAATGGTAAATGCCATGTAGGAAAGCTCGGCACAAGGAATTTTTTCATCTTAACTATTTTGGTCAAATTGTCTTTAGAACGGATACCTTCCTTTCAGTACCAAATGCACCAAGTGATGTCTTCTCGCTGACACAGAGGAATTTTTTTTTTTCTTTTAATTTCATGTAATTTTAGATCAGGAATTCTAATCACTGAACTCTGAATTAAAAAAAAAACGAAAAGAAGAAAACCTTTCTGATCGGTAAGCCAATGGTTCACGGCACAGAAAATAAGGCTATATTTACATGACGTTTGTGAAATATGTTTAGCATGTTTGCAGAGAAAAATGCCAATGCACAATAGTCCATAGGAGTATTTTATCAAAAGCATTCTTTTGACTTCTCTATGATGAATACACCACAAAAAACCCCAAAACAAACAAACAAACAAACAAACAAACAAACACAGTAAGGAATACAATAGAATACACTGATCCATTTTTTTTTCCATTTTTTGGGACCCTATGGGTGACTAATGTCATTGCAATGACATCAGTCACAGTCATCCATTTACCGTATAATTTTTGGCGTATAGATATTAACCGGGGGCCATAAATATGATGTGCACAGAGAATGAAAAATTATATGCTTGTATACATAGATAAGCCAGGACACTTCAAAATAATTACTTACAAGATAATAAAGTGTATAGTAATGGGATCTGTACAAAATTACTTGACATCAGGTCTTCGCTGTAGTCACAGAACCCCTCAGTGATGGGTTAACAGTGTAACCTATGGAGCACATACAATCATCCAGGCTTTGATAAACAGAACTGTATTCATCTTTTAAGAGTTCCTTTATATTTTTATATACTTTTGCACCAATGTTACCAACAATTATTTACCTTACTGTTTGCACTTTCCAGTAACAACTCTTACACATGCTGCTGGGTTTTCACATAACAGCTTTTGGGGACTAAGAAGGTATGATAGCAAGTTAGGAGGAAAACAACGGAGAAACATGCTCTGTATTACTTCTGTCAGCTGCTGATGGCCCTGAGCGGCAGAGCTCATTTCGAGAGGCAATGAAGCATCTTCTGGTCTGTTTGCTGTGAGCTCTCAGGAGCCCCTGTTGTGAAGTAGCAATCAAGAAGTGGATTTTTTGGAGTGCCCATGAGCAGGGAATACAGAAGAGAGCACTAAGAAGTAGAAGTCTCAAGAAGTCTTCCAATCTGCCTGTCCTACATATGGACAAGCCCAGGAGACACAAAAGGCCTACATATATTTATTTGTGCACAACTAACATGACCAGAACTTAGTTTCAGGCCAGTAGGGGGTCTGATCACTAGGACCAGCACCAATCACAAGAACAATGGGGTTTTGTTTCCCAGTCTGAATGGAATGGAGGTCGAAAAGGCACAGCACCATGCCATTAACTTCAATAGGATGGCTAGAGAAAGCCAAGTACTGGCCTTCAGCCATCTCTGGTGGTCCCATTGAAATAAATGAAGATGGTGGCCGCTTCCCGACTCACTGATCTTTTCAGACTGAGGAGTAATCTCCCCAATTCTCATGATCATGGGGGTCACAGTGGTCTGATCTTGCAGATAAGTTGCTGTGGTGGGAAACCCCTTTAAATAGACATAATGTTACTTCCATCAGGTCAATCTGTATTAATGAAATATACTGTAGATACAATTCCACAGCATTAGTTACATTAACTATAATAACGAAAGCGCAATGAACTCATCCATCTTCATGTATGTAATAAAACTCTCCCACCGTCTTTTCTTATTCTGAAATTGCAGAATTATTTGCTGATCCATGAGCCACTTATCTACACTGGATAAGAATATGGGTTCAAATAGGTATAATGTCAATGGTTAGAAGCCAGGACATAAATATGGGAGTTAAAAATGTTAAAAATGACTATCCAAAATCAGAAAATCTTTTATTTTTCAGGGAATCCCCCAGACAGGGTTGAGTCACTACAGCACGCTATGAGATATTGTTAATGGCTGCCCACCTTTGCAAATAAGCAGCAGTTTACCAAGCAGTTGCTACAAGTCAAACTGCTTTTAGTTGCATTCGCAAACTCCAACAATCTGAATGTTAGCACAGTTTGGGAATATAACATCGTCCAAAAACTGTATGAAAAAAAAAATTGTTCAGCGATCGAGCGATAAGCAATCGTTCACGTCATTGACTGCATCATTTAAACTGACTTAAAATTCAGTACTCCCTTGAGCATTCAGAAATCTGCCAGTTGATAGAGGTGATATTGTGCCATTTAGGCGAACGTCTTTAAAACACAACCTGCTATTAAGATCATCCAAAAATATGTACCTGTGTAGGCCCCCTATTCTGAACAGATAATCACATATAAACACACATAAATTAACAGTGGTGCTAATCTCTATTGGGTTGGAAAACCATAAGCACACTGTAAATCAGCACCTTACTGTAAACTGCGCATCCACGCTCAGTACCTAAACATGCCCTAGAATGCCATTCTCCATCTACACAGCATTTAAGGCACAATTACCCTGCCAGCTTAGACATTTAATGAAAACCCAGAACAATTACTCTGCAGAAATCCTTGTTTTTAATTTCAAGCCAGCAATGCTTTAGTACCGACAGACAGTTCCTTTAAAAGAAAAAAAAAATCATGGCAACAGCAATTATGATGATCCGTTCATGTCAAATGAATTATATTACCGAAAATAAATCTTCCTAAGATGCACAAGACGGTTATCTGGCTCCAGTCAGACATTCGCATTACTGGTTTTATATGTTGTACTCTACTTGATTAATATAGGTAATCAAATTATATTGCTTTCCTCTGTGCTCTCACATTCAAGGCTATAATGTTTTCAATGACAAAGTTCATAGAGTTGTATAAAAAATGTACCTCATGCCGTATCAGCTCTTTATTGAAGTAGTAAAACACCCTTTTCAATTTAGTAATAAGTAATATAAAACAGAGAGCATTGATTGGCAGGGTCGCTTCATTATGGAGCATACCCCAGCTGCAGGGCTAACTTCAAAGGCAAGCAAGCTGTGCCAAGTAGGCACAGGCAATGCACAGGGCCCCAAAGAAATCTTTGTTTAATAATATGTTTAGATATCTTGAAATAATCTTCCCATTTTAGGAATCCTTAAGATGAAACTAATGTTTCATAGTTTAAGGGAGTTTTCCAGCCAGCCCGCCAAAAAGAAAAATATATATATATATTTATTATAAAACAGTAAAAGTAGCAATACTCACCTTTACTACAGTTAGAATGGTATAAAATAGAAGCATTAGTAATATACACCTTACCAGTATTGCGCTTCCCTGTCCTCAGTGGTGACGTCCCAAATTGTGACAACTGCAACCAACTGCTGTCCACAATGGGAACCTTTGTGGCGTAGACAGGTCACATCTAAAGCTAGTGATTGGTTTCAGTAGTCCCATGGACATGACGGAACGTTATTAATGGAGGCCAGGATAGAGAGGCTGGCAGAGGAACAGGAAGCGTCGGGATGGAAGTGAAGGAGAAACCACCAAAAATCTTGTTCATTTGTCATGTTAGCCATGCAAATTGAAACAAAGCATTATGAATACCAGCAAACGCTAAAAAATATGCCTTTATGGATATTGCCAGACTTAATAGGTTTCACTCTGATTAATGATAGAAACTTGTGATAGACTGGTTAGACTATATGCTGAAAAAAGCTCCCGATGAACACCGTAAATACTGTCCACTGCGTTCCATAAGCACGATAGACGCCAAAATAGTGTCCCTTTGTAAGTATTCCACAAAAAATATGGCATGGTAGAATTCTTAGGCTATTCTGCATAAGAGGATCCAGTAAATTATTAATTTTTACGTTTTATCTGGGACTTCGTGCACCTGTATCCTTCTGTATGCCTATATACTGGGATACCTCTATAGCTTTCTTTGGAGGTATACATTGGGATGACATAATGTGAACAGAGTTTAAGAATGAAGCAAATAAGCCGGCAAACGTTTAATGGGATTTATAAATGACTGTATTTTTCAGACAATAAGCCACCATCTGACTATATAATACACATGAATAATGAATAACCAGGAAAAAAAAATTCCATACTAATTTAACCTTCCCTGGTGGTCAAAGGGAGTAAAGGGGTTAATGTCCTTACCTAGGGTATTAGGGTTCATAAAGGGAGGTATTAGTGAAGAGTCTGCTCCTACTGCTCACAGAGCGCACATACACCAAAAGCTCTTCTGCACACATAGTAAATATACAGACAGCTCTGCTGCATACCCTATAAACACACACACATACAAGCTCACACGGTTTCACACGGTTTTATATCTATTTTTTGCCCTAATGTGAAAAATCCTTTATTAAGACTCACACCCTTGACAATAAGTCCTGACCCTTCCCACATGAGCATAACGTCCTTATAGTCTTCTGCTCAGTCTCCAGTGGTACAGTATGTGTGGCCTCAGGACATGTGTTATTGGAGAAGGCTGTGTATTCATTGTGTTTAGCTTCTGCTCTTCTGCCCTGCACTGATCTAGCAGATTGGTGTAGGGCAGGGAGGGAGAGAGATGTGCAGCCGCACAGCTCTCTATGGGATCAGGTAAAGGTGCATTACCAGCACCTCTCCCCAACTAAAAGCAAACGGTTGTGGGGGCCTGGCACTGCTGGTCCCCTGACTTTGGACTATTAGACTTTTTAGGAAGGTTTTTCCCTGCTAAAAAGTGTATCTAATAGTTAAAAAAAATTGGTAACACCCAGCTGTCAATTTAGTCACACGTCTCTAGGAAGAATAATAGAGGAATGGCACAATATACAATTATAAGAGAAGATGCTCCAGAATGTAAAGTCTTCAAGTGCAACAAAAGTTCTGCTCAACAACTCAGGAGAATAGAAGTGCACGTTAAATCGGTCCTTTTGGCTCCATTTGGAGAATACAGGAGTGATGACTAGTTACTACATCCTGCTGAGGGCAGTCTGAGGGTGGCACACAGAAGTAGTTACAAAAACTGAGCTGCACTTTAAGAACATGTACATTGTTATGTGTAAAAAATTCATGCTTTTCTGCTCTAACAGTAATGATGGGTTAAAAGGTGGCAGTGGGACAAAGGGTGTAGGGGCTTGACATTCTCTTGAACTAAGACGGCAGCTTTCTTAAAGCTAGGAATTTGTGCATAGTGTTCAAACAATGGTATGAAGTGCTCATGGACTAGAAGCCATATTTAAGCACCAAGGAACAGACAATTAATGAAAAGAATCCAACAAAATGAAGCCACAACAAAGCAAACCTTCTAATTAGTGTGAACGGAACACAAAGCCTCTTCTTTAATAATTGTTATTAAGTGGGTTGTACATTTTTTCAGCACAGTGATGATGTGAGGCCTCTGGGACAGATTCTATTGTTGGGGAAAAGATTTGCCAGTTGCATTGCCCTTGTTTGTTTGTGTTTTTGTGATTTCCAGGGTATTACAAATGGTTCCCCAGGAGGGTAGCACAATTAAAAGGGAAACAGCCACTACTGAGAAAAACGCAGTTACAACATTTGCATCTTCTAAAAACATCATTTTTTTATATTTCACTGAAAAATGCATCCAAGTCATTTTAATGGTACCATACAACACACTAAGCAACCATCCTATTACTCACAGACATAGGTCTATGTGAAAGTTGCCACCAATACCAACCAGAGTTTGGCTTCCATAGTCTAAACCAGTGTTTCTCAACCTTTTCAAGCAAAGTATCCCCTAGTGCGGTAAAGTCTCAATCGAGTGCCCCAAAGTAACGATCTCTTATAAATGACTTATATTTGTTATGTAATGGTCCTCACAGTGAAACATGATCCCCACATGTAATATAATGGCCCACACAGTGCCCCCACACCCAGCAATGACTATATTACATGTTGCACTGCAAGGGGGACCTGCTCTGTTTAATTGTATGTGGCAAAAAAAATTTCTAGACCTGCCGCCGGTAAGGGAAATATCATGAGATGAACTGTCAGCTACAAGGAATGATTTGTGTTGGAAAACTATAAAAGAGAGAGATCACTGCCTTCTGTATCTTTGAAGGTCTACAAAGTCTTTCATTTATATTTCTCTCATTTGAAGGAACAGTTTAGGAAAACACAATTAAATCTAGGTTGGGCTTTCTGCAGCCAAACTGCAAACCTTACAATAGTGACATGGCATCAAGTTTCAGACTAGTCACACAACAAAAATCTGTGCAATTAGTCTGCAATTTGCAGGGTATGCAACAGTTTAGCATTGCATACTTGCAATAAATGATGCACATTTATTTGGCCATGCAACATGTGTTACAGCCAACATTATCATGTAGTACTAGACTTATGATTTAAGAATAACATGTAACCTACAATGAAAGTACAGCAGGTTTGGATTTTTGACAACAGATGTGTCATGGCTGCGTTAGGTCACACGTTGAAATGTGATCATTGACAATCATTAGACTAACTAGGACTAGACAAATGATATAGTTTAGTTTAGGTATGTTACCAGCATTAAGCAAAATATTTGAGTTGTCGGTAGTATACATATCCCCCTAGTAAAGGAAAAATGACCCAGCATTGACATCAATGCAAAAGCAAGTTCATAAGAGAATGTGCAATGGAGGTCCTGCTGAATTAATGTAATAAAGTCAGAAATGAATGAGACAATTACTCAGCGGCAGGAGAGAAGGGGAATAACAGGCTTTGGTTTCATCCCATTCTGAATAAATGAGCAGGATGACCTTCACTAGATGTCCAACAGTCACGCAGGTGCTGTAGTGGGAGAGAAGAATGTGCCAGGAAGAGCTGAGCAAAGATCTGACCTGCAGTTTACAGTGCGTACTGAGGTTCCATTCTTAAAGTGTCCATTCACTCTAGGGCGGGGAAAAAAGGAAAAAAAAAAGTGCACTTTTGGCTTCCATTGGGTATGTTTTTCCACATGGCCCAAATAGCACTTACATCACAGCTTTCCATCTTAGGTTATATAGTTTGCAGCATTTTTTCCACTCTTGCCTGAAACTTTTTCACAAAGTAAGGGTTTGTTCACACTATTACATCATAATGGTAGGATGATAGAAACGGACATTAACGGTAGTAGAGTAATAAACACAGACGGAGCCCCCTCCATTTGCGTACCTCCCCATTTACTATAATGCACTGCATGCAGGACTTTTCAGAAAAGTAAAAAAGAGCTGCTGTCATGTTTTTTTTTTCTATGGGGATGAATATAGATGGACACCAGACGGAGGGGGTTCCATCTGTATCTGTTGTCTAATGTTCGTTTCTCTTATCCTATAATGGATGAGAGCAACAGTAGTGTGAACCCACCACAATAACGCTTTCAAAATAGAGGTGTTAATAATTTTGTTATTTGAGAAAAATAAACTAAGTGAATGAACAGAAAAAAAAAAATGTAAATGAAAATCAATATTTGCTGTGACCTGGAAGTGGTGATATGGCCCCCACAGAGCCCTGATCTCATCATCATCGAGTCTGCCTGGGATAACATGAACAAGCCTACATTCACATAAGATCTGTTAGTTCTCCAAGATGTTTGGAACAAAAGCTCTATAGAGTTCCTTCAAAAACTGTGTACAAGTGTACCTAGAAGAACTCATGAGGTTTTGAATGTAAGGTGTGGTCACACCAAATATTGATATGATTTAGATTTCTCTTTTGTTAAGTAACAAAAATAAGCTATTAGCACTTCTACTATTGAAAGCATTCTTACTTTGCAGCATTATTTTTCCCACGCTTGCCTAAAAAGTTTGCACAGTACTATAGGACATACTTCTGACACAAGGTTCAAACACTATGTGCACAGAGACTTAATAGAGAAATCAGAATAACTGTATCAACAGATATCTTATGTATATAAGTGAAAAAAAATCCCTCCTCAAAGGTTTCTTTTTTTAGGTGTCAGAAGCTGGTCAGAATCGATGTGTATGAACCAGTCCTATTCTTGATGGCCGATATAAAATCTAGCAGACAATATGGTACAGGAGAGGAGTAGCATGATCATATAAAGTATGCATCTCGCTAGGACTACTTATCAGTATTTGTACATTACAGAGAAACACCAGCACTATATAGTGAGTCACTCAGATACCCACAACATTGAACCCACTGCCCATTGGCGATAGCTTTCCAAAAATGTATTACCTTTTCTGGATTTTGTCCCCTACCTATGACTTATTTGGGGATTGACATTTTTTTTTTTTTTTTTATAAATAACAGTTCAGTAGACTGAGTTATTTGACTTATATGCAACCAATGAAACCTAAGGGGACAGAAACTAAACACAAGTATGGACAAGGTCTACTTGTTTTCTTTCTCTGAGCTGAACATTTCTACTGTTCTTTTTCTTCCTTTCACCCAAGGTGGAATCCCACAAATAAAATGACTGAATTGTAGCAACATCTCAGTAATCTCAGAGTGAGTCACAAGCATCTTCTGAGAGTGAAACTAGCGTCGGTTATGAGAGACAGAGAAACATCAGATGGCTTCATGTGAAAGAAAAAAAAATATTATAAATTACGGTAAGAGATCACAGCAAAAAGATCATAGAGGATACGTCAAGGGTTTATTTCACTTTTTTCCACATAAAAACATTTACATGTAATAATTACATGTAACTTCCCATAGACAGTTCACCACTATATTTATAGAAGATATCTTATATAAAATTATATGTGTAGAACGAAATGAGAGGACACCAGTATCTCTGGCATATTGACCAAGGACAATCAGAACACATCATTCAATATAACACTTAAAATCATAAAATCCCCACTGAAGAGGGATGAAAAGAGGTGGCAAAACTTTGTGTCATAAAATATAGCACCCACTCCACTCCTATGTGAGAATGGGATTTTTTTATGGCTTCCATTTTGCTGAAGGAGACAGGTGGTGGCAGAAGCTGGCCGTACATGCACAAGGTTTCCCCGTTGTAATCTATGGGATTTCTTTCGTTACAATTATTAATCAAAAGAGTCAGTTTATTAAATAACAAGTATAAAATTATAACCATCAGCATAATACAACTACCGAAACAGCATCTGATCTATGACTCATTATATACATATATATTAAAGAATGCAATTCCATAAAACAAAGGTTCTTCCAAAATCAACTTACAACCTACCAGCTTATAAGAGGAAGCACTGAAGTCAGAGGTCATGAGCACCTGTGCAGGTTTTTGTATAGTACCCTGTCATCAGAAACAACAAGCCAGATTCGGTAGGTCTAGGGCACTGACATCTTTGACGCTTCTCCAAAGTAGATCTGCCTTGACTTCACAATGGTAATTTACACGCAGCAAGTGGGGGGAATCAAACAACTATTTTCAACCACGGCCTCTCCTATTACTACAAAATAGAAGACCCTTAAAATGCAAAAGACAAAACACACTATGTCTAATAATATGCTGACACTTCCTGTTCAGCATGCTGCACACTATTCTGTTAACTTTAATATCACCACGCACAGCTCTATTATAGGATCCACAGCTTAGGTCATGGTCACAGTTTATGTACTCCCCCCTCCCTGCACAATGACCACAAAAACTCTCTCAAAGAAGTCAACAAGTCATCTCCAGACTATTGTGTCTATGGCTTATATGGCAACAGCCCAGACAAGATGGCTGCCCCCAGAAAACAGAATTAAAATCTCAAAAAATAAAAGCAGATTAAAAAAATATTGTGTATCACTAGCTGGTTTTAATTCGTAAAAAAACAGCTGATACATTCATTTTAAAGGGATTTTCTGGGATGATAAAGTGACCAAAGGGATGGAAATGAAGAAGAAACAAGAACTGATACTGCTCTGTTATATTTCATCCACTCAGGTAGCTCCTGCCAGTCTTTGCTTACTTGGAAGCAGCGATGCAGCGTCCATCTGAACACGTAACTGTTGTAGTCAATCACTGGCCTTAAATAGTGTATGGCACAAGACCACTAGGGCCAATTATTGGTAACACAGGGGATTTAACATTTTTTTAACACCTTGGAAAACCCCTTTAAGATTCTTTCAGCCATATTAACCAATGAAAAGTATATATATATATATATATATATATATATATAAAATAGACTTGTATCGCTTATATACCGTACTTTGTAGACATCACTACTTTTCAGACGTATTACACATATTCGATGTATAACACAAAGGTGAAAAGCGCATATGCAAGTAGTTTTACATCATTTGAGAAAATATCAAGAAGAAACAGGTAACATTGTCACATAGGGTTTGAATGCACACAAAGCGTCAGAAAACAGACATTATCCAAACAACCTGCACCAAAAGGACGACAATCATACTCACAGGAATCCATGCTTTATTGTTTTTTCTTTCTTATTCCGTATATTGTACGCAATATAGATGTATACTTCAGATGAGGAGAAATCTGTCACACTGTAGGTTGCCAATGTAATTGTGCTAAGATTGTGACAAGTGCTGCCACTGACTTACCTTACTGCCCTGCACTGGCATCATTCACTAGGCGGCTTTCAAAGTATCCAAAAGGTGCGATTATCACACTATCAGTGCCCAAACTGACAACATATTAACCATAATGCTGCAGAGTGAAGACCTCAAGCTTACAGTGTCTTCGTAATTGACCGACTTCCTCACAAACCGAATCATTTCTGCCCTCCTCAATCACTTTCAGTCTGACTAATACGCGGTTCTGCTGTGACCTGGGTGATATTAACCATTTCTTGTTAAATGAAAAAGATCAGGCATCTCACAACGTAGACCGAGAATGGATATTCTGACTCATTCACCAGCAGTTCACCTCAATGCCACAGATTAAAAAAAAAAAAACCTTTGTCTTCTAACTCTATCTGATGAGGAGGTTAGCGGGAACAAAGCAGATTTTGGACCGACAGACGACAAAACCTACATGAGTTTATTTTAGGGCCTAGCAACAACAAAAAGCCCAACATGAAACCCACAATACTGCAGAGCACTGAATGTTACTGTACTATATTCTCTTATATTACTTATTATATTTCTTATATAACAGATTAGTTCTGTGCATGAAGCCTAAAGGCTGAAGTAAATAGAGGGCTTTGATCAGTCATGTCCAACGCTGGTCAGCAATACTGCTCAGGCTAGGTTCACATCTGCATCTGAGTCACTACACAGAGGACTTTTCTCTCCAGCAGTTCAGTATAAAAACGGTTTTTATATTATATATAAAAATATATTATAGTCTAAGGGTTTATGGATGTAAGTGGGTAACCGCTGTTTTATCAGACGGGCTCTCAGTAGTTCGGGTCCCCTGGTGGACCCAAACGATGGAGAGTCCAGCACGAGTGCGAACATTGCTGCTATGTACATGGCAGAGTCAGGCTAAGGCATGGTCCCAGCCTGTGAACGCTATAATAACAGGGAATACAGAGGTATTTGAATTATTTTACATATGCTCTTTTCTGTACTGCCATTGTAGAAAACTCATAGTAAAGTAACTATTAGTGCATAGCCACCTGTGGGCATAATGCAGCCATAATCAGAGATGTCAACCTGGGAGACCCCTTCAAAGGGTGATTTGTGAATCACAGATCGCTGTAAAAGTAGGAGTGGCCTTTACAAAAGCGGATATCTACATATATTCAGACCCCATATTATTATAATAGACCCCAGATTTTCACTGGTGAAATCACTGGTAATTCACTGGTGATTATGTTAAATATAGTATTTTATTGTGTGATTTACAAGGATTACAGTGATACCGAATATTTCTTTGTTACTTACTGTGTCTTTTGATGGCCATTTCATAAAGTGTATTACTAAAATGAGTTTATTGTAACATACTTTACTTTTAAAGCTCTAAAACTATGTATTGTTACCAAATTACTGAATAGATTTCTATCTATGTAAATCTTAAGTTTAGGTTTATGTTAATGTTTTGGGCCAGGAGGTGTGAGGCGTGGCTTGAACCCAGGACATGATGTATACAAATCTGTCACCCTAGCTGATGCTAGGTTCACTCTAGTATTTGGGTCGGCATGGGAACCCAAAAGACAGAGACCCTGTCCGCTTAAAAAGTGGTTACCTGCGGAAACCCACGGACCCCATAGACTATGATGCAGGACTTCTCTCTGCCAATTTTAAGCAGACTCTGCGGTGGAGTCTCATACGGAGACTCCAACGCATATGTGAACCTAGCCTGAGCCAGTTGCAATGTTTTTTTTTCCTTTTACCCATTTTACTTTTCTATATCTCAGGGTACATTCACGTTTCCTTCGGAATACCTGTAAGAGACTCCATTACAATGTCCACTGTGAGAAGGTGACAGGCAGAGTGCTGGAGTCCTGCTATATCAGCCCTAGGTTTCTTTCATACGTGTGGTCCAGGGCGGGTCTGGAATAGGTCTCAGCCCCAGGTGTAGGTCCCAGGCTCATTACTGGGCCATAAAAGCCTACAGAGCCTACACCTCAGGGCAGATCCTGGGAGTGAGAGGAGGCGTCTGGATCTGTCCTGATACACTGAGTCTGGTGAGACTATATTGTGCCAATTTGTTTGTTCGTGTGGCTGGTAGCCACATGTATAGTTAGTTTTTGTTACTGTTTAATTAGTGCTCAGATGAGCAGGTTTTTGTTTGACGTTTTGCCTGAAGTTAAGGCTATATTTTATTTTGTTCCTTTTGTACCTGATGTGAAGGTTTATTTATTTTGCTGTATTTTCTCCTAAATAAAACTGTTTTGCTACAGTTGTGTGTCCCTGTCTCTGACTGGTTGGGTCCGCACCACTGCTGCTACCGAGCTACCTTCCCCACACCACCTGAAATTGGTAAATGAAAAAGTCCTGCATGCAAAGCTTTTGGCTTTCAGTTTAAAAACAACAGTCACCCAACAGACTCCATTATAGTCAATGTGTTAGTGCTATTTTAACAGTCCACCTGGAAGATCAAGACAACAGACAGCCGACACTAGTGTGAGCCTTGAAACTGAAGGAAAATTGCAGTTTTACCCACAAAACTGCACAGCCATTAACAATCAATCTGATAAACTATGTGACTAGCACGTAGACAAAGTTTTCAAATGCCTTATGGTCACTACATATAGCCGTACTCTTGGGGTATGTTCGGAATTCTTTTCAATTTGCTAATTTAACACATTATATGTCCCACGGAAGCATGCGTGTGAATAGTGAGAGAACACTTGTACTTTGCAGCAAAATTCTGCCTTCTCTGTTAAGTAACTGAAGGATAAATCAAGGCTATTACGATAAATCTGTATTAGCCTTCTATGACTGGTCTGAGATCAGAAAATCATTAGCAAGCTTGGGAATGGACTCTCACACAGCATAATGTAAATCCATTTGAGAACACTGGTGCTGGTCCATACAATTCTAAAGGAAATTGCTCTTAAGGCCTCGTGCACATGACCGTGTGCACAGTCAGTGTGCTAGTCATGTTTTTTTTTTTTGTGTTTTTTTTTTTTACAGCTAGCACACTAACTCATTCATTTCTATGGTCCCATACATACAACATGTATTTTCACGGTCCCATGCATGGGGCCTTGAGCAAAACACTCCATATGCTATCCGTACCATTTAATCACGGCCCAGCGACACACGCACTGTCGTGTCCATGTCACCTTAAGTCATAGAAGATAGCATGTCACTGGCAGTAACTCTTTGGAGCAGATACCTCAGTTTGCAGATTGTCCTTTTCCAGTGTCAGAACATTAATCTCTCACAATTCTCTTACTTGAGATTTAGCTTCTGATCTGTACATAAGGCCTTGGAAACTTAAAGAAATAACAGCAGATATTTCCTGCTCTCTCAAGAAATCAGGAATATGTCATTTCAGAGTTGTTCCAAGCCACCAAGGCTGAAGGATGAAGAAACCTTCACAACCATCATTCTCCATTCACTTATACAACCAACTGACATTTCTAATCTACTTTGCAAAGTATTTGGAGGACATGCTTACAAGACAAATGTCCAAACACCTTGGGCTGCTCCACTGTTTCAATTCCACAGGTCGACCATGGTGTGAACACAGACCAAAAGTGAGTCAAAAGCTCAGATTACGCAGCATTAAATATACATAGACTACTTAGATCTATACCTGCCATCGACCACTGAAATTCTGAAGTATACATAGCAGTGTTAAAATATTCATCTGTCTCTTCTTTGAGATCACAAAATGGAATATAGCATAGTTTTATCAGAGAGTGTTTGGAATATGTCAGCTAAAACCAGCAGAGAATGATCAAAAGGGTCCTGAAGTGAAAGGGATTGAATAAGAAGAATGGCTAGGTATTCCACACTGAGCGTAAGTGGTCAATGTGTTAGGTGGTTTGCTTTATATTGCCTCAAATCTTTCCATTTAAGTCTGACTAAAAGGGTTCTCCATCCCCTCTCTTCTGAATGGGCATGGAATTATGCTGTTGCCTCAGAAACTATCCTGTCCGGTGTGCAACTGACTGATGCCCAGTTCCATCTGGCACGTATTAGTATTTTTTTCCACACCTCATGCCTTATTCACAGGCTGTATTTTTAGTCCATTTACTATCCTGTTGCTATCCATATGGACTCATAGTAACACTCTCTGCAATTCACATGACTGCAGCATGCATTATTTCAGTCCATATTGCAGAGGGAACAGACCTGGCGACAACCGTCTCCAAGTCAGTCTCCTCTGCAGTCATAGAGACTAACCACACGGATGAAAAATCACGTTAGTTGTGGATGCAATTTGAAAGATTTTTCATATGTCCATGTGAATACAGCCTTAGAGCGTGTGAAAATGGATGAATTCTATCACACCTACAAAAGCATGACACCAGAGGACAATCGGCATTTCATGTGACATACCATCAATAACACACTGAAGGTAGTAACCTCAGCGCTGTCCTCATCTGATCCCTGCATTGTCCACAACAATATGCTAATTTTGTATTTGGTTGATGCTATGGCTTTAATATGATTTACAGGTGTGCTGATTTAATGGTATTTCCTGCTATGCAGTTCCTCGTAGTATGCAGTACCTTGTAATCAGCCTGAAATAGGTCTCCAGAGAAGTTCCCTGGAGAACGGTAACAGAGCAGGATATTAAGCAAGGATAAAAAGAATTGAAAAGTTCTCGTCGGAATTTATGATTATCCATAAAGGGCCTAAGGGAACTGTACAGACAAGGTGAAACGGGAAGTGAAAGCAGACTTAAGAGAGGACATTTCAAATGCTCACTAAGGGAAAACTGTCAGCCAAATGGCTCTAAGCTAAACTAGATTTAATAATGGGAAATATTTGTTCTGCAGAGGACAAAATGATCCTACAATAGCTTGTTTCAGGGAGCCTGCGGTATACATAAAACATATCATAGTACATACTTAGCATCTCGGTAACAGTACATTTAGAACTAAAAAAGTGCCTTTGCTAAATAGTACATCGTTTCAGTGAATTTTAGCGTTCATCTAGCACCACATCCATATTTCATATGGCCCAAGTGTTCTTTACCATTTAGACTACATGCATGGCGTAAATATGAAACCAGGCAAGTACTTTTCCACAAATACAATATTACATGACCACTGTACAGCCTTCTATAGCTTACTAGAGGATTTGGGTCTGGATGCTTGATAAAAATCAAAAAGGGGTTGTCTGCCTAGTAAATTCCAAATAAAAGGTAAAAAAACAACAAAAAGATATACTTATTTCATGTTTGCCCTGCCACCCCGCTCAGATACTTCCTGGTCCATCTGGACACACAGAAGACTGCTCAGCAATGGCAGGTGGGTGTCTCCTGCGGCCCATTACAGACTGAGCGGTCATTTGCTGTGATGAGAGAAACCAATAAGAGTAGACACCAAGACTGGTGTCAATGAGGCATCACATTTTTTTTTATGCCATTCTAAACTTTTTTTTTTTTTTAACCACCAGAACAACCCATTTTAATGCAAATTAAGTGGTTTATGCCAACACAAACTAATAGATACCTAGATGATTTTCCCTCTCAAGCTATGTCCTCTGACTGGATACATAAAACATATAAAGCTACTTTATCCTCTGCAAAACTTTTACATAACTGCCAATGCATACCTGCCAACAGCTATAAGGTCTAATTCACATAATACATTTGTCTCAGCAGATTATTATTATTTTTTAATAGTTTCTATGAGTTTTATGCATATCTATTGTAATAAGATCAGTGGAATAGATGGTGTCTGGGTGTTCAGTTCTATTTCAGCTATAATAGTATACATATTTAGATGTAGCTTGTGGACACACAGACAGGTGCTAGGATTGTTTCTACGGCCAAATAAAAGGCAATGGTGTAAAACTGTAAAACTTGCATTGACTCATCAGGAACCAGATTAGAAACATATAGCACTCAGCGTAAGTTTCATATCTCTTTTGTAACATGGAAAAGTAATAGTAACAGTAAAAGTAAACCAATATACAATCATACAATGGATCACGAAGAAAGAATGAATAAATGATGAATGAGAAGAGCATATACATCTAGTACAGCGCGCTCGCGTGGCCTTTTAAAGGGTTTTGTGCACTTCTATAACTCATCTATTACATAACAACATACAGGGACACATGTATATCGCAAGCAGTGCTGCAAGAAACCTGCTGTGTATTTTGTCCCTGCTTTCTTTCTGTAAATGTTCATTTTGTCTCTTTGTGCTTGATAAGTGGATGGAGACTTCCTCGTGTGATGTCAGAACTATACTCTGTAGTCTGAACCAATCATAAGTCTGCCTCACCCTCCCCAGGCCCAGACATAGGCTAAGGCAAAATGTGTAAGGGGATGTTCACGCTACTATCATCATGAACATCTGCTGCTCTCATCCTATGACGGATGAGAGCAATGGACATTAATGGTATTAGAGTCATGGATGCAGGCGGATCAGCCGTTCCCATTTACTCTAATGTAAAAAAACATGATGGAAGCTTTCTTCTACCATGTTTGTTTACTTTTGTAATGGAAGAAAATGACCTCCATGCACTACTTTTTCTTCCGTCAGAAAAATAAAAATCATGAAGGAAAATAAAGTTTCTGCCATGTTCATGCTTCATCAGTTTGTGGTCAGAGAGGTATATTTCTACTCCTACAAAGAAATATAGGGAATGGGGAATAAACTGCAG
The DNA here is from genome assembly GCA_947044405.1 of Leptodactylus fallax. NCBI lineage: Eukaryota > Metazoa > Chordata > Amphibia > Anura > Leptodactylidae > Leptodactylus > Leptodactylus fallax. Next base: position 7,939,186 of record CAMRHE010000039.1, on the reverse strand, counting down.
AAGGGATCCTCTAGCCCAACAGATGCGCCAAAATGGCCCATGTGCTGGCTACTCATGGCTGAGCAGACTTGTGTCTCTTTCAGAGGGACCCTATAAATGACAAACAATTCCAGGGTCTACATAGTGAAAGAATCCACTAAAATGTATTCTCAAAGATATCGGCTTCCATGTTCTACAGCTGTAAATACAATCCCTCATGAATATATGACTCCATGTAGGTACTGGCAAACCAGATTCACAATTCAGGTAAAAATGTTGTTAATTCATTGTAGGTGTCTCCAGTCAGGTGAATGAGAAATTCATGTTAACACAGCGTGAAACATGTAGACTGGGGATTGTTGTGATGAGATCTCCATAGAGCCTTAAGTGCAAGCGCAAGTAATAAACAAGACTTTACTAGGAGCTCTGTGAAATATCTCTTTCAAAATATTATTATAAGCAACAAGTACATTGAGTATCACCCTGGTCATCATATTTACATTTATCCATTTTTGCAAGCAAGAACCCCCCCCCCCCAACCCTCAGTCTATGGCGCAGACTCTGGTGTGAGGCCTCTAGCAGGGCAGGGGTTACAATGCTATTTGTTAGGCAGGATGAGAGTTGCCAAACTGATTGTAGCAGGAGCATGCAGAGCGCGAGGCGTGTAAGCTCTACGGGTTGTTTACTGCCTGAACGGCTAATGTTGCAGTGCTTCCCACTGCTCGCCTCTGTATTGATCGGTATAAGCAGCGTGCTACAAAGGTCAATAAAGAAGAGAATTTCTCTATTACCGCAGTGTTTCATGAAAGTGATGATTACTATAGACATAGCATGTCTTCCAAGCAAAATCGGATAATGGCCAAAGGGAGGGAAGATGGCAAAGACAAAAAAAAAAAAAGATGCAATACAAAACGTACATCTTCAAGAACCACATGCAAATGTACATAGGTAGGTAGGTTGGATAACTAGGAAAGCTTTACAACATTTGCTTGAGCTATTGTATATGCAGAAGACCTTCTTCTTCTGTCATTTATATTCTCCCAATAGGACGTCAATTTACAATAATGTATATATTAAGTATTAAAACCCAAGACAAAACCGGTTGTGTGCATAGTCTGAATCTGTAATGAAAAGTGTACCTTACTGCAACAAAAAACCCTACAAAAGCCAATAAAGAGAACAAGAGAATACAGTGAAATCGCATAAAAGATCACCAGACAACATTTTTACTGACAGATTTTCACTTTTCCATACTAACTATCTTCTTTGAGAAGACCACATTTCTGGAACACCACTTTTTCATGCAATTTTGGGTGGTCGCTCAAAGATGTTTCATTATATTTGCAGTATTCTGACTAGACTCCTTCAGTGATCAATGCATGCATATCCCCCAGTTGGTTACTGCTAAACAGTTGTAAGGGTTGCAACCACACTATGGGTCCATGGTAGTCAAATTCTTCATGGAAGCATATGCCATGAGCAAGGAAGAACAATGGCCAGTATCACTGACTAATATATTACTAGGCAAAGTGAAAAAAGAAAAAAAAAAGGACATTAATCAAAATGCCATTTCTGACAGATGAAGCGATATCTTATTTCTGCCCTAACAAGTGCACACACTTGAGATATTATCTGCACTCCCCTGCTATCTGTGAAAGAATCGCTTCACCAACTTGGACGATTGCCATGTATATGCATGATTTCAGTCCCACAAGGCTCTTGAATGACATGTAGGTACATTTCTGAGTGATTCAATAAACGACTGTTGTTGAGAATCCCTCATCTATATAAGTTTGTTATACATACATAGTTATACAGTGGTAAGAAACACCAAACCATATAATAAGCAGAAACTGTGAGCTGCAATACTGCGCAGAACCTATGGACAAGTGTGGCGCTGTTTTTTAAAGAAAGCAGCTATTATTTCTAATCCTGTACATCCCTGTACAGATGTCTCAAGATGAAGAGAATTGAGGAAAAAGTGACAATGGATGTTGTAAAGTCCCAGGTCCATAACTACTTTTTGCACATGTACAAAAAGATGCTCTTTCTATGCGGTCAATTGCTTCTGGAAAGAAAATCAATTTTACCAGCTTGGCACTCCAGCAAAAGTGTTGGCATACCTGACAAGCTTTTTGTGCCAGGAAGGAAGACTTCAGCCTAATCAGTATACTGGGTCTGGAAGAAAAATTGCACTGTTCAGCAGCAATAAAAAACTGGGATTACGCTGAACACGAATGCAGAAGATTTTAGAAATTAAATGGTATACAGGGGCAATTGTGTGTTCATTAAAAAAATCACTTCCCATTAAAGATATTCTGGCAGCAAAAATCTAGTTAATGTATAACCTGCCAATGGTGGACAAAGTTTTATGGAAAATACATACTCTTGGAAATCCTTTTTTAAATAAAATAGATGTAGTGAATGTGAATGTAAATGTCCATGATGTTTGCCTTATAACTCTGCCTGCAAGGTCAATAAACCAGGGCTGTGAAATCGGAGTCAGAACCAATTTAGAGTGAAGTTACCAACCTGGCTTCAAAATGAAATGATTACATTACATTATACAATTTTTAATGTTGCACAATTAATTAGATGCATAGTTTGTTGCATATTTATGTTCATAGGAATTGAATCATTAGCTTTTTAATTAACTAGAGCAGAGGTCTCAAACACGAGGGCCTGAGACTGTAGTCAGTGCCCCGCAGCCTTCTATCAGGCGGATCAGCAGAATCCGGGAAAAAGGAACCCCTAACTCAGTCCTAAATCTTCCCAAGCATGTAGGCCACGAACCTACGGCCTACTAGCTCAAGACAGCTTCAGTGTGCTTACCTCTCTGCCCCTCCAGTACCTCCCCACTCTCTGCTGTGACGTATGTGCGACTGGAGCAGGGTAAGAGAGTGCGCTCACAAGCAGTGAGGTAAGTACTGGCTGGGGCAAATGGTGGTGGACAATGAACTATGTGGGGCCGCTGCTGGGGGGGGGGGGCATTAACATGTGTGTGGCCACAGCTGATGGAAACACTAAACTATGAGGGGCCACTGCTGGTAAGGGCATTAAACTGTGTGCGGCCACTGCTGGGGTGTCATCGAACTGTACAGGGCCACTGCTGGGGGACAAACTATACAGGGCCACTGTTGTGGTTATTTAACAATACATTTGTATTGTATAGAATTTGAAAGGAATGCGGTCCTTCAAATTTTTTCTATGTGTAGCCCATTTGCCTGGCCGTGTTAGAGACCCTTTAGTTAGCCATAGTCAGTCAAAAGCTGTAAAGATCTTCTGTCAGCCATTTATAAAGGAGTTAGAGCTGGAGTCGGGTGTGAAAAAATAGAGTAGTTGGAGTACTTGTAGTTTGGCCTACCGACTCCATAGCTCAGCTAGAAACATTCACATTTTCAATAATTGTCCTAATTTAAGAGGATTATTATCTATAAAACAGAATAGTAAGAAGGGGGTCTTGTAAGAGCAGAAACAGCATTGAAGGAACTTGTATTATCTCTTGTACCTACAATGGATGGCGTTCATTGAAATACCCAATTGAAAGTCTTCCTTATGTTGAAGGACGGTAAAATTATCAGGACAGACAAGAAACAGTTTGGTGCTAGTGATATAAACAAGTTGCATCTCCACCACAGTATGCAAAGTAGACCACAATAGGTAACAGACTGAAGATTTTTTATATTCAGCACATTAATAACTAACAGAAGAAAAAAACTCCAGTCCTAGGAGACATTCATGCTTCTCCTGCACTCTTGAGCTCGAATCAATTTTCTTTCAGTCGATAACTAGCGCAAAGGTTCTAACCTTCATTTGTGCTCCAAATACTCAATTGGGGATGTAGAACACATACCAATTAAGCAATTCAGCTAAAATAAGGAGGCCATGAATCAGCGGAGCTCCTCTTCCAGCCCGCGGGGATGGTGGGTTAGAAGCTTGGGGAAAAGGTAATTTATTGAGCTTAATACTTTGTGAAATGTTCTCATGATAATAAGATTGTAAGATCATTTTAATATCTGGAGTCATGTTGAAAAGGTCATTTCTCATCTTTTTACACCTACCTTAGTCCTGTAAATTGGATCTATTCAACAGAAGGAAGGGGTTTTATCAGACATCTTTCTAATACGTGGATAATGAATCAAGAGACCTTATACATGAGATCACTAAAATGTAGGAACAGGATTTCAGATTTATGGCTCCTGCACATTGCTGTACTACAGCTTCCTGCAGATATCACTGTGCAAAGGATGGGATCAGACCCTACCTTAGTAGATTAGGAAAGCTTTGGAAAAAGGCCTTTCTGGTCTCCAAGAACAGGATGAATTCCTATTCTTCTTTATTAAACATATGGTTCATTCAAGGAATGGTGCTACAGCAACATGCATGAACCATTAACAGTGGTAAGGTGTGGTAGGTAAAGCAGTGGGCTCTGTTTACCAAGTTATCTCCATGTCACAGAACTTAAGAATAGGAATTTACTTATGAAAAATGGACAATGACAATGCTAGCTTCTCAGTATCTAACAAGGATATCAAACTCTTAATATGAACAGAACAACAGCTTTTTTTATTTGCATAGTTAAAACACTAGCCATAAACGCTTAGTTGAAATGCTAGTTATAAGAATATTACAATGATGTAAATTCCCATGCTATCTGCTAAATATAGCATGATGGATTGTCATGAGAATGCCTAAACTAGTAGCAGAAGATTTTTCCATGCTTTGGAGGTGAAAATGTCAGAGCAATGCAACATTTCATTGTTAAAATCATAGAATTGATAATGAAAAGCTTTTGTCCTTATATCCAGCAGACAATGGCTATTGATAGAGGTAAAGGATTTAGTTATGCACTTGTCTGCATCTTCCGCCAGAATTTTAAAGGTGACAGCTGTAGACAAGGTCAGAGGAGCCTTACCCAACCATACAAAGCCAAAAATGTGGCCAGTTGCCCAACCAGCCGTAACCTTTACCTTGTCTAATGGTTTACAGAAAACTATGGCAGATAAATGCGTGAAATTATTATTTGATTTGTGCCAAAAGGTGAAAATGATGATGCATGCCATAAGTGTACTATAATTCGCAACTTTTCACTGGACAGAGTTAAACAGGAAGGAGTATGGCCAACAAATGGTCTGGTCAATTTACCTATAGTCAGATTTCATTTCCTGGCTTTAAATAAACCTGGCCCATTTCACCTCAACAATCTTCAGTTTAATACCCATATATTAAAAAAGACCTAACAAATCTTCCCCTATAATTATAATGAAAAACTATAATTACTACCAGTGGTGTACGCAAGTGGATGGTTATATGGTTAAAACCACCTTGAAGTCGTCCTGCCTCACCACTACTCTCCTGATGTGCTGAGAAAGTAATGATGATTTATAATCAATGATGATTATAGGACTATACTGTACTATACCTCCCCTCTTTGCTACCAAATGCTATACTATTAAGTATTGCTTCAAGGAGAGAATATGATGCCTCATATGCAGGGGCGTAACTACCGGGGTAGCAGTGGTAGCGACTGCCACAGGGCCCGGAACATTACGGGGCCCGGGGCCCTGTGGCAGTCGCTACCGCGAACCCCACAATCACTGCTATCGTTATACTCCGGGGTCTTTTGAGACCCCGGAGTATAACGATCGGGGGCACAGGGGAGGTGAGCGAACATAAAAAACACAGTAACTCACCTATCCACCGCTCCGCAGGCTTCGGGCCTGTTTGGTGACGTCCCAGACGTCAGCCGACGTCATTATGCGTCGCGACGCCGGCCTGGATCGCGCGAGATCCGACAAGATGGCCGAAGTAGCGCACGGGAGTGCACCGGAGCGAGGAACAGGTAAGTTGCAGTGTTTTTTATGTTTCTATCCTCCCCTGGGTCTCCGATCATTATACTCTGGGGTCTGAAAAGACCCCAGAGTATAATAATCGTTCATGGGTGGTCCACTATGGGGCACAATACTGTGTGCAGGGGCCACTATGGGGCAAACTACTGTGTGCAGGGGCCACTATGGGGCAAACTACTGTGTGCAGGGGCTACAATGGGGCAAACTACTGTGTGCAGGGGCTACTATGGGGCAAACTACTGTGTGCAGGGGCTACTATGGGGCAAACTACTGTGTGCAGGGGCTACTATGGGGCAAACTACTGTGTGCAGGGGCCACTATGGGGCAAACTACTGTGTGCAGGGGCCACTATGGGGCAAACTACTGTGTGCAGGGGCTACTATGGGGCAAACTACTGCGTGCAGGCGCCACTATGGGGCAAACTACTGTGTGCAGGGGCCACTATGGGGCAAACTACTGTGTGCAGGGGCCACTATGGGGCACAATATTGTGTGCAGGGGCCACTATGCGGCATAATACCTTGTCCAGGGGCCACTATGGGGCATAATACCGTGTGCAGGGGCCACTATGGGGCATAATACCGTGTGCAGGGGCCACTATGGGGCATAATACCGTGTGCAGGGGCCACTATGGGACATAATACCGTGTGCAGGGGCCACTATGGGGCAAAATAGTGTGCGCAGGAATGCGGTTTGTGTGTGGGGGGGGGGGGGGGCGGCAACTTGGGAGGGTTGGGGGGCCCCATGTCAAATGTTCGCCTTGGGGCCCAGCCATTCCTAGTTACGCCACTGCTCATATGCCTACATTACACCTTAGACGGACCTGCAGGGACCCAATGTTCTGCCATAAAGGACTAAAGCATTTGACTTCTGAAAACAATTGTCTTCTATGACTATGGGCTGTGAATATGGAATCTGAAATGTAAAATCTTATACAATATAGTAGCCTTAAGGGCTATTTCACTTACGAACAAGGAATATTGGGGTAACAAGACTTGGGGCAGTATAGCAACCAGCAAATACCCAGGTTACTGGATACAGAAGACAGGTAAGGCAAAGCAATTCCAGAAATGAAGTCTTCTCATTACTGTGTAATGTAAAAGCCACTCAAATGGTTGGGTAGTTGTATTCCCACATGCAAGACAATCAAGTCACACAACATTACAAATAAATAGCTACAAGCAATGTTTCCCAAAGTTTAATCAACAAAGTCACTAAAGCAAGCGGCACAGATAAAATACTGGCTCCTGAAAACTTGTACTGACAGAACAAGACGTATCTGTGTAGTGGGATTCCTTCAATGTTCACCCCCAGTCACATGCGTAAGGAGAGCAGGGGTGGGGGGTTTGGGGAAGCTTCATAATAAAAGGTTGATTAATTATGCACTGTATCTGGGACTGCATATCATGAAAATCCCATTCTTGTTTACTCAGCTAATTCACTTTTTATGAGTGTTTAGGCTTTAAAGCAAAACAAAGCACTAATTACCCAATTAACGAGCAATTAAGTTACTGCAGCCTAATAGCCTGTACAGTGGCTGCCTTTATGAGCTTGATGGTGAGTTAGAGACCCATTAAACAAATTTATACACAGCTGTAGCAGGCACGACATACCAAGAGATGTTACATTATGCTCTGGGTTTTTTCTTCACTCGGCAGCCTGCTTCACTGGGGGAGTTGAGACTAGTTACATTATAATGTACGCAAACCCCCACACCCTTCATTACAGGCTACAAGCAAGCTTATAGCAGAGCTCCCAACTGGGAGCAGTGCTGAAAGCAACAGGAATTTACATCCGACAAAGGCCCGGGTGATGTAAATTCAGATGATCTAAATTATTATGTATTGGTACGACAGTGACATTTTCCCATACAGCTGGGGAGTGAAAAAGATACAATAATAACACGGGTATAGAGTAATATGTGCCTTCTCATAGCACATTACAAGGCAGCTTCCATTTGTGTGGAAAGACTCAGCCCTAATATGTGGATTCATCGAGATAATTAAAGTTGTCGAAAAACTTTTCAGTATGTCTAACATTTCCTTCTTGCGGTATCTTCTAATTTCCTAACTGATAGAAATTGCCAGAAGCCTTGTCCAGATTTGGTGGAGTGTTATGGAGAAGTACAACCAGCCAACACATCTACCACCCAAGCTACTGTCACTTTATTACCGCAGTTGTATTACACTACTCAGCTACAAGTCCCAACACACAGGGAATCTTAGCCATGAAACAACACAGAAGTAATACTATTCCTATAAAAATTATGATCAACCACATTTGGCGAAGACTTTTCTACATTTTCTGGGCTTGAACAACAGGGCTGTGGAGTCGGTTACGCCAAATTACTGACTTAGACTCCTCTATTGTTCCACAGCCCGACTCACACTCAGCCTCCAACTCTAACAATAAACGTCTGAGAGCCGCAGAAAGTCAGAAGTAGTAACAAATCATCTAATTCATTAAAAGCCAGTAATTGAATTTCTATGAAAGTAAATATGCAGCAAACTATGTAGCTACACATATATACATATATTATTTTATATTAATTTATACAATACTAAAAATTGTATAATTAAAAAATCATCATTTTGTTATGAAACCAGAGTTGACTTTTTCTGACTAAGACTCCACAACCCTGCTTAACCACCTCAGCATAAACTTCTGTTCGTATTATTTTAAAAGGCCTTCTTTAGATTTATATGAGGACCTATTGTATACCTTGAAAGGAAGGCTGCGATATACCACACTGTATACGGTGGGATACATTGCTACTATGCTATTTCATACCACAAAAAAAAGATATATCAAAAGATACAAGGATTTACAAAAAGGGCATTCTCTGACCTCCAATGGGTGGATGTAGATCTATAGATACATTTGGTGTATACACAGGGATCTTTTCCCAGATATACACCACATGTAGTCTCCAAACTAGATGTGAACAGCGCCTAATCCACCTGTTGTCTGTGCAGGAATAATTAGAATCAAAACAATGATCAAAAACCAATGCAACCTGACATTGTTTCTTGCGCTTTTTGCCATATGGCACACATGAGAAGGTGTGGGGCTGGCCTAATCAGAGAAGAATTTCAGAGAGTACCTGCGAGATAATGAGAATCTGATTTTGGTTTAAGCCACTATAGAGGCGAGTGTCAGAATCTGAATGCAATATTCTTTTCCTCATTAGCACATTTCCCATGTAGACCTTCAAATGCGCTAATAATTAATGAGTCTGTGTCAGAAAATGAATAAAAGATGCCTCTGATGCTTCACTGTACGCGGCTGACCTTTCACAGTGTCTACTGTATTAATATATTCTTGTGTTGTCAAGATTCAAAGAGCTAACTGCCTCATGAATTATTTATCAACACAAAAAGTCTTAACCAGAAACAGTGTTAACATTAATTTCTAACCCTCTGTGTCACAGCAAAGCCTGCCTGCGCTCCATAATTGAATTTTACTCTTAGACATGTAATCAGGGATGCCGCTAGTGCTGCTTTAAGAGCCGCTGCGGCAAGACAGGCCTGCCAGCAGGGCCCCGTGTACCTTGGACCACATATCTGGGGTGTTGTTGAATGAAGCCAAACACCTCATCCATCTAATCTGAACAAATACAACTAAATTTTATATTGATGTTAATGTGGCTGCCCAGGGAACCTGCCACATACAAAGAGAAAAGAATATGGAGTTATACTCCAAAGGCCATTCCCACCTGAAACCAGCAGTAAATACAAGTCCAAGTCCAAGGTTGTCTTCTGGCAAGTTGCAAAAAAATTCTATTCAGCAATTTCTTAGTAATAATAACTATTAATATCACCCTTTACATTACACTTTTTATACTCAGCCCAAAAAAATTCCACTAGGACACAAGCCTAAAAAATCCAATGTAGGGATGCCCAGATAATCATACACAGTGATGTCAGCATAATCCATCCCCTAGGTAATGACAGGGATTAAATTCCACACTGGTTCACTTAACTTCCACCTAGGTCTATATGGCACCAGCAGTCACTGAGCAGCAAGTCTATATCTATATCTAAGTCTACTCTGTATCATACAAGTCACCATGAATGCAAATGGTCATATATTCCTTATGTCATCACTATAAGTGATAGGCTATGAAGATCTTTCACAGTAGCTCATGCATCTACTGTATTTTCCTAATATCTAATGAACTGTGATTCAGTAAGTTCATCAAGCCGAGATGAAATACATGGAAAACATCAAAATGCTGGCTCATGTTATTTTTGAGTGAAAATCTATACCAATTGGTAGATTTTAAGGTCAAATAGAGTTAAAGGGTTTATGCTAAGTGTACAATTTATCTTCTCAACAGGATGGTGGATAAATTGTAGAATGGTGGCAGGCCCACCACATGAAAATGAGGGTACCTTGTAACCTCCTCTGAATTAAATAGTGGTGGGGTAGGTGCTTTGCTGGTCTAATAATCTCTAATTAACTGCCGAAGGGAAAACAACTACAGTGCTCTGCTATTTGCGGCAGTCCAAAACAGTTGAATGGAGTAGCAGCACGCATGTGCCACCACTGCTTGAATGAGGACTCCAGCGATAATACCCTCAGTAGTCTACTACTTATACCCTTATACTGTGGATAGCACACAAGTTGGAATCTTGGCAAAGGTCAAATGTAGCAATTTTGCCCTACTCATAATTCAATGGAAAAAATGTAGTTCTTTTGCAGGTAAATTGAAAACGTTTTCACAATATGCAGACTAGATTAAATAAAATCTCATTCACTTTGCTGGGACTGTAAAATACAGGATTTTTTTTTGGTGCTGGCCAAGGCCAAAAATGCAATGTTTTTGCAACAAGTAGCCTCAGCTTTAAAGGGTTTGTGCTATTAGAGAAGCTCATCCCCACAGAATAGGGGATGTTATGTCACTAGGTGTTCCAACCACTGGGTCCCCCAACGATCAGGAGAATGGGGAACCAATGTTCCCCCTGTGAATGAAGTGCCAGTGTGCATGTGTGATTAGTACTCCACTGCTATGGGAATGCAATTTTTTTCACAAGTCCCTGCAGCCCCATAGATGTGAATGGAGCAGTGATGTGATGTGACACTTGTGACCAATTCTGGAGAATAGGGGATGAGTGTCTCCAAAGACAAAACCCCTATATGCTGGCCATATACAAGGTAAAAGATAGTAGTACCAGTTTAAAACCCAACATAAGATTGTCTTCTTAAGCTATATCCTTTTAAAAAATAGCAGCAGATTTAACACAAAATGCAACTGACACTGCCCCTTTAAGTAGCAGACTGGAACGAATAGTCAAGATAAAAGTGAACAGCTTAAGGGGCTTAAGAGGCATCAAACTATAGTGTTTCAAGACTAATGGCAGCGCCTTTCCTGGCTCCCTGAGCACATATTTCAAATATGTATAATAAAAATTTGCACAGCTGCCAACTGCAAAGCAACGCACAAATCCACTAAATACTGCTATGAAAAGGTCTTAGTGAAGTCTGCAAAATAAGGTTTAGGGAACAAATCCACTGGCTGCAAATTATCAGAGGGTAAATGTTACCCCTGCAAAGCCCGAGATAACCATGGCACAGGGGGGCTTTAAAAATGTCCCCACCTTCTAGTGCTAAATTCCATGAAGCAGACTTTTTCCAAGTGCTGGAAACACTTTCACATAATGACCATCTGTTCACTTAAATCTCCTGCCAAGACTGGAATTTATTAGCTGTCCTTAGCTCCTTTGCTGCTCCGGCAGGAGAGAGGTTAAGCACTTACAGGAGGCTCCAGCACACTCAGAAACGACCTGATCCCCAACTGACTTGTCCAGGGCGGCTGCACAAATGGAAAACTGGTGGCAAAGCCAACTGGAAGCTGAGAAGTTTATACTGCAGCACAGCAAATTAGGTTTTAACATGAGTGATATGTTGGGACAGACTTTTCAGGCCAACCAGACTCTCGGCAGAAGATTTAATCCCCCTATTACAAATCACAAGACATGGCAAGTGAAATTAAACCGCTAACTGCCATGACTCTACTTCCAGTATGTTCTGCCTAATTCTCTCTTGCTCATTGGGTAAGACATGAATAGAGAAAGGCTTGCTTGCAGTACAGAGGGATAAGGCAGCCCGATGGAAATTGGAGAAGTCTGCCAAAATACATGTTGGATCATAACTCTAATACAGGATGCAAACGAGAACTGCAGCAAGCGTGTGTTCAGGTCACAAAACACTGGGCCAAGTCTGCTTTGCACCGCTTCTAATTGTATATATTTAAGCAGCATCCATGTTACTGCTCAAGAAATAACAAAGGGATTAAGCAAAAATCCCTCAAAGGCAATATGTCCAATATGCCCCTGCTTGGCATTCACATAACGTGTACACCGCAAGCCTGGATCTTGTTTTATTATTATTATTTAATCTCCCTCTGCAATACATCAGACTAAGCTCGTAAAAATCACTCTGTTATGCTCTTTTAAAACAACACGACACCATCTCTGGCAGTTATGACATAACCCCGCAGACTGTTCTTGTTACTGGACTGTTTTAAGTGCCTCCCTAAATGTGAATCCAATTACCAGAGCCTTTGTTTTCCTTAACAAAGGAACTGTGTTTTGGGGTCTGTGTCATCTGGATTCAATCAGCTCTGGAGAAGGGAGCACTGTATAAACCACCTCAGGATACCTTTTAAAACCGCTTTGGGGAAGGTGCAAGAGGTGAAAGAGTAAAGGGTTTGACTGCTTCTCTTCATCAAGCCGACAAGTGTAAAAGAGGCTCCATGAGAGCCCCAGGAAAACGCACTTGGTCCAAATTCAGAAAGTCAGTGCAATGACTCTCTGCGGAATGAAGCTGGCAGATTGAATCAAAGCCCTCTCGAATGGCCTAGGGTTACAGCATTTTTGGATTCTTCATTAGATCTCACGGATGGAAACAGTAAACAAATACAATACTGTTTCGGACAGAAAAAAATGAAACTGCAGAGTGCGAGGAAAAATTGAAGAAAAGGTGATTGCAGAGTTCTGTTTCTAATTACACTCAATATCAATGCTACATATATGGTGGGAGTGCGCACAGCTTGCCTTCTAATGGGAAGACATCCCAGGGTTGTACAACACTATGTGCTGGCCTCAGGTCTCCCTCACTCAACAGGAATGTCTGTTCATGCTCCCTGGCCAAACTGAAAAAAGGCTTCCCTCGCCATATTACTATGACAAAGCGCCAAATCATTCCCATAAATGCTCAATCACTTTCTCACTCTAGATGTAGACAGAGGTACTTAACCACGTTATGCATATGGAGGAGCTGAAGGCTGGAGAAAAAAAATAACACCTTTCATTCAATATGGACCCCCTGAATTGTTTACAGGATTTCCTCTAGCTTCCTCAAGCCAGTGCCCTGGACATTGATCCAACTGACTGAGTGTATTGGTGGTGATAAAGACACTTTTCCCGCCGACACCCCTCCATTGTCCTTACTCTCCCCTCCCCATTAAACGTTCTCTTTTTTCATCTTTTGTTTATTCTTCTACTGTCTCTCTTTCTGTTCGCCTCTTATACTCTTGCAAATGTGATATAAAGAGTTCTGCATGACTTTTGATGTTTAGCATTGTTACCTGTTTTTTGTTTGTATGCAAAAAATTTTTTGAGTACTTTAATGCAAAAGCCATCTTGTCTCCCCACACCCATGGAGATAGGCCTTCATGAATGTGTGGTTTCCTTGTTATATCTTGCACAAATTCTCAAAGACCAAATGAACCAGAATTACATTCAATACAGAGGTGTAAATAGAATTCTTTCAGATGTATATTTTGACAGATCTATTCATAATATTTTTGGAGTAGGAGGTTGTAAAAAACCAATGACAACCTATAATAAAGACTTCTAACTTTAGGCCGAGACCCCACGTTGCGGAAAGGCAGCTTTTTTTGTTGCAGATTTTGCTGCGGTTATTTGATCCAAAGCCAAGAATGGCTATGATTGGAATGGGAAATATATAGGAAGTACTTATATTTCTACCTTCTGCTCAATCCACTTCTGGCTTTGCCTCAAAAAACTGCAGCAAAATCTGCAGCTACAAAAAAAGCTGTGTTTCTGCAACGTACGACCTCAGTCTTAGGCCATATTCCACATTCCTACCACATGGACCTCGTCTACAGCATCCATTGACTAGGTCTGTTCCATAAAGCAATGCCCCAAACGTTTTACTGGAGAAATCCTGGATTAGAAATGGGAATCATAGGGAGTACAAAAGAATGATTGAGTTTTGCAGGTAGAGCTATTCCCCACAATTTTATTAAGATATCTTGCGTTGAACTCAATGGGGTTTTCCCACATTAGAAACTTATCCCCTATCCACAGCATAGGGGATAAATGTCTGATCACTGGGGCAATACTATATGTCTTTTATGGGTTCTTACCCTTTAAGATCCACACCTAGTTTTGGCTCCAAAAACTGCATCACTTAAGTCTGTGTGTGTAATGTGTATCCTTATCCTAGCTCATATACTTTTTTTTGTGACAGTAATTGGTTGTCTAGTGTTTTTCTATTCTATTGGATTTTCATTTTAATATACCCAAGTAGCAGATATTTCACTTGAGTCTACAGATCAGCTGTTTGAAGGGGCCACACTGCTTGCAGCCTCTACATTCTTCACATTAGGCTGAACTCCATTCATTTGAATGAGACTAAGCTGCAATACCCAGAAGCGATGAAACTAATATACAGTGTTGTGTTATACACAGCGGGAACAATGTAGAGGCTGTGAGCATTGTGGCCCATTCAAACAGCTGATCATCAGGGATGCAGAAAATGGCATAAAAGATACCAGGCAAACACTATTGCTGGATTCTTAGAAGCATCCTTTCCTTCCTTTTGCCCCCTTGCAATCGAGGCAATTGGTGATTTATACCTATATTGAATAGCATTCATAGTCTTTAAATAAAAACCAAAAATAACTAAAACATAGGTAAGTACACATCTACAATAAAGCCTCAAAGTTTCTGTATAGGCATTTTTAAGATGTGACTTGTTTAGTAACAGGCCTTAGATTCCCAGGGTACAAGGAGCATCTTGCTCAATACTCACAGGGAATGAAAGATTTGTGCTCTGTGAAACAGAGCTGTGTGCCAAATCCTTTCTAAATCCCCACAACAATGTAATTGCGGTCTCCTTGTCATTATGAGAAATGTTTTTGGTGGCTTGTTTACAAGCTAAATAAATAGCTATGTAAAGCATCTGTCTGCGCCATGCATCTCGACAAGCCTGATTTTCTTTCTCGCCTTTCTTTTTTCCCCCCTAAAGCTTAGAGGCGCGATCATCAAAACATTAAACTCTTTCTTGGTCCACTGATCCTTTCATGTGCTCCACGGAAACATTTGTTTAAACTGTGATAAAAGCTTGTCGATTTCCATGCAGCAGACTGAAGCTAGAAGACCAAGGGGACGTGAGCACTCTGATCCAAGAGAACATGGAAAATGTAAGGCACCTTTTTGTATGACTGATGTTTTCACTTGTGATTATTCTGCTAAAGGACACACGCTTTACAGCCTGGAAAGCAACAGTTTCTCACATGTTCAGCCGATTCCTAGTGTTTCTTTTTTAAGTTGATGAAATGGTTTTATAACACTAACTAAATATAATGTAATAATAGTACACTGGGTTTGCTTTTTAGATCAAAGAATAACTTTTTTGTGTCGCTTCACAGCCATAGAGGTCTACATGAGTAAATGTTATTTATTAAAGCCTTTCTCTGGGACTGCAATATTGATGGACAGTTGTCAGGATAAGCTTTCAATACCAGATCGGTGGGGGTCCAACCTGTGCTTCCCCCCATCGGTCAGTTCTTTGAAGGGGCTGAAGAGTTTAGTAGCTGCAGTGCAAGATATTGCAGCTTCTTCCAATGAGATAGTGTGACAAAACCGGGGTGCAAGAGAGCTTGCAAATGCCAAGATGCCAAGTGTTCTGGCTCTTCTCACTGAACCCTATACAATATAGTAAATGAAATCTGGCACTCATAGATAAGTATTCAGTCATGTATTGGTTTATTGCAATCCAGGACACTACATGTACAGTGTGCGATCTTTCAGTCCCACATATGGATATTCCTCAAACAACTGGATTGCAGAAAGCCAAGAATGGAGTATGAAGAGGCAGATGGTCACATCTTATTCATGTGGTATCCTGGACTGCAATAAATGACACGATACTTTACCTCTGAGTGCCTGATTTAGTTTACGATTTCTGCCGAGGAATGGGATAACATTTGGGCACCAGTTTTCCTGGGAGGGCAGTGTATATTCTCTATGAGAATATGATATATGTACAAAGCCTCCTCTTTGGTGTGAACTGACAGTTCCAATGTTCTCTCCTCTGCCTACCAAGAACACATGCACCCACAGTTAACTTTAATGTTCATGAATAGTAGGGGGGCTCAGGGGCATATAGTAAGTGCAGTAGCAGCAGGTGCTACCTGGCCCAGGACCCTGATGTGGCCCCACAGGTCCCTCTACCACTTTAAATACACCACCAGGGTAAATGGCAAAAAGGTATGGCCCAGGAGCTTCAAGTTACTCCTTGGGGGTGGGGATGACCATACACACAGGGGCGTAACTTTAATTTCCTGGCCCCCAAAGCAATATATGCAATGAGGCCCCTATATACCATGTGCCTTGTGTAAATCGTTGCAGGCCTACAACTATCTGCAGCCACAAAGGTATGCTTCTCCATGTGCATATAGTTACCATTAAAGTAAATCAGCTATGCATATAATGCAGACACTTTCTGTAGCAGTTTTAACTAGTACATAGAAGAACTGAACTAGGAACTCCCTAACTAAATGTCCTGCTAAATCAGATTTCCCTTATAATGGGTTTTCTAAATCAGGTAACCACTTCAATGTAGTTTTGCAGTAATGCAGAAACAGGGAGTTAAAATTGTCCCTGTGTGTGCCATGGTCATTGGGTCTATGTTTGAGGCGCTTCTACTTATCAAAAGGGCGACATTATTAAACTTGTCACACTTTTTCTGATGCAATCCAGAAATAGTAAAACTTCAAAAACACCCTGAAGTGTAGATTTTTTTTATGCAATTATATCACAAAAATGCCATGACTGGAACATGTAGGTCCTACATTATGGGAGGCTGGCAGCAGTGAGTGAGACATCCTTACGATCCTCAACCATTTTAATATAAAATGTTACATATACTATATACTAATACTTAAGGGTTAGCCATTTTAAAAAGTCCTAAATGTCTGATCCTAGAATTATTTTAGTCACAATTATTCTGAATGTTACATAGAAAATGTTATTTTGTGCTTTCAGCATAATTGAAGAACACTGAAAATATAAAAAAACAAACACACACACGCGCACACACACGCGCACACACACGCACACACACACCATGTGGAAATGCAGTTTTGTGACTGTCAACTGCTTCAACTAGGTCCAACAAAAAAACAAACACAAAACATTTGCATAAAGAATAAGTGTCCATGTACTATAACTGCCTATTAAACAGGAATGTTATGAAGGGTAACCACATAGGAAGATTGCTCATTTCACTCTCCTCAGGGACTGAAAAATAAATTAATAGACAAATATAAAAACGATAATGATAAGGATTTTCAGTTCTGAACAGGTGTTTTTTTCATCCGTGAAATTGCCAGTTGCCAGGAGAAGACATGGGACCAGCTCGGTTTTATTTCATTCTCAGTTCCTTCCATTAAAATAATAACAGGCTTTATGTTCCTGGAGCTGTAATTAAACAAGTGCTATAGTAGGAAGTGTGAACGCTTGCACATTCAGGGGTGAAAAAAGAAACAAAAAAGCACAGTGAAATGAATGCTCACATAGCAATTGCAGGTAAGGA
The DNA here is from genome assembly GCA_947044405.1 of Leptodactylus fallax. Classification (NCBI taxonomy): domain Eukaryota; kingdom Metazoa; phylum Chordata; class Amphibia; order Anura; family Leptodactylidae; genus Leptodactylus; species Leptodactylus fallax. Next base: position 7,921,509 of record CAMRHE010000039.1, on the reverse strand, counting down.
TGCTTTATCTGTATTCTATGGTTTTAACTTTCTCTTTTTCAATTAATGTCTGCTAAGCACTGAACCAGATATTATAACAAAATACTATCAGCAATCCTAAAGATTGCTAGCCAGTACTGCAGTATGCATCAAAAAGGAAGAGGTGTGCCTTTAAGAGGACAAAGGACAAATTGCGCAAGGGATCTATCTACAAGAAAAAAAAAGTGGGAGTAACTATGAGAAGGAAAGAGGAAGGAAAAGAACATGGGCAGGGAAAAGAATGAGGCATAGGAGGAAAAGGACACTGACACCTTACAAGCTCACTTTGGCATGTGATAATTCATTGACGCTGTCCTGCAATCTAAGTATAGTTGACAATGTTTCATTATTGTAATCTAAAAGTGTCCCACACACACACTAGACGAAACCAAATGTGTATGTAGACATCCCACATTCCTTTTGAATCATGCCCACTATGAACTAAGGCTGGTTGATTTTTAGTTTCAATAATTTTTATTTGGTTTTCACAATAAATGTAAGAACAAAATTGACATATATTGCACTATACATTCTGATTTGGATTTGTCCATGGTAAATTTTTGAATGGTACATCAATGAGACAAAAGATAAAAATTGTATAAGTGTTGAACAATAACAATAGCAGTAACAAGAACATGTAGGCACTTTATTAGGGTTAGCGTGAGACACTTCATAGACAGTCTCATAGACAATCTTTCATACTTTCTACCTCTTCTCTATTTCCTACATCTCCACACCCATTGCGATATACAAGAGTGGACTCTATACAACTCCATGGCTCCCATTATGTGGCAAATCGAGAGTGAATCCACGCATCCCATACCTTTTTAAAGCTATGATATGAGTCATTTCCTAATGCAATTAACTTCTCGTAGGCATATGTAGTATTAATAGCTTGCAACAGTGTGGAATCAGACGGAGGGGTCACCGATCTCCAACATTGCACCAACAATAATTTAGCTATAGTCAAGATCTTACACAGGAGTTTTTTAAAGTTATTCCATTCCTCGGGAATTCCAATCAATAGGATGGCCAGAGGAGAGGCGTATGGGAGGTGAAAATTAAATATTTCTGATAGCATATCAAAGACTCTATTCCAATATCCATGAATAATGGGACATTGTCCCAAAATATGGAGAAGGGTTCCTCTCCCCCCACATCCCCTCCAACAGTTTCCAGAGACGGAAGGGTATATCATTTGTAAAGTGGAGGGGGTCCGGTACCACCTCAATGTAATTTTCATCGCTGTTTCTATGTGGGTGCTACATTTTAAGGATGAGTGACTTAGCTTAATTGCCTGTTCCCACTCATCCAAAGTAATGACTCTTCCCAAATCCCTCTCCCAACAACGGAATGGTATTGATTTAGTAAAAGTCGCTATTCCATCCATTTTGTCATATAGAAACCGTAATCCCCTCATCTTAGTCGACAACCAGGTGAATATTGTACTACTGTGGGGTAGTTGCGATACTGGATTCTTAGATATAAAGTGACATATTTGAGAGTACTTAAGGAAGTCACCACCATGAACCTCAAATTTCCGTGTAGTATCTGTAAATGATAAAATTTGTGTGGTACCGGATTGTAAATGGGAGACCCGTGTAATCCCTCTCGCCTCCCACCCTGAAGTTACCAGGTCCTCTATTGCCCAGGCCAGAAGTGACAAAGGCATCTCCGAGGTACAAAAATGACTTGTAGGGTTTGCTTTCCCGTGGAGCAGCTTCCATGCGGTCATTGCCGCTTGCATGATTGGGGAGAAGGACTTAGGCGTAGGAATGTTCCAGAAGGGCGCCCACAGGGCATCTGTCAACTTTAAGGGATATATAAACGAATGCTCGATATGTAACCATGGAACCGAGGTATCCGCTGATCTCCATCTAGCACATTGCGTAACCAAGGATGCTATGTAATAATTCTGTACCACTGGTACTCCCAGTCACCCCGCCTCTTTTCGTTTAAATAGGAAGCTTTTATTAATTCTGGGTCTCTTTCCACTCCATATGTATTTCGAAATCATCCTTTGCATGGTTTCGAAAAACGAAACCGGGATGGATATCGGGAGTGTGCGAAACAGGTACAAGAGTCTAGGCAGTAATAACATTTTGAAGGCTGCGACCCGCCCCATCCAAGACACATCTACTTTGGACAGTCGCTCCATCTCATCCTGCATTATTTTCAACATGGGTGTATAATTATGTCTATATAGGGCCCCTAAAGAGGGTGTCACTTGTATCCCCAGATATTGAACGCCATCCCTCCTCCAATCAAAGTCATATTGCGATTGTAGGGGTTGCAGCAAGGGGGGAAGAATATTTAAAGGTAAGGCTTGTGACTTGGCCATATTTAGTTTATAAAATGATAGGTGCCCAAATTTAGCAATAATCTCCATAAGTCGGGGAATAGATTTTTGCGGGTTGGACAGGGTAAGAATGATATCATCTGCATAGAGTGATATAAGATGAGTTTTGTCCCATATAGCAATACCATTCACCTCTGGGTCTAGTCTGAGTGATTGGGCCAGTGGTTCCATCGAAAGAACAAATATCAGCGGCGAGAGGGGGGCACCCCTGTCTAGTCCCGTTCGTTATTAAAAAGGGATCTGACACTACCCCATTAGTGAATACTCTTGCAGATGGTGCAGAGTACAGCGCCTCAATTGCTCTTAAAATAGCTCCCGTGAACCCCATGCCCCTGAGCACCAAGAAGGCATACGACCAGCAAATCCTGTCAAACGCCTTCTCAGCGTCCAATGCGAGAACCACCGCCTCCATCCTTCTAGAGTTAATGTGGTGTATAATATTTAAAATGCGTCTAGTATTGTCGTATGAATGCCTCCCCTTCACAAATCCCACTTGGTTTATCAGGCTCGGAAGACAAGCCGCTACCCTATTCGCTATAATTTTGGCATAAATTTTTAAATCTGAGTTTAATAGGGATGTTGGTCGAAAATTTTGGGGGCTGATGGGAGGCTTGCCCGGTTTAGGCAATGTCACCACCAGGGCCTCCTGATTTTCTCTTGGAATAGTGCCGGAGTCCACCGCAGCCGTTAAAAACGACAGCAGCGGGCTTAACAGGAGTGGAGAAAACTTTTTGTAATATTCGTTAGTAAGGCCATCTGGGCCCGGGGACTTTCGAGGTGGCAGCGACTTGACTACTGATAGCAATTCTGAAGGTGAGATGGGCTCAATCAAAGAGTCCAGTTGTGTTTCTGTGAGTGTGGGCAATTGAGTACTTGCGAGAAACTTGGCAATTTCTTGTTTCGTTGGAAGCGTTATAGAGGAATCCTCTCTAATGTTGTATAAGTCTTCATAGAAAGCTTTAAAGGCATTGGCGATGCCTCTAGGATCATAAATTTTGTGTGTGCCATCTTTGCTTTGGAGAAATGGGATTTTGGACCGTGTATGTTTTTGTTTAAGTTTGGACACTAGAAGCTTCCCTGCCTTGTTAGATTGAGAGTAATAAGTCGCTTTTGCCCTTTTCAAGTTTTTCTCATAGTTATGCAGTAGACAGGCTGTCAGTTGATGGCGTAGTGTCGCCAACTGTGCTGCATTGGAGGGGGAAGGAGATTTTTTGTTCCTATTATCGATAGATTTTATTTGGTGCAGTAGGCGATCAATTTCTGCTAACCCAGTTTTCTTTTCAATGTGTCCTAGACGGATAAATGTTCTTCTGATAAAAGCTTTATGTGAGTTCCATAATATGTCAGGGCTAGGGGCACAGGGAGCATTGGTCTGAAAGAATTCCTTCAGATCATTTTCCAAGATTGTTTTATATTTTGGCTGTGACATTAAGAATTCATTGCACATTCATACGTATGCTCTAGGGCATTCATATTTTTCTCTGAGAGTCAAGGTTATTGCTGCATGGTCTGACCATGTTATTTGTGAAATATCTGACTTCACGGCCAGGGGAATACTAGTTTGTTCTATTAAGAATAGATCTATTCGTGAATAACTGTTATGAACCGTAGAATAGTAGGTGTAATCTTTTTCGGTATTATGCAGGATACGCCATGCATCAAATAAGTCATGACGCCATATAGCCTGCGAGAATGAAGGATGACGTGTCGTTGTGCCAGAAGTAGTGTCTGCCACTGGGTCCGGAGCCATGTTAAAGTCTCCCATTAATACTAAGCATCCTTGCTTTTTTCTCTCCACTACTTTCATAAGTCTCCCCAAGAAAGACACCTGCCTTCTGTTCGGGGCGTAAACCGAAACCAATGTGTATCTGACATTATTAAGGATACAGACTAATATGACAAATCGCCCTCCCGGGTCAGCATGATGGGACACCAGCTGAAATGCCACTGAATCTCTGATCCCAATTAGTGTTTCCCTGCGCTTGGAGGAGCAATGTGCGTGAAACATATGTGGATATGCTGAATGTTTGATTCGAATGGCATCTATCTCTAAAAGATGTGTTTCTTGAACTGCAAGAATGTCACAGCCTTGAGCTCGGGCCTCTCGCCACAAATGGGCTCTCTTTTGAGGGGAGTTCAAACCTTTCACATTCATGGACATAATGTTAAGTACCATAATTTACAGTTAGTAATGCTACAATAGTCTTACCACAACCACCCATATCCAAAATTACCAGTAGCAGGAAGAAGCATATTCGTCTTTGCCATGTGTACTCACAGCGTCCCAAGTGCCAAAACCGAGGAGAAAACAAACTATAAAAACACTGAAACCAGCGGCTAAGCCACCTCAACAAAACAAAGAAAAGAAATGTGGTACAGCGGACCAGCGGCTGTTGTAATCCTGGGGGGATAAGTACAGCAGTAGTGGACATACGGAATCCATTTTAAGGTGAGTCTCTAGCTGTGCAGCCCTTTTGGTGGACGTCTTGGGGTTTTCGTTTGATGCCAACCATCAGACACTGGGCCAGGTGGTAATTTGGGCGTCGGGTCAAGGAGCGGAATGTCCCATTTGTTTAGCAACTGTTTGCCGTCTTCCGGAGATTTGATAACATGAGTAAGGTTGTTTTTAGATATGATCACTCTGACCGGGAATCCCCATTTATATAGGATGTTATGGTGGTGTAGCGTCGTAGTAATAGGGATGAATTGCCTTCTCATTTGTAGAGTTGCGGCCGAAAGGTCGGAGTAGATGGAAATTTTCTGGTATGGGTCAGGTATCCGGCCTATTTTCTGTGAGGTCAGCAGCACCAATTCTTTAGTGCGGTAAAAATGGATTTTTGCTAATACATCTCTGGGCACGGCTTCGTCCAGGTGTGAAGGCCTTGGGATTCTATGCGCTCTATCAATGGTTAAGTCCATTATCGTGAGGTTTGGTAAGAGCGTGCGTATCAGGTCTTGAAGGAAAGCTGTTAAGTTGTTTGCAGATACTGACTCTGGAATCCCTCTAAACTTCAGATTATTGCGCCGCGAGCGGTCTTCCAAGTCTGCTAATTTAGTTTTCAGAAACGACACATCTTTTTCCACCTCATAGTGAGCATCTATAAGAGTATTATGTGATGCAGCAAACTCCGCCATTTTAGATTCCACATGAAACAGTGCGTTTTTGCAATTCCTGGAGGTCTCTATCTAGCGGTTTAACCATTAAAGACATGTCAGTTGTCAGTTATTTACAAAAGGCCATAAGCATGTTTTTCATGGAGGCCTCAGTAAGTAGGCTTTCTGTAGCCGGAATATCTGCAAAAAAGTCGACAGATGGCGGTACAGACAGTGTGGTATCGCTCACCTCCCCTTCTGGAGACTCAGTGTGCTGGAGCCTGGGTTTCTGCTTGACCGGGCTGGCGGTGGGCAAGTGGGGTGTCTCCACGTTGTTTAGGCCTGTAGGCCTCGGTGTGTCGGCAGGAGAAGGCCCCAAACCGCACTCACCTCGGCCCGCCGGGGAGACGGCCCCGGTGCCTCCGGACCTCCGCACCCCATCAGCTGCGGTATTGATGGCTCTGAAATTTTCTGCGGTTTAACCGCAGATTTCCTCTTTCTCGGCATCCTCGAGATTAGCAAGCGTTCCCTGTGCCGTTTAGGTGAGTGAGATCCACGGGCACGTCGCTCTTTCTTGTCGCTGTATAGGACTCAGGCCTGGAGCTTTACATCTATGCGGCCATTCCGCTCCACAGTAGGCTCCGCCCCCCAAGGCTGCTTGATTTTTGTCAAAAAATAAAATCTCAGTTTTTCAAGTTTATGGGCAATTCTTGATTTTAATCTCGATTTTCAGTTTTTCGTTTAAAAAAAGTTGAGTCAGCTGGCTCAAGATCTATCTGATTCAGTTTTCCTCATTCTGAAACTAACTATGGACTACAATGTTGATCATAGTTTGCAACAGGAGGACAAAACTTACATGGAAGACTAACAGGGATTTCACAATTCTGGTGAAAATCAAAATCTTGATTTTTTTTTTTTTTTAATAGTGAATTGATAGAATTATTTACACTGCCCTACTATGAACTGGTTTAATCTGCAGCAAAAGGCACCAGGTATTTAACTATACATTAGCCATCAAGAAAAAAAATAGTCTACCATCAGCATCTTCAACTTTTTTTCTTGCTGAATATATACCCAGGTTGGGAGACTGAGTTGCTTCCATGCATCTTGGTTGGTGCCAACTTGCCTTCTTTTTTGATATACAGTGCCTTGAAAAAGTATTCGGCCCTCTTGAACTTTTCAACCTTTTGCCACATTTCAGGCTTCAAACATAAGGACATAAAATTTTAATTTTTTTGGTGAAGAATCAACAAGTGGGACATAATCGTGAAGTGGAACAAAATTTATTGGATATTTTAAACTTTTGTAAAAAAAAATAAAAAACTGAAAAGTGGGGCGTGCCAAATTATTCGGCCCCCTTAAGTTAATACTTTGTAGCGCCACCTTTTGCTGCGATTACAGCTGCAAGTCGCTTGGGGTATGTCTCTATCAGTTTTGCACATCGAGAGACTGAAATTCTTGCCCATTCTTCCTTGGAAAACAGCTCGAGCTCAGTGAGGTTGGATGGAGAGCGTTTGTGAACAGCAGTTTTCAGCTCTTTCCACAGATTCTCGATTGGATTCAGGTCTGGACTTTGACTTGAACCATTCCATTGTAGATTTTGCTTTATGTTTGGGATCATTGTCTTGTTGGAAGATAAATCTCCGTCCCAGTCTCAGGTCTTTTGCAGACTCCAACAGGTTTTCTTCCAGAATGGTCCTGTATTTGGCTCCATCCATCTTCCCATCAATTTTAACCATCTTCCCTGTCCCTGCTGAAGAAAAGCAGGCCCAAACCATGATGCTGCCACCACCATGTTTGACAGTGGGGATGGTGTGTTCAGGGAGATGAGCTGTGTTGCTTTTACACCAAACATATCGTTTTGCATTGTGGCCAAAAAGTTCAATTTTGGTTTCATCTGACCAGAGCACCTTCTTCCACATGTTTGGTGTGTCTCACAGGTGGCTTGTGGCAAACTTTAAATGAGACTTTTTATGGATATCTTTGAGAAATGGCTTTCTTCTTGCCACTCTTCCATAAATGGCAGATTTGTGCAGTGTACGACTGATTGTTGTCCTATGGACAGACTCTCCCACCTCAGCTGTAGATCTCTGCAGTTCATCCAGAGTGATCATGGGCCTCTTGGCTGCATCTCTGATCAGTCTTCTCCTTGTTTAAGATGAAAGTTTGGAGGGACGGCCAGGTCTTGGTAGATTTGCAGTGGTCTGATACTCCTTCCATTTCAATATGATCGCTTGCACAGTGCTCCTTGGGATGTTTAAAGTTTGGGAAATCTTTTTGTATCCAAATCCAGCTTTAAACTTCTCCACAACAGTATCACGGACCTGCCTGGTGTGTTCCTTGGTCTTCATGATGCTCTCTGCGCTTTAAACAGAACCCTGAGACTATCACAGAGCAGGTGCATTTATACGGAGACTTGATTACACACAGGTGGATTATATTTATCATCATAAGTCATTTAGGACAACATTGGATCATTCAGAGATCCTCACTGAACTTCTGGAGTGAGTTTGCTGCACTGAAAGTAAAGGGACCGAATAATATTGCACGCCCCACTTTTCAGTTTTTTATTTTTTACAAAAGTTTAAAATAACCAATAAATTTCGTTCCACTTCACAATTGTGTCCCACTTGTTGTTGATTCTTCACCAAAAAATAAAAATTTTATATCCTTATGTTTGAAGCCTGAAATGCGGCAAAAGGTTGAAAAGTTCAAGGGGGCCGAATACTTTCGCAAGGCACTGTATACATTACCCACACTATTTATTTTATGGAGAACCAGAGGGTCACTCTAAACTTCTCAAAAAAGAGGAAGATGTATCTAAAACATTTTTCAGACAGTATCATGTTCAATTTACGAATTTATTAAAGGGAAATGGAAGTCTAGCATTGACTTCTGTTTACAGTCAGCATGTTGTATCAGAAGTAGTACCGCGTAATTAAACACAAATTTAGATCAATTAAATCAATTGAATATTTACTGCTCAAAGCAGCTGCTACAGTGCAAATAGTTAATCATGACAGCTCTAAATTAACCTGGCCATAAACCCCAATAAATAACGCAGGGAGGCACACAAACAGTGTTATACCAAAAGGGAACATTCAACTTATAAAGTGGATCATTTCATAACAACATAACAGCAATATATTAGCTAAAAACATTTTACAAGCAATAATACATCACACTAATACTAGCAACTTTATTTCTATAGCCTGTGGAAAACCTACCAATGCACTTAGGTGTTTAACTAGGAATGCAGGATTAAAAAGATTATAGGACTCAGGCTGCCTATATCTGTTATAGACCTGCATGGATGTAGTGCTGATAAGCACATTAATGTACACTCTGTGCCCCCTTTTTGCAGGTCTTTGTTTAACTTCCTTGTCTTAGCAAAATCCCCAAACGCATAGACATCAGGGTCATGTTTTTGTAACCTTCTGTCAGTAAAAGGAAGCACTGTGACCCAGACATAGCCCTCAATGTTAATAAGGGGAGGAAGGCCAGAAGGTAAATAAAATGCATGGATAAAAGAGTGCTGTGGAGCGACAAAGTCCATTGTATGCCTTTCGCCCTCTACTTAGCATCTACATATCACAAGGCATTATGGGAAGGGCTGGGGAGCCATGCGCCCTCTATTGGATGTAACAGATCCTCATTTGCTTTTGACTCCCGGCCTTGAGACAGCAAGGGTCTTAGCCAGCCATTTCACTTATCTGCATCGCGCTGTTTCCGGTTGTTGTCCTTCATCAGTACAGAGCAAAGTGAATTGGCTGGCTTAGTGGGGGCATGGTGGGTTGGGACAAGAATCTCTCACATTGGGAGCCAGCCAATTCACTTTGCTCTGTACTGATGAGGACAACAATCCGGAACAGCGCTGTATGCAGATAGTGATTGGCTTGGCTAGTCCCTTTGCTGTCTCAGGCTCGGTGGTCAAAAGCAAATTGAGGATCTGTTACATCCAATAGAGGGCGCATGGCTCCCAGCTCCTTTCCCATATGCCTTGTGTTGTAGTGCTGTGGGGCGAGGCATTAAAATCTCTACACACCTTCACTGGTGCTCTCCTCAATGTGAGAGTTCTTGTCCCTAACCCACTCATTGCCTCCCACTAAGCCAGCCAATTCACTTTGCTCTGTACTGATGAAGGACAACAATCCGGAAACAGCGCTGTTGCAGATAGTGAATTGGCTTGGCTAGATCCCTTTTGTGTCTCAGGCTCGGTGGTCAAAAGCAATTGAGGATCTGTTACATCCAATAGGGGCGATGGCTCCCCAGCTCCTTTCCCATATGCCTTGTGGTCCATTGTGTTAGTAGAGGTGAAATAATGTGCTTGAAAACAGCCCAAAAAGATATGTACCCAAAACACCACCGAAAGCTCGAAGGCTATAGCTAGTAATAAATTTGGCAATGAACAACAAGCATTTGTCACAATATATGTGTCAAGTAGAATTTGCACTATGTTTAGGACTCCAGCAATCCAATCACGATGACACACTGTCAAAGATGATGTGTCATTGGCAAAGACATAACCCTATGCAAAACTGCCACAACATGGAGCACATATCATTACCAGCAGAGGCTTAAATGGTTGTCCAGGGAGTCTTAATTTAGTTACCTCCCAGGTCACTTCACCTCATCCCTCCTCCCCTGTTTCGATAGGTAGCTACTTGTGTTACCGATGCTGGCATCTCTATTTTCTCAGGTAGTTAAATGTGCTATGGGGGCTCGCAGATTATAGTAGAGGAGGTGCAGCAAATGGAGGAAGGTAGGGTTTCGGGTTGTAACGGATGATGGTTCCAAACACGTGACCTGGGGATGAAACAGCCCACAATCCCCAGGTACAGCAACAAAATAAAACCCCAGAGGGAGTAAAATAAGACTCCTTGGACAACTCCTTTAAAGGAGTTTTCTGACTCTCTTAATGTTTAATAGGGCTGCTGAAGTGTCCATGAACATAAACTTATACTCACCTCTCCCTGGGCCTCCCATGCACAGCGGCGGCACCTCTGGTTTTTTTGTATACAGGCCCATTATCCTGTTTGTGCTAGCTGACTGCTACAGCCAATCACAAGCCTCAGCAATTAAAGACATGCCATTTGTGAAGAGGTGACCACAGAGGCCTATGATTGGCTGCAGCTGTCATCTGGCACAAACAGCCTGGGGATCTGTAAACTAAAGACCAGATCTTCTGCTTGAAACTGGGGCTGGGAGAGGCCAGTAGAGTTTTTAATTTATGTTCACGGACCCTTCAGAAGTCCTATTAAGTCAGACAACCCCTTTGAAGGAGTTTTCTGGGATCAGGATATTAATGGCCTATTGTTAGGATAGCCCATTAATATCTGATAGGTGGGAATTAGACTTTTAGCATACACACTGCTCAGGTGTTTGAAGGTGCTGTGGGGCTCAGCCAAGCATTTACACCTCTTCATTGGTCACACTGGTCTACTGGTTCCAAGCCATCTACTTGGCAGTAGAGGTGCAGTGAATGGAAGCCATAAGGGTTTAATATTATTGTTGATCTGTTTACTCATAGTCCTAACCGCAGCACAATGATGGGGTATTTCTGCCCCTGTGAACTAGCAGGACAGCTGGAATTTTTGATTACCTAAACACAATCAATTAAATTAAGACTAAGGAAAAACAGATTAACAAAAATAATTACTGTTTCGCTTACGTTCTACATCAGCATAATAATGGGGAGATTGCAAGAAGAACCCCTTGGGAGGGCCCTCTATAGTAAGAGTTCAAAACTGAGCACCTAAAGAACGTAGACTCTGAAGCCCATGAATTCAACCTATAGTGGTTAATGAAAGTAAAGTGGAAGGTTCATAAAGCTGCACTACAGATCTGTTCTAAAGGAATGGTATTAAAGTATGTGCAAAGTCTGGGTCATGGACACAAGTAAGCAAGGAGCCTAATTAAAAAAAAAAAAAAAAAAAAGGGTAGAAAAAAAAAAGCTGCCCCAGACAAACAGCCTACAAAGTTAAATAATAAAAGATAAAAAAGAATGAATAAAAGAGGGGGAATAAGAGGACCCCCCCATTCCAACTGTCCTTGTCCAACAGGACAGAAAAAAGATAGGGGATGGGATTATAGTCCAGAAGGTAGTGGAGTCACCCTATTTAATTATTTGTTTAGGTCATTAAAAATTCTCGCTGTCCTACTAGTTCATAGGGGCAGAAATACCTCATCATTGTGCTCATGTAACATATAAAGAGAAACAGGAGTTGATACTAAACACAGAAAAAAAAATTATAATGTAATGATTTTTACTTCCCTATTTTTGCATGAACGCAACATTATTACTTCAAAACACAGATGCAAACTATTGTTTAATTATGCAAACGTGAATGAAGCCTATAGGAAAATATACACAGGAATCTTAGAAGGGATTGTCTGAGAAAGACGATCTCTAATTGAGCATATGGAACCATAGTGTAGCCGCTAGGAATCAACAGCTCACGCTCTGGTGGATCCTGACCATCCATTAATTTAAATGCCTGCCATATAAAATTGCAGCTGCCAGAGGGGAGATGTATGGCTGACCAGAACTCCCGCCCAAGGTGATAACAGCTGATTATTGAGTGTTTCTGACTTCATTGCAAACAGGGGTCATCTTTATGAGACAGTCCATTCAATATCAGCATATCTCATTTAAAATAAATAAATAAATTTACCGATTTTTTTTTCTCTCTTTTTTCTTCTCATATTTACTTTGATATTCTTCTAACCAAAAAAATAATGACAAAAAGGATTTAAAGAGGTTATCTGGCCCCAAATAAAATTCACATACAGATGATGACCTATCATGTGATCTATCGTGGTCCGAAAATTAGAACAGATCATCTGTTCCAGCAGCCTCCGGGTGCTGGAAGATGCTAGTTGACGGGCAGCGTATGCGTGCTGCTCCTATTCAAGTAATAGGAATGGCGCAGAAGCCCCATCCACTGCATAGCAATGGCTCTGGTGAACTGAAGCACCACTCATTTTACTTGAATAGCAATGGTGCTGCACGCACCACCATTCCACTAGCAGTTTCCAACACCCAGCAGTGGCTAGAATAGATGATCTGTGTGGGGTCTGGTTGTCAGACCATGACAAATCACATACTGATGACCTATGCTGTGGATAGGTCATCAGTATGAAAATTTGAGTTGGGGCCTGAAAACCCCTAGTAACCAGTAGAGCATGGGGACAATTTTTGTTGCATCCTCAAAGATTTTGGCACATTACTAAGAGAACCTGGCATGCCGCAGTTTTAGTGCTGTTTTGTGCAAACCTAGTTAAACTGTCTAACCGTGCATTGTAACCAATATTAAACAACTGGCGTGGAACACCTTTATAAATATGTTTCAGAATGAGAGCCATACAATTAGACAAAGCTAACAGACATTACTGATAAATATGGGCCACTAAATCAAAATTATAATATTGATAGAAATACTATGAAGGATGATATTAGAAGTTCAGAATTTCCAGGGTTAATAAAGCATTTAAGCAGAATAAGCAATAGCTAGAGGCTTCACACTGGCATTTCCTTTTTCCACTTTACTGGTTTTCTTTGACCACCAAATCAAGAAATGTCAAAAGTCTTCAGGCCTCTGAGGTTGTTCAACATTCTGACTTTGACCTGATGAACTTGAATAGACAGGACCCACTTAAAGAATATATCCTATTGAGAATAGGCTTGTGTAAATACTGTACTGTGACAAAGAAGAACAGCAATGGAAGTCTGCTGGAAAAGACCAATTGCAAAAACAGACTAGAACAGGACATTGCATTTTGTTTTTTTAAGGACTCTAAGATCCTTTGAAGGCCCATGTCTTTAGGGTATAAAAAAAATCTGTGAATTTTCAGTTTCTTGTATAACACCATGTCTGATGAAGGGAGCTAGTACTTCCAAAAGCTTACTTATCAAATATACTCAGTTAGCCTCTAAAAGGTATCGCCTGCTTTCTTCACTCTTCCACTACTTTCAATGGCTAACACGGTACAACATTATATCACTAGAACAGGACATATGATGGATCTGCATGAAAAATGGAAGTGTGCATGGCCCTATTAACTGGCAATAGGTCAGTGCTCATTATACCGTACTCTGTCGTAGAAATTCAATTTGGATTGTGGATCAAATACACAAGTCTTAATTCCTTTTAAGGCATGCGGTAGAATTATTAAGGGAATCTAGGGTCTTAATAATTCTGGCGCATCTCATCCCATCTCTGGTGGTCCAGTGTGCCAGAATTTAAATATATGCCAGCCAGGGACTGGCATGGGCTTTTCAAATCACTTACACCACTTTTCTGGCGTGCGGTATAGGAAATCTGTCGTACCAAAGCATCCTCAGTGCTCCTTGATCTCCATCCCATTCCACCCACGTTTTATAAAAGTGGCAAGCAACCATGTGTCAAAAAAGTGCCACCTCTGTGCCAGAAAACTGGCATGAAAAGTATGATATTGTCCCTCATATGTGAACCTATTTGTATGCAAACGCAAAGATGATTTGTTAGAACAATTACTGCTAAAATAAATCCAAATTTCATACTAGTAGTTTTCTTAATAGTACAAATGAACAGTAGAAACATCAGTCTATAATAATAACCTGTTCCATACGTGTTAAAATGGCCGCTGATTTTATTCAGCTACCAATCTTTGTATTCAACCTTTAAAGAAGACATTGCCAGAACAAAGAAAAAAAAATGAAGAGAATACACTGGATGTGCTTTACATAAATCTATGACACCTAAAACCTAGTATACTGTGTGAATAGTGCTTTCAGTGACCGAAGTCACAATACATGTACCATATGTGGCTTTATGGGTGATTTGTTTCCACAAATCACATCACAAGCAGCAGATAACAGGGTGTCAAAGGGCAGAAAGGAGGAGGCAGAAGAGAACATGGTTTCTGTCCGCATTGACAAGCCTCCTTAACACAAGGCGGGCAAGGCGAGTCAGCTAATCACTACGCAGCTTGTATTAAGCCTAAGACAATCTCCACAAGAAATGTGATTAATCCATGCATGACAGCTTAAAGGTCAATGCCAGAACTCAGAGTGTCTTGACTGCAAGGAACGAACTGACTTATTTTTATCTCTTCTTTAAAAATTACAGCAGCCATGAAGTGGCTCAAAGAGCAGAGTAATGAACGCTATAAACCTGCCTCATAAAAATGGCATTCATGCAGTAATACAGCAGGTCAGATGTGCAGGGAACATTTCATTAAAAATTCCCCTTCTTTTTGGCCCAAGAGAGGCTTAAAACTAATCATATAAAGTGGCTGAATGACACCATTAATAAGCATTAATATTTTAAACCTTTAATAGTACAACAGAGCTCGGTTGTTATATCAAAATGATACAACCCTATTAGGCAGTGCACTTGGCCGTGCTGCGCCTGAACTGTCAGTACCTCTCAGTGGAAATATTGAGGTGGACCAAGGTCAATGGCTGAAGCACTTCACATGCTCATGTCTATGGCAGGCTGATTTCACGATAGGTGACCCCTTTCTGGCCCAATCAGCGGAGCGCTGACTTACAACCTTTCAAGTATAAAGACATAAAAAGGAAGAAAGAGCACATACTGCTTCCACATTGATAGTTCAAGCACGATCCAATGCCATAATGTGCCAATGTAGCTGAATGTCAGCAACTTATAGGCACATATTCTGGGCCATATTTTAGGAGCGCAGTCTAGCAAGCAACTATATTAACATGCATAACTTAGAACAGGCCCATATACTTCCAATGTCAGTTAACTCATTATTCATAGAATTTATGGAGACAGGATTTAGAAGCATACTTACAGGTGAATATGTAAGGAAGACTTTAACCAGCTTTGAAATAACCCTGGCAACTGTGGCCTTTTTGTACAAGCATAAGAAGATGGCCACTAAACAGAGCACTCACGTGCTTGCATAAAAAGGCAGCGGTTTCCAGGTATACAACATCTAGACATCTAACATGAACATTGACTTGTATGTGCATACATATATACCAGTTTATGTTATGTTAAACAGCAAAATAAATTTTAACTTAATCCCTTTGTATCAGAAAACATAGTGAACTACTGTATAGGCAAAATACATGTCAACAGGGCACTTGTTTCGTCCAGTGGTAGGCTAATGAAATATATGGGTATGTTGGGGGATGCATTGAGAGCACTTCTCGTATAGCTGAATGCAGAGCCCAGATGAATTGTGAATTCAGACTTATTCAAATGTTTGCAGTGTTCTGTGTATATGTATTACAAGACAATGTATGTGTGGAGGAGAACAAAGAAAACTTACAGTAAATGGGAAAATGTTCAGTAACCTTGCTGTTATAATGAGCTACCAGAGTGTATACATGCAGTGGTGGTGGGGGCTCTGCCAGGGAACAAAGACCAATAATCTGCTATTACATGCCAACAATTTTGCTTTTCAAAGCATATTCTTTTAGTGAAGGATGCCAGAGGCTGCAGAACATTTTCTTTTATGCATGTACACTATTAAAAGTTCATGTGTATCAATTATATAATTGTGTTTTATCAAGCATGTGGGCTTGCAACATAAAAAGAGAATTTTCAGTATGTGGACATGAATGAAAAGGACAAAAACGTAATACCTTGAGTGGAACTAAAGTTTGGAAATTGCACAAGTAGAATTTATTACATGCACATTCCTGAACGATGTACATGTAGCATAAACAGAACAAATGGACTTTTCAATGCAAAAATATTCCACAGAGACCTCTAGAACATAGTGATACCTGGGTCTCACCATTGGCTGTAGTCCAGGCCAAAATTATCAAAAATTACCTCAATTCATCTCAAAATTTGGCTCGTGAAACTAAACGAAAAAGTCAGTTAAGTCAAAAGCTAAGCCAGAGGTTGATGTACCCATAGAAACATCTGTGCAACATACTGTATATTAAGGCTCCCCTAAATATAGAAAGAACAGGCTTTAAGGGAGTTTAAAGAAGTCTCCTGCTCTATAACATACTGCCTCTAGACACCATGTTCAAAATGTCAGGCTGCCTTTGAGTGCACAAAAAGAAGAATTTAAAAAATTTCAAAACATATTACTTATCAGTTTAGTCCCCAACCAGTAGGGCACCAATGTGCCAGTGCATCCCCGCCAGTCTGTGTTTATAGCCTTTGAGTAATGATGTGACATATCGCCATCTGACCACTAACCAATCAATGTGTGCGATGCAGGTAAGTACAGTGCATAACCGTGGAGGCGGTAGAGCATATCACTGATGTCAGGGGACAACCAGAGCATCGTGCGGAATTTATAGTGTGTTTTTTTCACATAAGATTTGTTGCTACTATTTTTTACTCTTTAAGGACCAGATAGTCTTGAATAGACATTCTAATATATTTTTCCCAATCTCTTACAATCCATAGTGGGTTTGTTAGCCTCTCTGGCTCTTTACAACAGACAGACCTACGTCATAAACAGATATAGGTTTCTTTAGGATGTAAAATCTGTGTTGACTGATTCACAGTAAACTATCACATGGAAAAAAAGCAAAGGGTGTCAATCCCCGGAGAGCTCCCACATGAAATGCTTGCCATCATGCATGAATCTAGCTAACCAATTTTTACCTGGCTACAGAATATCATAAGCCCTTCAGTCTGCACATATTCTTAGCAGGCATTTGTGAGAGGAGTCAGGCTAACCTACATTCGTTCACCAAGACGACTTTCACCTTATGATATTTTAAAGTCAAAGTTTTATTCTGCTTTACAGCTCTTCCACAGAATTAATGCCAACGAACTGAAGGAACAGTTGTCGTTTTGATAAATGATGGATTGATATGAAAAGATTTCCACTTGCTAAGATCCAGCAATTATTTTCATCTTACGGTGCATGTGTCTGCCTCCCCACAGAACTTTATGAGACACCGGGAGATTTGCCAGTCTCATTTCAGAGGTCACCTTACGGATTCCATCTCTGAATTGATATCAAAACTACCTTTCTGCTCTATAAAAATTCAAACTGTTTGGAGCTGCCCACACTGAATCTCAATGACATGTAAATGCCTTGGAACACAGCAGTAGACCATTATGATGAGTGCAACGATGAGCACTGCAGACCTTCTTCTCAAGCAAGTATTTTCAAGATATGGCTGATGGAGCTGAGCTTGAGTGTTACTATAGCACTAGTAAAATGTAGAATTAGACATGATATACAAGGTTATGTAGTCTACATTATGTGATTGCTACAAAATTATAGGCAACATGTAACATTTGCCCAAGCAATTATGGCAACATCTGTTTGCATTTGTCATGTCATATTGACTGTTACCTCATAAATCTAGACTGTGCAAAATTCTAAACATATTGTCTAAAAAAAAGAATCACTGGTGGCCATGCATACTCTAACTGTTCAAAGTAACACACAATTGGGCCATTTATGGATGAGTTTAAGAAGCTTCAGCAAAAACACTTTTTTTTCCCCCATCCCTGCAGGATTCTTTCATGTATGCAGCCCTCATATCCCTACAATCCAGCTGCTCCTCTGCTCCTGATCAGACACCATCTTTGCTCTGTTATAAATTCCATGATTCCTCAGTGCAGCATTACATAGGCAGTTAAAGACTGTTCTACATCTACGTGTCGGAGGACCAAGGCAGATTGGGAACTTAAAGTGGCCTTGCAAAAAAATTTACACAGTGACACCACATTGTGGGCGGGTCCAAACTGGACAAAGGCAGGGCCAGCAGAAGTAGGCTGAATGCAGGAATGTGTTTAAATAAAAATGCCTTTAATACTTTTACTCACCTGTCTGTTACCACATCTGCTGCTGCTCTGTCAATGTTTTCTTCTCCTGGGTTTTTTGGGTCAGCTCACACTGTTTAAGCCAATCACAGGCCTCAGAGGTGACCTCTAAACAAATGACACGTCACCCGAGGCCTGTGATTGGTTTAAATGGTGACCTGACACAAATGGAAGAAAAAATACAAATCAACAGAGCGGCAGAAGTGATAACCAGGCAGCAGATGTAGGAATGGAGGGGTAAGTACACGTATAAGGCTGAAGCCCCACGTTGCAAAAATGCAGTGTTTTACGGTACCTGCAAAGTTAATGAGATTCTGGCTAATCCTATCCACACATTGCAGAAAAAAAAATCTGCAGTGGACAAGCTGCATTTTTGAAAATCACAGCATGTCAATTATACCTGCGGAAATGCTGGCGGTTTCCCTACAGGTAAATTAAGGGCAGAAAGTGTGTGGAAAAAACTTCAAGTTACAGCATACAGTTGTGCTAAAAAGTTTACATACCCCGGCAGATTTTTTTGGCCTTTTTTCAGAGAATATGAATGATAACACAAAACCTTTTTCTCCACTCATGGTTAGTGATTGGTTGAAGCCATTTATTGTCAAACTTCTGTGTTTTCTCTTTTTAAATCATAATGACAACCAAAAACATCAAAATGAACCTGTTCTAAAGTTCACATACCCTGGTGATTTTGGCCTGATAACATGCCCAGAAGTTGACACAAAGGTGTTTGAATGGCTACTAAAGGTAACATCCTCACCTGTGACCTTTTTTCTTGTAATCAATGTGTGTGCATAAAAGCTGAGTGAGTTTCTGGGATCCAGACAGACTGTTGCATCTTTCCTCCAGCCACTGACGTTTCTGAATTGTGAGTCATGGGGAAAGCAAAAGAATTGTCCACGGATCTACGGGAAAAGGTAGTTGAACTGTATAAAACAGGAAAGAGATACAAAAAGATATCCAAGGAATTGATCATGCCAGTCAGCAGTGTTTAAACTGTGATTAACAAATGGAAACTCAGGGGCTCTGTAAAAACCAAACCACAGTCAGGTAGACCAACCAAAATTTTGGCCACAACTGCCCGGAAAATTGTTCGGGATGCAAAGAAAAACCCACACGTCAGCTGAAATACAGGACTCTCTGAAAACTATCATTGTGGCTGTTTCAAGATGCACAATAAGGAAGCACTTGAAGAAAAATGGGCTGCATGGTCGAGTTGCCATAACAAAGCCATTATTTTGGCAAATTACATGACATTACATGGCAAATGCCACAAAGAATCTCGCCTTCAATACGCCAAACAGCACAGAGAAGCCTATAAACTTCTGGAACAAGGCAATTTGGAGCGATGAGACAAAAATCTAAATTTTTGGCCACAACTATAAACGTTACATTTGGAGAGGTGTCAACAAGGCCTATGATGAAAGGAACACCATTCCTACTGTAAAGCACGGAGGTGGATCACTGATGATGTGGGGATGTGTGAGTTTCAAAGGCACAGGAAACTTGGTCAAAGTTGAAGGAAAGATGAATGCAGCACGTTATCAGCAAATACTGGAGGCAAATTTGCACTCATCAGCCAGGAAGCTGCGCATGGGACGTACTTGGACGTTCCAACATGACAACGATCCAAAACACAAGGCCAAGTCGACCTGTCATTGGCTACAGCAGAAGAAAGTGAAAGTTGTGGAGTGGCCATCTCAGTCTCCTGACCTCAATATCATTGAGCCACTCTGAGGAGATCTCAAGCACGCAGTACATGCAAGACAGCCCAGGAATTTACAGGAACTGGAGACTTTTTGCCAAGAAGAATGGGCAGCTTTACCATCTGAGAAAATAAAGAGTCTCATCCACAACTACCAAAGACTTCAAGCTGTCATTGATGTTAGAGGGGGCAATACACGGTATTAAGAACTGGGGTATGTGAGCTTTTGAACAGGGTCATTTTGATGTTTTTGGTTGTCATTATGATTTACAAAGAGAAAACACAGAAGTTTGACAATAAATGGTTTCAACCACTAACCATGAGTGGAGAAAAAGTTTTAGTGTTATCATTCATATCTGAAAAAAGGCCAAAAAAACCAAAAAATCTGCAGGGGTATGTAAACTTTTTAGCACAACTATATATATATTCAGCAGTGTAACTACAGAGATCACACAGCAGCCAAGAACTTCGGACAATATACAGGCAGTGCTTATATACAAGACCAGGGTATAATAGTACTGTGGTACATACTGAAAATGACATCCAGTATACGGTAAATCATATATAACATTCAAAACGCACACACACTGATTATTATATATATATATTTTTAGGGAAGCAGAAGGTAAAATAGTGGATGGTAGATACCTTCCGCTAAGATGGCTGATATCCACAATGTGACTAACTGAAGTCTGGGTTCGGGTTTTGGGAGATAGTTGCAACCCAAGTCTATACTCCAGTCCGGGTGTTCTAAGGTTCAGTTTGGAGTCTTAAAGCTGAACAAGAAATAAGGGTGTGGTGTTCTTCTGAGAGTAGCTGTGAGCTGTAAGCCACACTGCACTGTGTGGACAACAGAAACTGGACACAAATTGCTATCTGGTGAGCGTTGTTGGGCTACCTGTTTGCCTTATTCCCTGCATTAAGGACTGTTTTGTTTATGAACTTTTATACCCTTTTGCTGAAGAAAGCTGTTCTTTTGGTTTGGTCTGTACACCTGTTAGCAAATAAACTGCATGTGTGAACTGTTACCAAGCTCTCCTTGTGCGAGTCGAGCGTCTGCAAGCCAATTGAAGGGTCCCGCGTTTACAATATATATATGTAAATACTTATTTTCCACCATAATTTTCAAATAAATTCTTTAAAAATCAGACAATGTGATTTTCTGGATTTGTCTTCTCATTTTTTTCTCTCATAGTTCAGGTCTACCTATGATGTCAATTACAGGCCTCTCTCATCTTTTTAAGTGGGAGAACTTGAACAATTGGTGGCTGACTAAATACTTTTTTTTCCCACTGTATCATCCACACACACACACATACTCATTGCAGCTAATCACTAGCCTCAGTGATCTCATACTATAATGCAGGGCCTGAGGGTAGTGATAGGCTGCAAAGGTCACGTGCACATGGACAGAAGGACAGATGAAAGATCATCAGGGTTCAATGGAGCACTAATATCTAAACAGCAAGAGGATTAAAGAGGATCTTTCACCAACTTTACCTCTATGCATCCTTTAATAGGTGCAGCTCCACTAATTCAGGCCCAGTTGTAATTTTTTTCTCTAGCCCCCACCATTCCAGGGCAATCAGTGCTGATAACAATTATGCTCTTCTAGTGTCAGGTGGGCAGTCCTTGTCTGTCTATCTGCTCCAGCCCAGGACCACCTAACAGACAGCCTAATTAGCATATTGGGTGCTGGAACTAACATCATGGATTGCTCAGGAATGGTAAGGGCTAAAGAAAAAGATCCAAAGGTGGTAAAAGGAACTTTTTAAAAAGGGTTTCTAGGTAAGGAATATTGAGGACCTCTCCTTAGGATAGGTTATTAATATCAGTTCGGTGGGGATCCATCACACAGTTCTCCTCACCATCTAGCTATCCACCAGCTACCGATGCTGGGACTACCACAGAAAACTGAACCGGAAACAGTTCTGTCCTCAATACTATGGCTGTTCTGAGTTATTGCAGCTCAGCTCCCACACCCCCTTTTTCAAGTCAGTCTAAAATAGTGTGTCAAAATAAGTCAACCTGGCACATTTTATGCCAAAGTTGAGTACCAACTACAATAATATTTCTATTCCTTTATTCTTTGGAAACAATTATCTAAATTATGTAGGGTTATTATCTCAGATCAGGTAAGAAATATTGTATATCTATCCAACTTACTAAGCAGCATTGCATATAAAGCATTATGCGAATAAGTCCAAACAAATTAAAGGGGAAGCTGATGTGGTTTGTTATCTCTTCCTTAATTGTATGCGTTCACAGCTGTCTGATGTAGGAAAAGAAAGGTGCTAAAAGGAAGCAGGGAAACAAACATTATTTCTCATCTCTCTGTGCCAGATCTCCCCGCAGTTGGAAACATGCCTGCTGGAAGCCTTTAGCCCAACATGGCTTTGAACTTGCTTTCACTAGACTCCATTTGAGCTTGCATTATAGCACATGCTAATGAGTACTTGCCATCCTGTAGGGTTTTTTTAAGTTGTTTTCAAAATATGCATTTGTAAATGTATATTAAAAAGCCTGATTTTGTGTTATTTCATCTGCTGGAGACACATTCAGAAGTGTAAAGCGGGAATTTGCTAGTTTAGTCTCCAAAGAGAATTCCAATTTTTGAAAACAGAGGCATTTAAGAACAAAATATAAAAAGGAGATAAAAGTCCAACTAAATCGCTTTGAAAATTTAACAACAGCTTAGAGACTTAGGAAATAGCTGACTCTTTTTTTCCCCCAGCAATCTATGTAAGAAAAACATAATAAAGGACTAATACATTACCTGAGAAGCTGGACTAACATCTACCAGGACAACCAATGTCAAAAGATAATTTCATAAGATATAGGAATCCATACGCCAAAATTCAAGGTAAAAATATAGGATTTTCGTTGTGGTTTTGTTGCATTTGCAGTAACGGTTTTCAATAGATAACTTCCATTTTGTATTCAAAATGGAAGCCACAACTGCAGGAGGAAAATGAATACAGAAACAGCATGTTCTGTGGTACAGTAATGGGGTCACTATATACGATGCGAAAGGAGTTTCATTTAAAATAGGCCGGTGTCAAGTTGGGGTGGGGGTTTATTTAAAATAGGCTCGGTTGTTTCAACAGACTTTGCATAAATGAATAGTACAGACGAAACTGTGTAATATATCTTATTAGAGGTAAATGCTTCTTATTAGGCTAGTCCCTGCCCCCTCTGGTAAAACAACTTTCAATATGAAAAGCACTTCTCGAAATGGACTGCAGGTCACATGACTCAAGTCTACAAAAGTCTACAGAGAGGGAAGGGCAAAGAGTGAGTGGAAAGTGAAGTAGAAATGAGAAGAAATAGCTGAATATAAGTCTAACCATAACAGCTAAAAGCACTTCTCTCACATCAGTACAATTCAGTACTTCTCTATATATGTCCTGCATGTTCCTGGGGCTGTTTCTGAGTTACAGAAAGACAGTTCACATTCTTCTGTGTGCAGTGTATGGCAATACACCTCCAGCAACCAGAGAGGATTGAGGAGAGGAGAAGTTTCAGCAAAGGGAGAAACTGCAGTAAACAAGCCACATAATGACTAGATATAGTGCTACTCCTCATGTACATACGACAGCTTATCCTAAAAAGTCACCTGAAACGACAGGTACGCTTTAAACATTCATGCCATGGGCACTTCTGTATTACTGGAATTTCAGGGACAATTATTTGTGACCATACTGTGCAGGTTATTTAGCCCTATGACCATGTGCCTAGTCTTTGCTTCTGATAATATTCTGGAACATAAAGGAACTAATCGAGTTCTTGTTTCTCCAGCCTCCTTTGAGTGAAAGATAACTTCAAGCATATCAGCAGGCAAAAGCTTGATGAAATTATCAGACTGCCACGCTATAAACAATTTTAAGTCAATTTAGGAGCGGAGGTGAATATAAAAAGAAAAAAAAAAAATCCCACAAGGCAATCAAGTAAATCAGGTAATTATATCCTGGAAGGGCAGATTACATCATGGAAATTAACCAGGCTGCGGCTCATACCTCAGAGAGAAGCAAAGCTTTCACACACCAATTACACCTTATCTTTCTGTGTATACATTATATTTACTGATAAGCAAAACGCTCTCTAAACTCTCCCCAGAAATAAACAGTGAATTAATCTAGCATGAACAATTTAGGCTTCTTTGCCTTTATTAAATTTGCGATTACTAGTGACTTTGAAGCTGTCTAGCAAGAAGCATTACGCCCCCATGTATGTGGGAAACCTGTACGTACAGATTACATACATCTAACTAACAGAGAACCTGTCACTATGACAGACCTCTTTAAAAGGTACACTCCAGTGATTTTTTTTTTTTTTTAACTTATTATATTGTCTAAATAAAACCACACACTCAATAGCAATTGTTGCCTATTCACAGTATTT
Source organism: Leptodactylus fallax (assembly GCA_947044405.1). Classification (NCBI taxonomy): domain Eukaryota; kingdom Metazoa; phylum Chordata; class Amphibia; order Anura; family Leptodactylidae; genus Leptodactylus; species Leptodactylus fallax. Next base: position 7,897,172 of record CAMRHE010000039.1, on the reverse strand, counting down.
TTCCTTATCCTGCTCTTCATAGTCTTCAATAAATCACATGATCACAGTGTGACCTATTTTTTCCAGTATAGGTTGCTGTGCAAACAGGCGGTCATAGACACTATTGAGAACCACCATGTGACCTCAGATTCATCCCACTACATCTTCTGTCAATATGCCTCCACGCTCTTTCTCTTCCTCTCACTTTTAATACTTCTAGTACACTCTCTCTCACAGTCAGGTCACCATGTCCCTATTACCTTCCCCAGTACTAGTAGCAGCAGTTGATGCAGATTTACAAGGACATTGGTGACATCATCCTCACAGGGTAAGGTCCTGGAAGGTCAATTTTATCACTAGCTCTGCAGTGTTTTGCAAATATTGCAAACAGACATGGGTAGAGGTACTAAGCATGAGTGACAGAATCAGCAATAGCAGATTTTAAATCTACTTCAATGACTACCTTGCATATCTAAAAAAGAAAAAAACATAAGTAAACACACTGCAATCGGAATACTGACATCCACCACCCTCATGTATTGTAGATCTGTGAGTTGTTGCATTATCAGTATTATGCACCTGTGCAATCCCCGTTGTATATTATTGGGTCTGTCTATATCATGCACCAGACTAGTGAGTACTATTATATCAATTAAACAGCCCAAAATAGCAGTCTGTGGTTCTATGGAATCACATGATCATGTGACATACTTTACATCACAAGTTACAGCCTGTAGCACATGATCTTTCTTGTAAACTCTAATTGGAGGAGATGGATCATATGATGCATAACATGACTTCACAGACCAGAGATCACACACCGCTTATTAGAACTATTCTGGCACAAAGAAGAAGTAGTTAAGTGTGGTATCCATAACTGCAGCACCTTCCAGTCTCAAGTGATGGAAAACGGTTGCGGATCAAATTGCGGTACAAAAAGGTTTTATCTAGAATGGATGAGCTCCCAAAAGACTACAGCCTCACTCTAATGATGATCAGAAGCCATGTCTACCACACGCCTGCACATAACAGTGGCTCTTTTCATTGACCCAATGTCTGCATTGGTCTGTCTAAGCCTGCTGAAAGGGCAGGTTCAAACAAGCATCACATGGCCACTTTAAAACCAATGAATGTCTATGGATCTAATTACAAAATGGACAAAGAGCAAAAAAAAGTGGGGCAATATACTGTGTGTGGGCCATTAAAATGGGGAATCATACTCTATGGAGACCAGTCAAGGCAGTAACATAGTGTGGGTGCCAAAAAACAGGATGTTATACTATGTGTGGGCCAATGAAATTGGATTTTAAGACCTGCAAATGAGGGGGTGTGAAACAGCTCTGGTATAGAGGGTGCATAGTCTAAAAAAATTATGATCAGGGGGCCCCCTGACATATAATTTTGTTTGGGGCCTCCAAACTTCACCCCTAGTGTGAAGAATATTGCCTCGCCCAGCCGCCTGGCACGCCTGCGATCAAACTTCTTTCTTAACCTCCCACTCACACACCGTGAGTAGACCGGGTCATAGGATAAAACGAAACGAGCGATATAAATTTTATATGTTTAATAACCCAAGTGGGTCGGTATGAATTAATAGCATATACAGAAATATACAATATTAATATGATCAAGCATAAACATACAAGCAAAAGAGCGATGATACAATACACAAAAATAAACAGGGGAATTAAAAGATAGAGAAAATACCGGCATAGGCTCGTAGTCTGTTTCTCTAGGCCACAGCAGAGTTTTGGGCCTAGGGCGCAAGCTTAAGCAAGTTGCATAAAACAATCCTTCTACATGTTGTCCAGAACAAGTGAAAGGCTTCAGGCCTCACTGCTAGGCCCTCAATGCATTCCTCAGTAGGGCAAGCTCTCTCCTCTTCTCCCAGATCAGAGTTCCTTACTGCCTCTTTGCTGAATGACCCATAATCCAGGTCTGCCCACAGCATATGGCTAGTGCTCCACCCACCCCTTGCACCCAGGCAGCCCCCCTTCTCCCACCTTTGCAGAACCCTCGGAGAGAAGGGTGAAGTTAAGGCTTGCTATCCCCCATCCCATCTGGCCAGGGATAATAAAAGTGCCTGGCTATAGCAAGCCATCTCCAATGAACACACATAAAACCAGTGAAGCCTATCGTCCAGCAATGTGGACTCAACTAAAGCACCGCAATCCAAGTGGGGGAAGGACTGACCTAAGCACGTAAAACACACTTCCAAGAAAGATATAAAACTGAGGGTCGGTTCATCACACCTAGTGAGACAGTATTAATAAATTTGCTCCAATGTCCAGCGAAAGGTTTTCTTTGAAAAAAAAAAAAAAAAAATTGAAAATCACCTTCCTCAGGTGAAAACGTAATCCTGGATGTTTATGGAAGAAAAGAACGGTGTCCTTTTGTTCAGCTAAAGCACAGGGATGTCAAGATGAACCAGCAGAAAGGGAAAAAATGTGGTAATTTACAGTGAATTAATCTTTACAAAATTAAACGGCTCGTAAGTGCGCTCTATAAAACCAGGTCAAAATGACAAACACCCAGAGTTCATTTAATTCAGGAGGAAAAAAAAAAAAAAACAACATTGGCAGGGAGACTTCAAAGAGAATAATTACTGACTCGGAGCACAGAATCCAGCTTTTAATTCTTTCTACTTTCAGGGAGAGACTATGTAATAATGATACATTTATCCTCTCAGCCCCTGATTAAGATTCCTCTGTGGATTTAGAGGAGTGCAGCAGCGGATACTCCATCATGAGCTTCCATTCTGCTTTCAAGGATGTGCTCTCTCCATTCACTGCTAGCATAGAGATGACATTTCTCTCCCCCCTTCACAGCCATGTTGCTGCCTGAAACCGCAGGTAGGGAAAATTACATTTACATTTCAGAAATTATTGCTACATCACCCCTGAGATACTTAGTATAACATACGTTTTCAATGTCAGCTGATGAAACCTCCATCAGAGCCAGATATTTCATTAGGAAGGTCAGAAGGCCACAAATCCAATGCCCCAGAAGATTAACAGGAGAAAAACATTTAGTCCTGATATGGAATTGTAAACTAAATAGGGACACATATAGGCCATTCACACTGCTTGACATTTGACTATTACAGGCCATATCACATGTTCATGCCTCAATGCTATCCTTAATCCTCATTTGGGTGAGCCTCTTCAGAGCCACAATTGATCTTTTTAGTGCACCTTTACTATGAGTCGTAAACCTCATAATGATATCACCATTAGTATAATCAATGTCAAACAAAAGTCACAACTGGCACACGGAATAAATTGGGGGTGGGGGATATTTATTAAGACTGGCATTTCCTACATGAGTCTTAAGCAATTCCTTCATTGATGTGAGATGCACCAAAATTATTAAGAGTCTCCAGCCTATTAATATTTCTGGCACATCTTGGGGGGGCCTCGTGTACCAGAACTGAAATATATAACAGTCAGGGTCTGGAACAGATTTCAGCTATAATACACACCATTTTAGAAGTTCAAGTTAGTGTAATGTCTGTTGGGCTGAGAAGTCCCCACCCTGGCCTGTCTTGATCCCTACCCTGCTTTGCCTACTTGTTTAGGACAGTCACATGTATACTTGAATGAGGGTGGACAAATCAGAAAATTACTTGGGATTTCCAGGCTAAAATTATTGATGACCTACCCTAAGGATAGGTTGGTGAGGGTCTAAACACTGGGTTCTATGAATCAGCTGACACATAGAGAATGGTGCAGTAAGTAGACAGCTTGGTTCTATGTGTAGTAGTCAGACAAGGGTACGGCAGATCAGCTCCTACTCATTTGAATGGGATCTAAGCTGTAGTGACACTGTTCAGCCACTACACAGAGAACAGAACTACCTGCTTTCTGTTCCATTCTCTGTGTAGAAGCTTCAGAGAACAGCTAATCTGTGGGGGTAGCAGACTCTGACCAATCTGATAGGTCATGAATAATTTTAAAAAACCATCAAAAACCCCCTTTAACTCCGGTGAAATCTGACACATTTGAATGGGGCCTTGCAGTAAACTGTGTTTTGACATAGAATCTGTGTCAATCTGCATTCAATGCAAGTAAATGCACTTACTTACACCCCACATCTACGACTGTAGGAAACAAGAAATATAAACATATGCTTTCGATTTAGATTTTTCACAGCCTTAAACTATAATAGGACACACACACACACACACATATATATATATATGAAAAAGTTTGGGCACCCCTATTAATCTTAATCATTTTTAGTTCTAAATATTTGGGTGTTTGCAACAGCCATTTCAATTTGATATATCTAATAACTGATGGACACAGTAATATTTCAGGATTGAAATGAGGTTTATTGTACTAACAGAAAATGTGCAATATGCATTAAACCAAAATTTGACCGGTGCAAAAATTTGGGTACCCTTATCATTTTAATGATTTGAATACTCCTAACTACTTTTTACTGACTTACTGAAGCACAAAATTGGTTTTTCTAACCTCACTGAGCCTTGAACTTCATAGCCAGGTGTATCCAATCATGAGAAAAGGTATTTAAGGTGGCCAATTGCAAGTTGTTCTCCTATTTGAATCTCCTCTGAAGAGTGGCATCATGGGCTCCTCAAAACAACTCTCAAATGATCTGAAAACAAAGATTGTTCAACATAGTTGTTCAGGGGAAGGATACAAAAAGTTGTCTCAGAGATTTAACCTGTCAGTTTCCACTGTGAGGAACATAGTAAGGAAATGGAAGACCACAGGGACAGTTCTTTTCTCATGATTGGATACACCTGGCTATGAAGTTCAAAGCTCAGTAAGGTTACAAAACCAATTTTGTGCTTCAGTAAGTCAGTAAAAAGTAGTTAGGAGTATTCAAATCAATAAAATGATAAGGGTACCCAAATTTTTGCACCTGTCAAATTTTGGTTTAATGCATATTGCACATTTTCTGTTAGTACAATAAACCTCATTTCAATCCTGAAATATTACTGTGTCCATCAGTTATTAGATATATCAAATTGAAATGGCTGTTGCAAACACCCAAATATTTAGAACTAAAAATGATTAAGATTAATAGGGGTGCCCAAACTTTTTCATATGACTGTATATATATATATATATATATATATATATATATATATATATATATATATATATAATACTCTTCCCTACTGAACCCAGCCTAAATCAGTTTTCACGGGGTGTGACCTGAAAGCCACTTTTACTTGTGGAAAAATTAGTTAACGTTGCTGATGCCGAATGTTTTCAGTCAGAAAACTGCTATAAAATTGCTTTGATAAATCTGTATAAACAATTTTCTTATAAAATGGGATCACAGCATAGAGTTAAAAGGTATTTAATCCATTTCAGAATGAAATACAAAAATACTGTAAAATGTGATGAAATTATGAATGAAGGATGAAATGGGCAAAAATATGTTAAATTATTTGTGAAATTATCTGATTGTTAAAATAAATTACAATGAAAGAATAATTAAAACACAAAATTGTCAAGTTTTATCTGTAACGCCAGGTCTGCTGAAGAAGACGACAGGCTGCCGAGCTGGCCAGAAGACGTTGAACATGTTCTCAATTTAATGCTTCACTGCATTTTTATTTTAAGTCAAAAGTAGAAATTCATCTCTCACAACACATTTACTTACAAACCATAATTTCGAAAGTTATAATTTATACAGTTTTCTATAATTTCTGAAACAATTTAATACAGGTGTGCATTTTCATTTGGATTTGAATCCACCCTCAACTCTTTTAAATATAGATACATAGACAAAAACTGCCGCCCAACGCATGCTCTCTCCAGTCACCTCCTCTCTACACTGATGCATTCAATGGGGGGGGGGGGGCGCCTTTGGGGGTGATTATACCATTTACGCTACTCTTCTGGCATAGATTGGTGATAACATGGCACATCTTTGGCACAAGGCCTTTTCCTGCGCCAAAGATGTGCCACATCCCCGTTCTGTGCCTTGCTCACCATTTTCTGTGAAAGTGGGCAGAATGGAGAAGGACACCTCGATCCAATATATTTAATATAAATGGGGAAGAACTGGAGGTGATGGATAAACAGTAAGTAAAAGTATCATTTAGAACATAAGGGGTAGCAACACATAAGCCAAGTAAATATATGAACTATATGTGAGAGGAGGACTGCTTACTCTGAAATCCCTGCCTGTCCCTTACCCAGTATGCTAGTGAATACATCACTGCACAGTGGCATTAAACGTCACTCCTGTACCAGGAAAATCATCACCGCCACCTAGTCTTTTGTGTCCTTTCCCAGGCAGGTGACAATTCAGTACCACACTATCAGAGCCTCTTGATAGTTCAGGCACAGATGGCGCCAGTCAGTGCCTTTACTAATAACTAGCGTAGGTTGTTGTTAAAACCATAATTGCCCTTCCCCCAACTTTGCCTTTCCTTCATCTCAAACCTTTATGGGTGGAAATGACTGTAAAGCCGGCCGTTTACGAAAGATAGCTGTTGGCCAACAGGCCTCTCTTCTAAACACTCGCATAAACATGAAAGTTTGGATTGGCTGAGTATCCATACTCACTGTACAGTTAGAGAGGGAGGCGCTACTGTCAGACACCCTTAGCTGTACCCATCTGCCAGGGGACAAAGAATTGGACAAAATGCAATAAATCTGATCCTTCCCCACCAACTAGGAATGACTGAGATGATTTGCATGATGCTAAATGTATGTGATTACGGCTAAGGCCACACTGGTTGGGGATCGCATCCTGCAGTGAGTCTGCCAGCGGCAAAAAAAAAAAAAAAAAAAAAAACAGACGCCATCTGCTGGTTTCCACACACTTGAATGGGACAGACCTGCAACAAGCCATGTGACAGATGATCTTGACACTTTGGTTGGGATGCCAGGTGTTGGACCCCCACCAATCTGATACTGATAACCTATCCTAAGCATAGGTCATTGATATTCAGGTACCTCAGGTACAGATAGCCATAGCTGCTATTTTGCAGATACATGTATTTGAACCCATTGTCTGACACAACACATTAGGGAACTATTTCAGAACAACTTTATGTTAACCATGGATTCAAACAAAAGCATTCAATACGTTAAAGCCTTTATACTAAAATGGTAAAGAATGCCTGAAGATCATAGCCATGTTTGCCTAGTATAGATCTATATGGTCAATTGATCGTTGAGATGTATACCAGAAACCTCTGTTTATGTGGCTCCCAAGATAGAAGGCCTGACAGTGCTTCAATACTGCCAGTGTGCACAGTATACACTACACAACATAAAAGAAAACACTCATTTAAGTGATATATAAGGCATTATAAAAAAGGTAAGCAAACTCAGGAGTTCTGTATTGTAAGGCAATATTACAATGACTCTCAGTGGCAACATCCCTGCCACAGCGATGAACAACAGCACACAAGTTATTAAATATATCGCACACAGTCTTTTCTACCACAGTAGGTCATGTTTTTGTTCATTATTTACCAGCGTCTTTTGAAAACCGCTCTGAGATCACAGTGAAAATTTGTAACCAAATCTGGCAATGTGAATGTCAGCCCACATAGAGGATCAAATAAGCCTTCGAGTGCGTACATTTTGTAGATGTGCAGCAGTTTTTCTGACATGTGACTTCTGTGGCTAACCTCACTTGATGCTATCAGTCAATTCCAGTAAAGAAAAATCAGGTGTGAGGTTTCCAAGAGAGATGTGCGTGACAACAACTTTTTCACACCATCTTCTGTGGACATACAAAGGCTACCATATATCACTTGATTTCCAACTAAAGCTAAATGCACAAAAACAACCACGATAACAATCTCGGGTTTCAGAATAACTGTACAAAAAGCATATATTTGAATGTTATGTATGTTTGCTGTTGTTCCATGGCTCATCCACATTAGGCTAAATTCACACAAATGTGTCTGTTTCTCAGCCGAACTGGTCCATTTTAAACAGCCGCTGTTCATCCTTTTAGCAACTGTCCTGTTCGTTCATTAACAGCCAAGTGCCATCTACCTTGTATCTGTTTTTAATGGACCATTAAAATTGGATGGATTTTTTTTTTTTTTTTTAAACCCAACGTACTGATCCATTTTCATGGAAGTAACTCAGTTCAGGTCTGTTTTGATGGCAATTAAAAATGGACAACTGACATCAGGGGACGCGTCAAAACGGACAAAGAAAGAGCATGTTGTTTTTTTACTAACAGACCTATAAAGGGTAAGGCCTGACATAGTGGGCTGCAACCAAAAAAACGCTGCGGGAAGAACCGAGGCGAAAACAACGAATCCCACAGTGCTTTTCACAGAAAGTCAGCAGAGTCTTCATCTGCGGACTTTCTGCTTTCATTATACCTATACAGAAACCACCAGCGTTTCCGTAGGTAAAACTGACATGATGCGATTTATATAAATGCAAGCGTTTTTCAAATTGCAGCATTTACGTTGCGGATTATTTTCTGCAATGTGTGGATGAGATTAGCCAGAATCCCTTCCACTTTGCAGCCCCTGTAATACGCCATGGTTTTTATGCTACTTGGGGCCCCGGCCTAAAGACCAAAAAGAAAATGTCTATCTCTGAGTGAAACCATTGAAATGAACGGATACCAAAGCGCAGATATCACATAGATAAAAATAGTTGGACTTACGTTAAATGAAAAAGATGACTGAACTAAAAACAAAGGGCTGAAGGGTTCTGAGATTTTGACCATAAACGTCAAGAGCTTCAGATATATATATAAAATCATAATGTATCGAAGTATGGACATTAAACAGGAACCTGTAGTCATGTAACATTACACGCTCCTGAACTTATTCATCCAAAAAGCAGCTAGAAAATATTACAAATAAAGGAGATGTACTTTTCTCCCCCAAGTCATATTACTGTTTCAGCTGTAATACTGCAGACACGTTAACTTAATGAAGCCAGTGGTGTGAATAATGAAACCGTGATGAACAGGGGAATGGAATGCTTCTCTCGTTCCTTGTGAAAGCTCACAGTAGAACTGAACTGACAACCCGTATACCATAGCTCCAATGAGGAAAACTAGCATTTGCCAGCGAAAAATAAATAAAAAAAGACAGTGGTTTGTCACAAATCAAATATGGAGGCTGCAGGTAATGGGCATGCTCTGTGACCTGTGCAGTGAGGAAGAGGCGGTGGCCAGGAGTGCAAAACTGTGACAAAACTGGACCCCCAAGGGGGTCTAGTGATCTCCTCTGTTAGGGCATACCGGCTTAGACAGTCAAGTGTTGTAATAAAGTACAGTGAGGGAGATTTACCAAAGTTAAATGGCCCAAAATTCAGGCTCAAATTGCACATACAACTGCTGCATGGGACTTGTCCCACAATTACTATACATGTTCAGACAATTATTGCTCCTCCCTAAACAATACCCAAACACATTACAAAGGAATGCTATTTTTATGTTAATCAGTTTTCTTTAATTAAAGACATATAGTTATTATATAGCCCTACACTCATTTTGACGCAAACAATAAAGTTATATCCTCTATTAATGTTAACGGTAAATGCTGTACATACAAATGAAAAAAAAAAAATCCACAATGGTAGAATTACTTATTCATATAAATTAAATGCTAAGATAGTTATCCTTAAAATATGACTCATCTTAGAAAAACAAGGCCTCAAAGCTACTCTATGTAGTCTTGAAAAAAAAAAATGTCCTCAAGTCCAGAAATGGTTTGGTCATTAAGAAGTTAATGACAGTAGAGTAGACAGATCTGCTACTTGGAACAGGTGATTTTAGTACCAATTATACTAGGCAAGGCGCCACATTGCTTGTCATTCCTTTTTAGCTACCAAATAAAATGGCTACACACACACATTAGAGAAATGTTTCTCGTTCTTTCTCCTACAGCATCAAGACAACATTTAGACTATTTAAATGGTCTAAAAGATGCAGAAGTGATGCTGGGAATCCACTTGTCTGAGCTAATGATGCCTGGAGCTCTGTAATGTCACCCAGCAGGAACTGCGAGCAGAGACATGGAGGAGCAGCTACTGGTCTGTAGATGAGATTTTGCAGAAGGAAGGCACATTGACAGATATTCTGTTTGCTGGAGGATGCAGCTGAACACCAGAATTTTATAGTAACCATGATGGATTTCCATCACATAAAAAGCTCCCACTGCTCTACATCAGTACGTGAATTTATCAGCGTTATAGAGACTGCCAAAACAGGAAAAGCAGACACCAGCACCTTTTCAGCTTATGTCTTGGCAGACACTATGCACATTATAGATGAGAACATAAAATGTAACTCAGAAATAATAATGTGTGGGGAGAGTTAAACATTAGTTTTTAAATAATTACAATTTGTTAAAATCAGCCAGACACGTCACCCTTGTGAACTCTGACAACAAATCACAGCGCCACAACTACTCCAGGCAGCTTTTGTTACTGCAGCTGTATCTGTACTACAGCCCAAAAAGAAGCATCAATCATACAAGGGATGGAAAGATAGGAGAAAGGGATATGGCAGGCCCTAGTTCCTATTTTATATAGACAGATGTCCCTAATCAGTATCTAAATATTAAGACATCTAAAAAGATACAGTCAGTGTGGACTGCCCATTGTATGTGTTTCAACAGGCATAAAGTGCAATGGAATGAGAAATACAACTACCAAAATAAATAGGGCAGTGCGCTAAGGGAAGTGAGTAGGGCAGTTTTCACATAACAGAAGCATAATATGGAGGTGGCGTATCTGGCGTCTACGCTCGAAGCATCCTTCATTATAATCAGGTACAAATGGTTAAGGAAGGGAAACTGAACAAATACAAATCAATAACTGTGAAAGACTGGATTTAAAGAGGAACTTTCACCAATTCCACTAACTCCATCTCTTTCCATCCTTCAGTAGACACTGCTCAACAGATTCTGCCACAGCATTCCTGTGCAATCATTTCTGTTTGTTTCAGCAATAAATATGTTAATTAGTCTTTCTACTGTAAGGTGGGTGGTCCTAGACTGGAGTACAATGCCAGGAACTGTCTACCTGACAGTAGAGAGTCTAACTAGCATATTGGGTGCTGAAATTAACAGCACTGATTTCTCAGGTAAGGTGGGAGCTACAGAAAAATTCCAACTGTGCCAGAATCAGTGGAGCAGTGCCTACTAAAGGAAGGAACAAGTAGGAGTAAGAGGAGATGATGAAAGATCCTCTTTGAGTATAGCAGCTTTGAACTTGCCTGATCAGTACTATATTCCTTTATCTGGTTTGTTGTATAATGATGTCCTGCAGACACCACGCAGTGGTATTATTCTGTCACTGTCTCCTCCATGTTGTCTAGGCCAAAATATCTGATTGGTGGGAGGCCAACAAACATCCTCCTTCCCCACACACAGATCAGCTGTTCAAGGCTGGATCCGATCCCTTTAATATACAGTGTACAGACCTGGAAACATATGTCTTCCTGTAGCTGAGGTCACACCTGTGTTGGGTGACCATTTGGGGATTCCGTGCCCCTTTCCGCTTAAAATACGTTATAAGAAAAGTCCTGCAAGCAGGACCTTTCTCTCTACCGATTTCGGTCGGAAACCCGGTGGACCCCATTTTAGTTTATAGGGTCTGCGAGTAACCACTTTTTAAGCGGATAGGGTTTTCATTTTTCAGGTCCCCAAGCGGACCCGAAGAATGGAAACCCAAATGCTAGTATACTGTATAGCGGCTGAACAACATTATTAGGTCCCATTAATGTTAATATACTACCTTCACCTCATGGGGGGGGGGGGGATCTTTGAGTGAAAGCAAAACATTAAGGCTAAGGCCCCAAATCTCTGTACAAAACTGTGACAGAAAAACATTGCATTTTTTTTTTCCACAGCATTTTTCTTTGCATTTTTGCAGAGTTTCTCTCTGCGGACTTTCTGCACCTATTATATCTATATGGAAAATGCCAGCGTTTCCGCAAGCATAATTGACATGCTGCAATTTTCAAAAACTCTAGTGTTTTTGAAATCACAGCTTTTCCGCTGCTGAATTTTTTCTGCAATATGTGGATGGTATTAGCCAGAATCCCATCCACTTTGCAAGTACTGTAAAACACAGCGTTTTCACAAAGTGGGGCTTCAGCCTTAAGGGGTATTGTGATAACAATAAGTTACCCCCTATCCAAAGGGCCCCCACCAATCACGACAACTGGGTTGTACTGCAGTCCAGCTTGAAAGAAGCAGCAGGTTAGAAATATATGTGTCACTGCTCAATTCAAGTGGAACGGCTGGAGATGCTAAAGCTCTGTACTTTGGCCATCTATGACAGTTTCCATTAAAATTAATGGAAGCAGATGCACATATTTCCAATCTGCCGCTCCATTTAAACTGGGGTACAAAACATTCAGGTTCTAGTGATAGGTGTGAGTCTCGGAGGTAAACTCCTAGTGATCACCATCCTGTGGATAGGGGGTAACTTGTTACCAGAATTCCCCTTTGAATACAGTGTGGGATTTTTCTCAATAAAGCGAAACCCATCCACCCACAAGTTGTATACTATTTTCTAGCTTTAAATCTATCAAATATCAATTTTTCACACTGGGTTCTTTTCAAAAATTCTTCCTTATTAATGCTGGAAGTCAAATGTCTCTTTGCTTGTGGGAACCGGATCCTTCCCGACTAGCAGACGGAAGATATTTACATTGGTTTTGTCTTCCAAGGACAACTTGTCTGTGCAGTGAAAGCCAGGGACTTAAAAAAAAAATAAAAATAGTTTATGCCAGATATGCAAATGCCCAGCAAAAAACTTAAAATGCTGTTATTTGCTTGTGAGTATTAGCAACTCTTAATTCATCATATATATGGGCATTAATTAATATAGGACGACTGCTCCGCTGAAGAAATAAGAACATGTAGATTGTGTGTAAAAGATAAATATACATGTGAATCACTGGACAAAACATCCTCATCATTCCATGCATATATAAACAGAAGTGTGTTTGATGGGGGGAGGGGGGGTGCGCAAAAACATCAAGGAAGAATCAAGGAGCACTTTTGTACAGTTACCATGAGAGACTGTGGAATATGGCTCCACAGATTTATTGTACACAAAGCTTGCTACTTCACCAACCATGTTAAATATGACATACTTGAAATGTTATGAGTAAGGGGTCTTAGCACCTTGAAACGCGTAAGCTTCTTGATTTTTATGGATTGCATGACCCTGTATTGAAATTTTTTTTATCTTTAGATTATGGATTAAAAGTTAAATTTTATATAGAAATCGTCGTTTGCTGCTGGATTTCTTACATTCTGGTGTATATGTACTTGAAATGTGACTGAAGAAAGAATATATTTACCCATTAATACTGAATTTACAACCTAAAGACACTGATATCGAATACACTAGCAATAACAATTAATTGTGAGCCCCAGCCTGTAATGTCAGTGTAGCTGCAAAATAAAGAGGTGTATGGCGGAATGACAGGATAGAGGATGTCACTCTGCAACTCTTCATGCTTTGGAAAACAAAGGTCCATTGAAAACAACATAATCTAGCGTAAAAAAACAATATAAGAGGCGCTGATTGTTGCCACTTTATTGCTACCTCAGTAAGTATATAGGCAAGAAGGGCTGCACCTTTCACAAAGACAATAGCTGCTTACAGCTTGCCGCCTTTAATAAAGACCTAGAGGAGGACGCCAGCTCCCTTGCAGAGGCGGATAATTGAGGGGTTAATTACACAGGCAATAAAATAGGTTTTATGATTTACGGTGCACAGCCAGTCTCAATATTCTGGCCATAAATAAAAGACTGCAGATAAGGAGAGCTGCAGGCAAAGCAGGCCCCAGCATCTTTAATGGGCAGTTATACGACCCGCTGTGCGTACACGGGCAGTAAATCAGCAGAAACATCTTTTATGGAGTCCTGGCTTTTATGATGTCATTAACTTTCCTCCTTATACTTTAGGTCTAATGAAATAAAGTCATGAGGAGGGATCAAAGGATGAGCCGATGCCTTTGGGTTCCTTGTTTTAGTCTTTGTTACAGCCAAAGGGGTGGTTTATGTATCTGAGTAGGGACCTATTCTGGCACCCAGCTACTTTGTTGGGGGGAAAAAAATAGATATTGTATCCTTGTCAAAGGTAAAAAATTGCTTTATGATTACCAGCCGCTGGCATTAATATGATTAATAGAATTGTGCTCAGGAATACACTGTACGTTTTTTACTCATTAAGTAAATGCAGTGCTCCATCTGGGTATTAACCTGTTCTTGAAGCAATTCTTGCTGCCAAAAGAGAATTCATTTACCTATCTGGGTGAATGCATACGGAGCAATCATTATTGGCTTTACAACTGCAGAGCACAACCACGACAAATATGATTGTATCCCAATCAATAGCGCAAGACATGGAAGCCATTATATTTTGGGAAAAGGAAGCAGCAGGGAATCAAGTACAAGTTATCTAATGTTCATTTTACCAAGAGACCCCGCAGGATATTTAAGTGGAATAGAAATAGACATTTTCTCAAAGTTTTCTTTTTGTTTTAAACAATGACAGTAAAACTCTCTTTCTATGTACATGCCTTCATGGACAACAGTACTTTCTGGCTGTTTATTTCAAGAAAGTATAGGCAAGTAAGGCTAACTGTATACAAGAGAAGGTGGGCATTCCAAAACCCAACCAATGTTCTGCCTGATCAGTCTTTAAAGTGTAAGACCAATTATAAAAAAAAATGAAACTTTTCATAAATGAATAGAACTTTGACATACATCTTACTAAAGTACTAGGCTTCCATCTTCTATCATCAGGCTAAGTTACCTCTAACACAAAGGTCTGCGGAGAGGGGAGGGGGGAAGAGAAGACTGCTGGAAAAGACATACACATACTGCAGTTGCTAAGTTTTGCTATATGTGGTAAAGACAGCTCCACTATTTCATAACGCATGATGCTCTATCACTGTACACAATGAGGTAGTAAATCAAACAACAAGCCAACAGCAGCTTCTCCCTCCACTCTCCTTAGACATCTGTGTGCGACTAGATTAGCCCCTTATTTATATGCCACACCATGCCAGTGAAATTTGGTTTCGGTTATTCACAGATGAGCAATCCTTAGTGGAAAGCGTACAGCTAGTAACATATCCTTTAGCCAATGCCAGTGTGAGACAGGATGGCATGGGTGCAAAATAATTGAAATAATCGATGTGAGCAAGTTCACATCCATTAATGGAGCCGACTTTTAGTTTTGGTTAGGTTGCTAATAATTGCCCAGCCTTAGGCTAGATACAGATATGGGTGATATTAGAGAGAACAATCTAAGTGAATGTAAAGAGGATAAGCAGCCAAATAAGTGGAGATGGAAACTTATTTCTTTGATAAGAGATATAACAAAAGCTTCTTACATTCACATGTACTTTTCATTTATGAAAAGTGGTTTTCTAATTGGCAGCCCACTTAAATATGCATATACTTGGACCGTACAAGGTCTCCTTTATGAAGTCATAATGGGACATCCACAGAACAGATGTGGTACGCTCTACCTTTGAAGCACTGCTTCATACACGACATCCAATGGCGAATGGATTGGTGACGTATGGAATGGATGTGCAGGATTCCATGTGTCACCATATAGACCTCCATGCTCTGTATATGGGGCTGAAATGTACAATGTATTTCCAATGGAGGGTAAATGTAAGTAAACTTTCAGTTTATTCAAGGAAAAATTGGTTGGCACAAAAAAACAAAAATTCCAGTGACTGTGGTTCTGTCATGCATCTATTTGAGCATCTTCGGGATCTGCAGATAAAACAAGTCCTGTTTTTTACTCAGGGATGCACAACCTTCAGATCACTATTTGCAGCCCCTATTGCAGAAAATAATGACTGCAGGAGCTGCAATGAGAACTACAATGAATGCTTTCCTTTATTGTTCAAGAAAATGCTTGTTGGATAATGTAAGTTACTTATACACCTTCTCACAGAAAAATGCACTTATTGGTTAATATGAGTACCCACATGCTATGTCTGTGTCATTGGCACTCATATTAACCAATGCGTGCTTTCCTGTGTATCCAAGAAAAATGTTCATTGCACCGGCATCAGCAGCAATAAACGTTTCAAGGGAATGAATCAACAACTTTTTCTAATCTTGTTTTATTTTCCAGTTGTAGATTTTTTTATTCTAATTTCTATACATGATTATGGCGGCTGTCCTCTTATCTGAGCTTCTCCTCTGCTCTGTTAACCACATTTAGTGATATGATTTACACTACAGCATAGTCAAGGCCATAGGTAGCAATAGACTGAAGCCAACTCATTGAGGTCTATGGAAGAGTTTTCTAGACATGCTCTCCACAGGGGGGAGTAGTTAAGCTGTGACATCATCAACTGTCAGTAGTGGATGCAATCATGGGCCAGTGGTGTTATCTATAGAAACATTATGATGTATTGTACCCCTGTCTGCGATGTAAATGAGACAACCAAGGCATAGAAAGCCCCTACAGTATTGGCAAGTGTCAGGCTATTAAAGAGAGAATAGCAAGGTTGCCAAAGTGAGAATTACGAGAATTAGTACTTTTGTTTCACATAAACATATGGTTTTAAAAAAAATTGTGTAATAGTGGGGTACTCTACCATCACTAATAATGGGGGGCACTCTCCTGGCACCATGAATGGCACTTTACTTAAACAGCTATTCACTGCTTGGTCATTTATGGTATATCCACAAGATATGACAGACAAAAAAAAACTTTTTATATGATATGATATGACAAAAAACTTTTTAAGAAACGGGGACAATCTATGTGAAGAATTGCTGCTGCATCCAGTTGAAGTATGAAGGCAAGGGTAGCTTTGCGTGTACATGACTTTATTCATTTACTTCTATGGGGGTTAAACAGCAGAGTTTACTGTATACGGAAGATATGTAAAAAGCACAGTATATACACTATTAATGTAAAATTACCACATACCTTAAGAGGTCTTGTGGAGTCCATAAAAGACATATAGGTTTGAGACTGAGGTATAGAGAGGACAGGAGATGCATCTAACTTATTAAGAGGCATGAGCTTCTCAGTAAAGTACTGAGTACTCCCGCCAATGTATTTCACACATGGTCTCTTTGCTGTATAATTCTATTCATTTTTTTGCCGGGATAAAAGTCTTTAGTCTGGGTGGTGGAAGAATGAGGGAGGGGGTGGAATCAAAGAGCCTCTTTTAAATTAAGTCTTGTGGACTAAATTACCCAACCTACACCATAGTATGTTCAACCACTGGAAATTATTTAGCAACAACTAAAGCTGGGCTGAAGAGCTCAGTGCTTTTATTCTAAGCACATGAGTGATGTGTTACCATCCCTGCGGCGGTGAACAGTGATTCTTATCTGTTGCTAGTGGCAACAGTCACGGTCCCAGTATGGGGTCCAGCAGCAGGTCTACTTGCTGATGCAGGCCCCCACACCAGGACAAACAAATGGGCTTTAGAGCTGGACAGGTCTCATAGGGAGGTTTTGACATAAAGGGCCCTTTAGAAAGGCTGGAATTGTCAGTCGTTTGATGGGCTCATGCTGGGCCATTAGCTTCTGTTACTAATTTGCTGTGGATGTGAGAGGCTGAGCTGCATGAACACCTGCAAGACGCTCTGCAGTGCATTGTGGGAACAGCTCATTTTCTCAGGCGAGGCCAGGCAGGCATTGTCCACTATTTACAGGCACAGATTTTTCCTGTCAGACAAAATACATCTTCACCAGATTTTCTACAAAAATATAGTCATTTTAGGTCAGAACTGTCAGGTGATTTCAGTTACCCAGTCAGCCAGCAGGATATAATCGAGATAGAGAAGCAGAGCTCTACAATATAGATATATGTGAATTGGAAATCGGAATTCCTGAGTAAAAAGATTAAATACTAACAGGACTCCTAGGAGAAACAGTGGGAAACAGTCTGCGTGGGCGGAGTAATCAAGACTCTTGCTGTCAGTCCTAGGAGTCCTGTCAGGACTTACTCTGCTTTTCACTTCTTGCTCCAAATCACATAAGCCTACACATCACAATGCTCAGCTTCTCACCCTCCATCATATCCTGCTCTCAGATAGAGCAGCGACCATCTTCAATCAACTATATCACAGCTTCAAGGAGTTGTTCAAGACACTGTATACAGATTCTGGCTACATCCACTGTAGAAGTGGTGCTGGGGAACAGCAGCTCTGCTCCCATTCACGTCATATCCCTTGTATATGGCTTCCAGCAGCTGAATTAGCTGCATCGGTGTAGGGTCCAGGTGCAAGACTCCCACCCCAATCTGATACTGATAACCTGCTTGGGTCTTGGACAATTCCTTTAACATGGCAGCTGATGAGTCTACAGACTATTCTCTCAATTTGTTTTCTTGTCTCTCAGAAAATGTGACTCATGTGGATTATCAGAATTCCTCTGCCAGATTCCCAGAATGCCTTTCTCCTTCTATAACCATCATTATTAGCTCTTAGACTTTAATGTCTGTAGCCAGCAAATGAAATAATGGAGAGAATAAGTCTTCATTTCCCTGAGACTGATTATACTGTGTCTGTCTGGCTCCATCCCAAGGTTTCAAAATTCTCTCAAAGTCGTGATCTATCTGCTCTGGCTTTCCGGTGGGACAAACCTGTTTTCAGTTATTACTGAACTCTGCTCCACTTATTTCATGCAGCATTGTCTACAGTAGGCTAACATAGCTCAGTATGACAGAAAAATAGGTAAACCTTTAAATAATCCAATTATATTAGGAATTCCAAACACAAGATAAATATGCCAGAAGAGACAGACTTTAGAAATGCTTTACAATGATTTTACCTTGCTTTCCCAAAAAGTCTTCATTGGGTTGCTTTGCTCCTCATACACTTTAGTTACAATTGTTGGATTTTTAATGAAATTTGTGGCTTATATATCAATCCCTAAACTATAATACCTATCACAATCAATAACAATGTACAGCTTAGTCTAGTGTCAAGCAGGCAATTCTTCTTTCATACTATAGTATACCTGAGCCTTTTGTTGGCGGTATACGTTGTGAAAATTTCTCAATGTATATTCCTCATGTACAGAGGTATTTCTGATTTAGGCCAAGGCCCCATGTAAAGCAGCACAAACACATTGCATCTTTTCCGTAGCGTTTCTCCCTGAATTTTTGCTGCATTTTTCTCTGCATTCGTTCTTGCCCCATTACACCTATAGGGGAAAAACAATCGCTTTTCTGCAGCTAAAATTAACATGCTATGATTTTGAAAATGCATGCCTTTATGAAAATGTAGCTTTCCTGCATCTCTTTTTTCTGCAATATGTGGATGAGATGAAGTGAAATGTCATTCACTTTGCTGGTACTGTAAAATAGTGTTTTTTTTTTCCCACTGCATTTCTGCAGAAGCCAAAAATGGTGCATTTTAGCAACGCCTTAGCGTTTAAGGGGTTTTCTCATCTCAGGGTTTCAGCTGCCCTCCCGGTCTCCTGGTTTTCAGCACAGTCCAGTAGCATGCTCAATGTTTGTTTTTTAATGGGAGTTATTCAGCCGGAAAACCATTATCAAACTAATGACAGTACCTAGTAGGGCAGCCTCTACATTTTACAAAGATGCCCTTCTTATTCTGCACTGCAGCTGAATATTCATGAAAATCAGCATTTTATTTTTATGCAAATTAGCTGAAAAGGGCTTTAGGGGATAAAGCCCTGCTGGGGCTTTACTCTCTCCACTCCAGATAACCATCCCTAGAGAATCTCTTGCTAGATCAGGCTCAGGAGCATGCAAAATATATAAAAGAGAGCAATTGAATTGTACTAATTTGATAAAAGTACTTTGGTTGTGAGAGAAAGTTCCCATCTAGCTTCCACATTACACTAAACCAGTGTTTCTGCATGTATATCTACTTGTGCTCACTCCCTCCTAACTTAGTAGATTTCTGTCGCCATAAGTAAAGCCACATAAGAGGAGAAAGAAGCTATTTTTCTCTAATAAGATATATCACAAAGTTTCTTAAATTTACCTGTACTACTGATTTACGCAAAGTCGGTTGAAACAACAGTACCGATTTTAGTATGCCACTGTACAGACATACAAAGGCATACATTGCCCATAATGTTCTATTGTTAAAAAAAAAAATTAATAAAAAAATAAAATATATATATATATATATATATATTATATTATATTATATTATATTATATTATATTATATTATATTCTATATTATATATATTACATACAAGCACAGTATTTTTTCAGTCACCCTCCATATTTAAAGCATTCATCTTTTGGTAATTTTTAATTGACAGAAGGGTCACAACTCAGAAATAATTGTAATATGTAAATTAAGTGGTAAAAATTTAGAAATCTTAGGATGAGTTATTTTCCCTCCCTCTTCAGACTACTAGGACAAGAAATCTTTTTTTCAGACATGTAATTGCCAGACACATGCATATTAACAGACACTGCCTGCAGGAGAATTATGGCTACTGTGCAGCATGAATAAATATTTCAGGGATTAAAATGGATGCTTCATTGCAGCATGAATTTAATATGCCCCAGACCCTGGAGGAGGAATACAGAGTAACAGCAAAATGGAGATTCATCTTTTGAAACTTTAATTGGGAGACTGACACTATATAATCTATACCTTGCTGCTGCTGGCTATTTTTGAAGGTGTATCAAAGGTCTAACATACATTCACTGTATGAGATACATTCAGTTATCTATAAAATCCAGTCAAGCCAAGAGAAGTTTTCCATAGAGACAACCAATTTTTACAGCCCCCATTCAAACACCCAAAGATGAAGACTCAATCCCCACCAGTCTGCATGTGTCTTTCAGACTGTTGCCGTTTTTTTTATTTTTGATAGAGAACAGTCCCCTTATAATACAAAAATGATGTTGTTTCCATGTTTATGTTGTATATCTGCGCCACCTAAGGGTTACAATCACTTATATTATGCCACACTGACTTTAATGAAGCCAAAGCCACTTTCTAAACTAGCATGCTATATGGGCCACTACTTAGTCATCTTGTGGTTATCTCCTATCTTTACACCTCTGAAAACTGATGACGTGAGTAATACTTGCATGTAATAATTCACACATGAGCAATTTAAGGCTGGATTCACACTTGTGTTGGAGTCTCCTTAGGAGACTCCACCGCAGAATCTGCCTAAAATGAGTGGAGAGAAAAGTCCAACAAGGAAGTTGTTTCAGTATAACACCGGCGGAAATCCGGCAGACCCCATTATAGTTTATGGGGTCCGCGGATTTCTGTGTGTAACTGCTTTTTAAGAGAACAGGGTCTCGTGTGAACCTGGCGTCAGTTTTGTGTCCTCATATAACCTGGGCAGCACATGTGAAAATTACACTGTCTAAATAAAAACAGGATTAGGAAATCTGCCCCAATATTTCTTCTAAAACAAACCTCCACGTTTTTTCAGAAGAAAAGCAAGTTTTACTCTCGAGATGCAGTAGACAGTTATGACTTTACTGCAGGTTACATATAATAGTTATTTTTTCACTCAACCTTCTAAGACACACAAAAGAACCCAAAAAAACTGCTAAGTTAATTTTATCTGTATGCATGGTGGCCGTCAGCTAACCAAGTGATTTCCGTCTCAGTCAGCCTAAGCTTTTCCGCTACACTGCAAGGGGGAAACCACAGCGAGAAAACCAGGGCTCTTGTGCCTTCCCACACAACCCTAAGCTTCAGCAGGAAGGAGAATGTATTTAGGGCTAAATGACTCAGTGTGTAGCAAAGCTAAGGCTGCCTGGCCGCAGACTATGGGAGTATGACCACAACTAGCACAATGATAACACTGCATTAGCTTTCTTGACAGCTATCTCTTCCTGTGTGAAGGCAAGTTATTTTCTTCTTTAGAAAATGGGTAAAGCTGTGGCCAGTGACAAGTCGATATATTTTTCTGTGTGAACTCAGCAGTATACTAATTTTCTTGGTCTTAAAGTGGAACTTTAAATAAGGAGCACTGAAAAAATTCCCATCAATGATTAAACTAGCATTCACTATACAGTCCCCAGAACCAATTCAGGGCACATTTGAAGATCTATATCCCATGTCTAGCAATGTGTGGCCAGATACTATGCACTGTTCCAACTATTCCCATCAAAAGGGAATAAAACACATCCCAATAAAGCAGAATGAGCCTCATTCACGGCTTCCTCTCACCTCAGATAAACAGAGGAACACATTTCTTCATTGCAGTTTCTAATATGTTGTTAGATTCCCTGTGCAGCCTGAGGCCACAGTCACACTGCGCCCCTCTTCCTTCTCCCGGCTGACAGTTTACATGTCACTAGGTTAACTCTCCAAAGTGTTAATGGGATAAGTAAGAATTACTATAGCTGCCAGATATTACTGACTTCTTGCTACACAGCGAGTAAACATGTAAATAATTTAACCGCGATAGATACCTACAATGGTTAGTGATATAATGTTGAGGTTTATGTTTCTAAAATATATTTTCTTAGAATTGTTATCTAATGTACTGTATTGTGCGATCACATTGAACTTGCTTGAACCTCAGGCAAGAAAAGTTGCAGGGAAAATGTAGATATGTCACCTTTCTAGTCCAAGGGAAAGTAATAGATTGTTGTACTATGTCCACCAGAGAAGAGCTCCTTAGTAATAACAGAACAGTTCGGGTGAATATATGAAACTTCCTGATATATCTTATCACAGGAAAATACTGAAATGAGCTGTTTGCCAGGCAGGAGAGGAGCTGGTAACAGGAGACTAACCACACCCCCCAAAGAATATTCTGGGCAAACTACAGTGATAAATATACCTTTGTTTTTTATGGCCCTTTTGTAGATTTGGAGAAAAGCAACTTTGAAGTCCTATAAAAATTAAGTAGCTGGTGGACTGGGGGACAGGTCTTCTGTTCTGGGACCAAGTCTCTTGCTGTTCAAGTAGGACAGATGAAGTCATAGCAGTGGGGCGATGCAACTCAAACCGCTAACATCACCTGTCTGCAAGTGCTCCAGGGAGCTTAAGGCCCACCCCCATGCACCAGCTGCCTCATTTGCATAACACTTCATTGTGGGTTTTTTTCTGAAAATCTACAAAATATATATATATATATATATATATATATATATATATATATCTGGAACGGTTCTCCTAAAGTCACAGCCTGATTTATTCACTTTGTTGTCTTTTACAACTGCCATATTAGCATTAGCCAAATATTACTAATCTAAGCCGACACTTCTCACATTTCCTTTATGTGAAAACCAAGGCTGCAGAACAATCTACCTGACTGAATAGTTAGAAAATGTAGATAAATTCACGCATGCCGTTCAAGAGTTTTATTTTGGACAGTTGATGCTGAGTGAAAATCCTGCCATGTACATCAATGTGTCAAGAGTGAAATCCAGTTATCTCTCTAGCCTGCATCCCAGCTCAGATCATAACCTCTCCTCCCTCCCCCTCCAGCATCTGCACAGAAGCCAAATCCCCCTGTACTCAATTTTCACATCTCCGTAGACAAGTGGCGGATTATTTACGGCTGTTTATTCCTCTACCACCACAAAGTGTAGATCCGGTAAGCGTGCTTATCCCATGTGACAGTGCTTCAAAGAGACAGCTTAGAGCATTTATTCTTTAAGGTATTTGTAACACACAAAGGAGATAGGATCCCACTGGATATTACTTTCACTGTGGGTTTAGCAGCTGATCACAGAAGACGCACATGTCACTTCAGCCTATCTTGGAGTTGGGACAATTTACAAGGGGAGTAAGACATGCCACAGTCGTAAGACACAATTGTGTCACTGTATTGATCAAACTGCCCATTTTACCTCCACCGAAGTACTTTACCGCATTCAGCAGAGGAATATACAAGTGAAAAAGGAAACCTTCAATAAACATACATAAGGGCCATTTCATTCATGAATGGGGAGCTCAACACTTAACTTGATGCATTTAGTGCATTCATTTGCCTACACGAAGTTCACAAATTTTATACAAAAGAGCATGTTCAACATGCCATATATAAGGCTATATTTAATACATGTAGGTTGTGGCATTTTTTCTTGCAAATTACTAGAACTACTTCCATTGAGGCATCGTACTACAAGTTTGTAATGCCACAGAAAGAAATTTTGCCCTAAAAATTGCAACATTTTAAGAATCGTGAATCAAATATAGAATAATCTCATTCACTGAAATGTAAAGTCATTTTACAGTTGTTTATTGTTTGGAAATTGCCTTTTGGAACAGGAGTTTGAGAAGCTTTGGCTGGGAGCAATAGGACTTACAGGCAAATGCTTACGTACTGTAATAGATCCTCTTTAAAGAGACCATTTCACCACCTCCACCAACTTCAGCTTCTTAGCATCTGTAAATAGGAGCTGCTCCACTGATTCACTGATTCTGGCAAAGTTGGAATTTTTTCTAACCTCCACCATTCCCGGGAAATCAATGCTGTTAGTTTTGGTGCCTGATATGCCAATTAGGTTCTGTACTGTCAGGAGGGCGGTGTCAGGCAGGAGCAGGCAAGGGGTGTGATTCTGAGCTTTGACACTGGCTGCCTCTGATTGGAGCTCTGAATCATATCCCCTGCCTGACACCGTCCATCTGACATTACAGAACTTACAGGTGCATCTCAATAAATTAGAATATCTTTAAAATGTTCATTAATTTCAGTAGTTCAGTAATACAATTCATAATCAGCGTCTTTCATGATTGTGTGTCCTACTGAACCAGACTGAGGGACCATTTAAAGGCTTAGGAAACCTTGGCAGGTGATACACTGAATTTACAAAACTGAACTGTTTCACAATATTCTAATTTTCTTAGATTTTGGTTTTCATTAGCTGTAATCCATAATCAACATTTACAGAAATAAAACACTTGAAATAGAACAGTGTGTGTAAAGAATCTAGAAAATATAGGAGGTCACTTTTTTAATTTAATTACTGAAATAAATAAACGTTTCAAAGATATTCTAATTTATTGAAATGCATCTGTAAATAGCACATCAGGCACCAAAACTAACTGCGCTTGTTGTTCAGGAACGGTGGGGGCTAGAGAGAAAATTCTAATTATGCTGGAATCACTGGAACAGCGCCTATTAACAGATGCTAAGAACTTGAATTGGTGGTGAAAGGTCCTCTTTCAGGTTGAGGCATTTTTTTCCTTCGAGGAAATGCAGCGGAAGAAACGCTGCATGTTACAGTTTCTGCAAAGTGAATGAGATTTTATTTATTTTTTATTACATCCCCACATTGCAGGGGGAAAAAAATAAAGTTGCTGAAAATGCAGGTTTTTTTTTTTTTTATACAATGTAGCATGTCAATTTTACCAGTGTAAACTTTGCAGTTTCCCCATAGGCTTACATAAGAGGGGATTTAAAATCATAAAAAGCAGTCTTTTTTTTACAAAAGTTGTCATTCACTATGTGTAGCCTTAGCCTTAAGTGCACCTCTAAAGCTATGATGTCAAGTAGATCACATGACCCCAGTAGCTGATCAGTGATCTCACTCATTATGCAAATGCCAGTAATTGGCTATGGAGGTCATGTGAGGTACATGACATTATTTGAGAAGTGGTCACCATGGAAGGCCTGGCGTGTAACACTGGAGGGGTATTTTATGGATGAGTACAGCAATTATTTAATACAATTTCCTATCCATAGCATTTTTTTGTTTTTTTTTATGTCAAAGAACCCAGTTAAGCTGCCCAAAAAAGGAAATCATTTTCAGTGTTGCCTTCATTTACAAACAGAGCAATGTGTTCTATTCACCAGCAACGTGGCTCTATGGCTGGAGCCGCTCTGTTGGGAGTCAGGCTGCAGAAAAAGATGCACTATATGCAATAAGAAACAATGGTTTCAGCTCAGAGCCACTGGTCCTGTCTGACATGAGGGAACAGGGCAACAGAGGTTTATAAGGCTAGACAGCACAGGGTATGGGGCAAGCTCGACCATCACCAAACATCTACTGTCTGAAAAACAAAGATTGGACATATTAGATTGCAGCATGCCTAATTCATTACCTGGGAAATAAATGCTTCTGGAAGTGGTTAGCAGTAGCCTATCCTCCTTTTCCTAACCAAATAAAAAGACGGGTATGTATGAGGATATCAAGGGACATCGCTGCAGGTCAAATTATGTATAGTTTGATATTATTATTAAAAAAATAAGTATTTTGATATGGCATTTCTAACTTTTTGGTATTACTGAACTGTAACAGGTTAAAGGATTCTATTTCCAACATAAAGCATCTTAATTTAGTATTTTTCTTTCCTAAACAGAAGTAGAATTGTAACCATTAAAATGACAAGCGGCTACAGAAAGAGGTTCAGGATGCCTTATGTTGAGCTGCTCATTTTCCCATTTCCTGCTTTTATCCTTTCCAATCTCTCCATCTCTTCAAGGTCTGCTATATGATAGTCCTGTATTACTGATGAGGGGTGAGGAATACAGGTTTTTACTTTGTGCCACTTATATATAAGCAGAGGAACAATTGCCAAGGAAGGCTCTTTTATTCTGTTCCACACCTTGATCTGTCTCAGAGTTTTAGCTCCTCATTAGTTTCCGATTTGGTTCCTTTGTTCTATACTACAGCCTATAACATGTTGAGCCCACTGTCAGCCATGTGTAAAGAAGGCCTATGATGATTTCTGCCATATGATGCACGAAAAATTTCATAGTGATAAGCAAGTGAGAGCTTTTTCACACATTTGCATTTCACATACGTACGGCGTCCACATTTTTCATGAACGACATACAGATCCCATCATTTCAGTGTATTAATTCACATGTCCTTTTTCTGGATGGAGAGTCTGTTTAAAAATGTAAAAAAAAAATGGACAGGTGCACAGATTTTTTTTATGACCCAAATGCAAATGCCAAAGCAAATTCATGAGAAAAAAAAAAAAAGATAATCCATTTTGTTCACTGATAAACTGATGCGCAAAATGTGGATGTGTGAATAAGCCCTAAGAAATTGCTAGTTGAAAGTTTAACAGCAACAAAAATGTTAAACACAAAGCCAAAGCAACCATACATTTTGGTCAGTGACCCTTTATAAAGCAATAATATAGTTGGATTTTTTTGAAAAGGTCACTTCAAAATAGATAAACATCCCAAAAGCAACAACACCAGCAAACTAATACAGAATAGACTGTTTAAACATTGGATAGGACACATTTCACACCAATAAAGTGTGAAGGCAATTGAAAAAAAAAAACAACCGTTTTGTTCATCATTACTGAATACAATCCAGACAAGATACAGAACCAAAACTTTAGAATCAAGAAAGCCATATGAATATTTTATAGACCTCCGTGTTTGACAATAAACATATATTTTGCTGCCCTTTTACTATCTTTTTCACTACAGCTATTAGCTATTACTACTAATTCTAGTAAAACTCCTTTAGACCAGCATTAGACCTTAAGACTAGCCAGATGTAGGACTATGAATTTTTGGACTATTTTTCCCAAATAAACCACAGGAAAAAGTGGCTTTGAAGGCCTTCTCCATTGCTGCTATAGCTATTTTTGACTTTCCAGCACTTTTATTTCTTTATAAAGCAAAACACCATGACTTTATACAAAGTACATGACTCAAGAGACACCATTTGAACTTATAAAAGAGTGATAGGACTGCTGTTTACTCTCTTTCCTAGGAGGTGCAGTCCAACAGGACCATTACCCTTTCAAGCAAATGATCTACTCACTAGCAGATATAACAAGGAAAGAAAACACTTACTGAATAGCCGTGTCCAGAAAGTGACTGAGCTGAGCTCTGTGGAGGAAAGAGAGCAAAGTCAGCAAAAACAAACTCGCCATGTTTCTGAATTTTGAAATTACTGAAATAAAAACTTCCTTGTCAGTTCATTCATGAGCTGTTCACATAAGACACAAGGGAGGGTAAAGGTAGGTGAGATATTCTCCAAAATAGGAAAACAGTAAGTGACTGGCTTTTGTTCTTGCTTGCTTCCTGCAACACTTTTTACCTTCCCAATTTCAGGTAGGCATAGGACTATGTAATACCATCAAGTGGTAAATAGAAAATATAACAAACTGTGTAAATCTAGAAAGCAGACAAACATATACAATGTATCAAAAACATTGAAACACTCTCCTCAACGCATGGATCAGCTTTGCATGTTTTCTACTAGGATAGCAACATGTCTGCCTTCAGATACACGACATGGTCTGGGGGACGTACTGACAATTATCTATCGCTGGAAACAAATGGGGACAAGAGCAGACGTGAGATATAGTAAATGACAATGGGATTTGTAAATGTCAGAATCTGACTATTCAACTATTTAACAATCCAAAGATTATTATGGAGTCTGTGCACTACAATTCTGTAAAATTGGGAACAATTTTGGCAAAATCGTACTTCCAACATCTAATATATGATTATGTAATTTACACATATATGATATCCCTCTTTATAAGCAACAAACGTATGCATGTAAAGGACTGCTGCAAGCTACGGCAATGAAGAAGTTAAGCGTAGCATACGGGTGAATAATGCAGCTGCATTTCCTATTTTTCCCTGGTGAGTCAGAGGAGCACAGTGCACCTGCCAACCTTTCCTGCTAAGCCAATAATTGCCAATTTAATCTTTGCCTCTTGGTATCATTCATGTTTAGCCCTTGCTGTGCCCTGAATACATCTTCATTCATCTGGGGGGGGGGGGGGGTCACACTTGACAATTAGGGTGTTAGCTTCAGCTAACTAGGGCAGCCAGTTTGGCAAGGCCGGGGAGACAATTATTAGTCTATTTTCCCATCATTTAGTGGGTGGTGCTAGGGAAATCAGAAATCTACAACAATTACATTAGGTTTTTTCCTCTTCTCCCTTTCCGCTCCCTCCCTCCGCACTCCCTCCCTTCACCTTCAGAATATTTCACATTATCACAGCTTTACAACCACATTCAAATTTTCCATGTTCACAGGGATGGAGGCTTCTATTTAAATGATAATGAGGGACAATCCATTCAATTGAGCGAGGGAGAAAATCCATTAAAACACAGGCAGCTCTTAAGCTGGGTCATGAACAGATCTAGAAAAAAAAAAAACAACCTTTTTTTCCCCCTTGTCTTACCGCCATTATGCAAGGCCATGTATGGATTTTAACATGGGTCGCAACATCTCTAAAGATTAAGAGAACAATTACACAGACATCAGAATTATTTACATGCCAAGGTAAAGAGTAACAAAAGGCCTAATGAATATAATTGTTTAAATACACTGATGGAAAAAAAAAAAAAAATCATATTACTAGATGGCACTCCTGTGATATCAGATAAAATATGCTGGCACTAGCCTCTGAAGTGAGAAAAATAATAAGCACATTTTGTTCTATGAACACTTGGCTGCCTTGCTCGCAGATAAAATGATAAAGTCTCATTGGCCGCTATGCCTAATAATATATTTCTGCCACCAATCAAAATGCCCCACATGGTGAGCTTGAGTTGAGCACATCATTACGTAGAACTATGATCGGTTCAAGCTGTTGCCATAGTAACACTTCTGGCCTTCACAGCTCTTTATGATGTTTCTTTCTTCCACCTCCTGGAGGGAAGGGGTTTCTGCTGCTAATATTAAATAAGAATAAACTTTCATATTTGGTGTATGCCACAAACCATAGATCTGGGGACCGATACCCATCTGCAACTGGAAAGGCTGGGTTGTTGGGCCTGCAGACAAGTGCCGTCTGTCCCTTAAGACATACTTCTTAATTAACATCCCATATCTGAATCAAAGCGACTCAGCTCCTGATCCCAGGAATTTGCACTAGAGGAAATGTGCAGCTTATGTCCCCCGCCCCTTTTTCTTCCTCCCCTCCCATCACTTTTGCCTGTCAAAGCTGTCAACTCAAATACAGCTTTAATCTGCCAGGAGCACTTTTCTCCTGACATTTTTAATAAATACTTTCAGCTCTTAAACACATTTGCTGCAGATATCTCCTTTCCCGCCTCCCCCCATACTCCTTCCCTGCAGAATAAAGGCAGGGAGACTAAAAGCAGAAAATACTGTTTGGGAACCAACTTCTCCCGTACAGTAAATGATCGTGCTGCAGTGTAAGCTGATACAGAGTAATGTTCCCTACTATCAAATCTCTAGCACTATTTTTGAGTGCACACTCCGCTCAATCTTTCAATTCTACAGATACAGGAATACCTGGATATCAACATATTATTGGTCAGTATAATGATATTGAACGCTTATCACTATATAAGACCAGAACCCCTTATCAAAACATGATTACAAACATGTTTTATCATTCAGCAAATTTATTGAACATTGTGAAAATATCATCATCGGACCTATTCCTCTAGAACTGATAAATGAGGTAAACTGTGAAAAACATCCTGCCTATAGTGATAACATACTGGTGATATGGGGATAATATCCGTATACTCATACAGGAAGTTCAAGTCTGATAACCATTAAGGTCCATTCACACTGGGAGATGATAGTTTCTTCCTGATCACTCACCCCTGTAAACAAGGCTAGCAATAAAAAGACAAATCAGCAAATGTTCATTTGTCACTGATCCCATCTTTTATTCAGACCTTAAAGAACTTATGTTTTTTTTTTGTTTTTTTAAATAAGTCACTTACTGCTTTATTGTGAAGTTATGTGCTTGAGCACTAGCCTCCTTACTCTTCCTCCTATACGTTCAGTGTTTACTGTATGACCAGGAGATCAAACTCTTAATGCAATTCCATTAAAGCCTCGAGCTGATCCATAGACCTGCGCTGATAGGGACCTCCTGTTCATACAGGAAACACTGTGTTCATCAGAAGAAGTCAGTGCTCCAGAGAGGAGCACATAACTTTACAAGTTATTCAGTAACATTACACTAAACACAGGATCATTTTCAAAAGTTATGCTTCTTTAAAACCATCAGCTGTCAGCAGCACATTTACCTATGTACACAGATGATATGATGCTGATAATAGCTGTGGGGAATGAATGACCATGCGAGAGCATTGTAAAATAAATGCAGCATGTAAATAAAACTAAACAAGCACTGATCGACATGCTATACTATGGATCAGCACAAGTTACAGCCAGCATATCTGCCCTTGAAAAGGACCCTTAGTTTGTGCAGAGAGCAAAGATTTGCATGCAGGGTACGTCATCTCATCACTGCAGGCATAGAGCTGGTTAATGCCAAATGTTATTGTTATGAAAACCTCGGAGACCTCCACCTCTCCACCCACTGCTTTGCATTCTGAAAAAGAGGCAGTGTTTTCAATTTAAAACCTAAATTAGCTGTCCAATTGAATCTAGCTGGCACAAAGCTTTCCTTGTGACAGGCTGTACTTATGAAGCATATTTTACATTAATAGAACTCAACATGAGTCCCACGTGTAGGGTGGTAGACGGAGGGGGTTACGTGCATAGCTATTGAAATGTTAAATCCAATATCTCAGAAATTCTAGCCTTTTTTCTTTCTAAACCTCTACAGAATAAGAGCCAAGGCTTTCCATTCTAATTCACTAGAATAAAAGATGCTGTAATAGGGGAGACCAGCTAATTTCTGATCATGGGGGGGTTTCTAAATCTGTCTTTCCTGTATCTCTATAAAGACTATAAGTGCAGCCACTTACTGAATATGGTCTTCTTTGTTCACCACAGTAAAGAAAGCTGTACAGGGGGCTATATTTTAGTAAAAGCAGAATAGACCCCTGTACGGTGATCAGAAGTGCATCACACAGATTTTTCAACATTTTGGAAAATTTGTCTGTGATTATTCAATTCATCTTTAACACTGTTTGGAGAAGGAAGTTACATAGTAAGTATGTCTGTTTATCTTGCTATAATGTAATAGTTTCTTAAAACTGAAACAATTAAAAAGGAGTTATCCAGGATGTGTTAAAGGTGTTATCATAGCTGATTTCTTCATCTCATGAAGTGACATCAGATCCACTGGTCACATGGCCATGCTGCAGCTCAGCCCAATTCAATTAGCGCAGTGTCACTTCCTGAGAAGAAAGCAAGCAGCCATGTTGTCTAAATGGCAAAACTACACTGCACTACACTAATGTGTATGAATTGGACACACTGGGGGAGGGGATAAGGATTAGTTTGTTGCATTCCAACATGCCCGATAGTTTCTTTCTCAGGATGGAAAGCTTCCACCAGGGGTGTCTGGCAGTGGCCTTCTCTGCTCTCTATATTTAAAACACATACACGCTCAGCCAACCCAGTTGTGTATGGGGGGGGTAGGGAGATAGATGTTGAGGCTGAATGAGCCAACAGCTATCTAAGGCACATGGCTAGTCTAAACACACATTTGGTACCTCTATCCAAGTCAACATTTGCACATATAGATTCTATTGTACATGTTTAAAAGGAAATCTTCAATATCTGTCCTGCATATGAAAGGTTTCAGATAATCATTACTGCTTAATCGGAGAGCAGAAGCCCATAATAGAGAGTAACAGTAATTTAGTTTGCTACCATCGGTTGACACCCTAGTCGTTCGCCCTTGGGAGTAGACCACAGATGTAGATAACTCAATAATTAAACATGATTAGCCAAAAAACCTAAGTGGAAAATTCAAGCCATAGATGCAAAACATAGCACTGTACTTTTTGGCTATTTTTTTTTTACAGGTATTACATTAGGTCTTTCTGTGATATGAAACTAATGTTAATTGATGTAACTACTCCTACAAGTGTGTAAAATGTGCACACAATAAAATGTTTGTAAAACGTGCATACAATAAAATGTGTGTAAAATGTAGCATGCAGTTGGAAAACATTCACTGGAATCTATAGAGACTGAAGTGATATTGCATCAGTATAACACTCCATCTGAGCTGTGATTCAAATGTAATAGATATCAGCACTGAAACTTCCATGATGGGAGCCGCTTGTCTAAAAGAGAGGTGATACTTAGCACTATAGTGTTGGAAAGAGGACATATGGACAATGGTTGTATTAATAGCACAACACCATTAAAAGGGACTGTCCAAAGAATAGTTTTATTATTTACTAGTGCTGCTAATGGAACCATAAACAAAACAAACCATTACTCACCTCTCCCCAGGCCTCAGCTTCCTGTGGCGGCAGCTCAGGGATGTGTGTATAGAGGTCCCCAAGATATTTGTGCCAGGTGACCATTGTAAACAATCACAGGACTCAGAAGTCACCTCTTCATAAACAGTCACATACCATTTGTGCAGAGGTCACCACTGAGGCCTGTGATAGCTGGCAGCGGTTCCCTCACACAAACAGGACACCACAGGTGAAGTCAGCTGGGGGACCTGTATACAGATAAACGGAGCTGCCACTGCTGGAAAAAGCTTCTGGGGACAAGAGAGTACTGGTTTGTTATGTTTAGGACCCCACTAACAACAGTATTAAATAAAAATATGAGTAGGAACACCCCTTAAAAAAAATAAAAATAAATAAATAAAACTGAAAATCAAATATTTACATATTTTTTATTCTCCTATAACACCTGCAGATGGAGGACTCTGCCATTTAGCCAACATGGTTATGTTTACACTTGTTTTTTTCTTTATTGTCATGGCTATATACCAAGACTTCCTAGTATTCAACCTGTTAATACCACATATACGGAACAGAATAATTCACTACATGCTAGGAAGTTTTCTGTCCCATGACAACTTTTATACAGGATTGCTTTTATTATTTTCTGAAGATTTTATGATGATATCTACAAACGGGACATACAAGTGAAGTTCCCCCAATACCAAAATACTTACATCACTGAGACAGTCATGAGAGCTGTTGCGCTGAGAACTCATGGCTTCTTTGATACTGCCGTCATCATTGCTTCTGCCATTTCTGTTTCTGGATGCTTTTCCCTGAAAAATAAAGATGCAAATTTGGAAAAGGGTTCACAAAAAGACTTTCTATTACTATTCTCTCAAGGGGGTCATCAGGGGGGAACAAACCTTTCTGTATAATTTAAACAGCATGGACTGTATCACATAGACTCTCCAAGGAAGGGATGATGACAAAAATCTGCTATCAATAGCCACTGTTGATATAAAACAGCTCCTGTCACACACCTATAATGCAGGAGATCACAGTGCAGCCTCCCTGAATGTATATCTTTGGATTATTTAGGAGAATATGCAGAAAAAAGGATAATTACATTGTCCCCCAGCAGCAGGGATAGTACAATGCTCTAGATCAGGGGTCGGCAACCCCCGGCACGCGTGCCAAGAGTGGCACGCGAGGCTTATTTCCCTGGCACGGGCAACGGAGTCCTCACCCAGATATGTGTCTGATCCGATTAAAATTTCATTAGCGCCGGGTGCTGCCTGAAGATGGATGTGGCAGCACGGCGTCTGCACAGTCTATGTATAGTAGTGAAGCCGGTAATTGCCGGCTTCACTACTGTACCTGAGTGAATTGCTCAGGATTAGTTAAAGCTATAAAGAAACACTTGGATTCATTTTAAAGACGAGAATTTCACCTTTAAAATGATACCAAGATCACCATGATCGTCCTTACACATCCTGAGCGATTAGCTGGTGAAAACGATGTTCGGCATTGAAATCCCAATGCCGATCTCAATTCCAGACATCGTTTTAACAGTGAATCGCTCTGAAACTGTAATGTCTATCGTGGCGATCTTCTCATCTTTAAAATGAATCCAGTTGCATCTTTGTGGCCCTAACAGATCCTTAGAAACGGGGCTCTAAAGTGTCCCCCCTCCTGCCTCAGGCAGCATCTTAGAGCTAAGGAAGGAGGGGGAGGAGGAGCTGCAGACTGCAGAGACAATGATAAATCATCATTGTCTGTGCATAAGCTACAGATGACCCCAGGGGGGTAGCAGGGACTTCTGTCCATGTTATCCCCTCTCCTATCAATCAGAGAGCATACTGTACTTTTGCTCTCTGATTGTCACATACAGGAATAATGTAATACCCTTCTGAGCCTAATCACAGGGGTATTCTTATGTAATACCCCTCTGAACCTAACCAGGAAGTTTATTGGCGCTGTGACCCAGATGTTTACCATCGTCCAGGTCGCAGCGCCAAAAATGTCGCACCAAACACACAACACATGCACAAAGTCACTAATAAAATGTACATTTTTTCACTGTCCCTGTCCTGTCCATACCTGATCTTTATAGAGTAAATTATGCCGCCCGCCTCTCTAGTGATATTCGTTACACGCTAAAATAATAGCAATAGCAATTATCACTAGCAATGAACGTATAAAACATTTCTGACAAACGGAAGTTCTGTCAGTCAGATAATAAATTTTTACCCATTAAATGTGTATAAAATACTAGTTTTTGGCAGTTTTCAGATACTGTGTGCAGGGGCCGCTATGGGGCATAATATCGTGTGCAGGGGTCATCAAACTTACAATTATTGACCGGCACTCCGAGTACCTCAGCTTTGATTTCTTTAATCGAAATCGGCACGCCAAACAAAAAAGGTTGCCTACCCCTGCTCTAGATACCCATGTAATGCTGTGGTGAGGCATCATGGGATTGATAGCACAGCAGATAGAAGGAGACATCACGGTAGAAGTCTAGGTTAGTATGGAGAGGGTTAAATACGGTTCTACCTGATATGCTGTGGATCCAGGAGGTAATGCTGCCTCCTGTGGATGTTAATATGAGGCACCACCATCTGCACTCACGGCAAACCAGACGGGTTAGGGTTGCATATAGGAGATGCATATAGTTAGTCTGTACTTGGATCATGCAGCACCTGAAAATGCTGAGGCTCTGAGTGAGTTTGCTGTGACGGGCAAAACAAAAACACCCATAGCCAAGGTAGTGTCCCTTACTGGATCCACAGCACACCTTATTTTAACCACTCCATTCTAGACTCAACCGAGACATCACATGATCCAAATGCGCATGAATTTTCTATTTTTATTTCTCCAGCAGAACAATGTACAAATCAACAAAAGACACCATTATAAGTCAAGGGGATCCTTGGGTCCATCATTGGTGTCCATTTTGGCATGAATCTATCATAGCTTTAATTGGTTTTAGCCTTCCATGATAGAATAGAAAAATTTAATTCACAGTACAGAATTTATAAAGCCTCTTTTTTATGAATAATGCAAATCCAAAAGGCTTCTTTATTTCTACACTTCTGTTTAAACAGGGTTGGTGTGTTTAGTATTTTACACATAACTCAATTCAACTGTAATGCTCCATTCTGCATTTATTATCACACTAGTATACTATGTCCATGGATCCATATGATTTGGAGCACTTCCAAATAACAAGGTTCTAGCTGATCTGGTTATCAGTTTTATGAATTCATTTCTTTTCCAAATACGATGATGAAATCCAGAGTTCTGGTACAACAGTGGGATGGTTTTCAGAGGGAATCTGTCAGATTTAATGATGCTAGCACAGGAAATCAAATTAGAAGACTGGCTGTCACCATTAACCTGCCTGACTGAATAGCAATTTTTAGATGTACCATGGCTTCTGGGTCCCTATTTGTTATTGGGAATTAAGAAGCACTGCCAGTGACTGTGACAGATCTTCTTCATTTACACCTGCTGTGTATGACTAGAGGTGACACCTGCCTATAGTCATCAGCAAATACCCTAATAAGGCAAGTCCTTCAGCAGCTTACACAAGTATTAATTCTTGTCGATCAATAAAGAACACAAGTCTTTATCAATTGTTATTTAGTGGTGTTTTTCATCCGATAGTACAGCATCTTGGCAAAGAGATAAATCTACGTATAATCATTGCTAGAGTCACAGAAACAGACCTGGATCAGGGCAAAAGATCTCCTGGCTGAATCAAGGATTGCCACTGGGGGACAGTAAGGAGGCCAATATACACATTAGATTATTGGCACAATCTGCCAACAATGAAGGGCATATGGAAGTTTTACTGTGGGCAATGTCAGTATTGTCATTATCCAGGGCAGGGAGAATATTGTGCATGTGCTAGGAATGCACAATGCATGTGTGAGATATACTTGCTCTTCTCCAGATTTCTTTCATTGTCAGAAAACGTGGGCTTCACAAAGAGAAGAACTTCATGCTCTTAGGCTCATATCTCATTCAGAGGAGATGGCCAAGGCCAAGTTCAACATCAGCTTTATTTTAGTTTGTTGCTCTGAGCAGTCACAGGATCAGAGCAATGGACTGAAAAACTAATATAATGACAGATACAGACTGAACACTGTATAAATATGTGTTATCATTCACTGTAATGTAAACAACAAAATGGAAGATCTAGTTTGTTATTGTTTTAGACAGAAGATGTCACATGTGCAGGACTATCTTCCATTTGAAAACAAGGGAGTAGACAGCTTTCAGCAGTTTTTTTTTTTTTTTATTACATAGATAGCATGTGCTCCATCTTCATCCGTCATTATATTATTTTTTCATTGTATTGCTCTGATCCTATGACAGATCGAGGAAATGATTAAATGAAGCTGATGTAAATTCAAGGATAGATATTGAAGAATTTTTCAACTGAATAGTAAATCTTGCGCTAGTCAAAAAAAAAAAAACAAGAAAAAAAGGCAAAGTCAGACAAAAAAAAAAGCACAAGTGGCTTGATAAATGTATAGCTGAGGAGCTAAAGATCTAAAGGGTCAACTGGCCAAGTAAATAGCATGATTTCTGAAAACTGGTGATGAAAAGGTTAATTTTCGTGCTAAATACAATATAATTGTAGCTGTAAAAATAAATCAGAGGAAGGGTGTTAATTGGGTGAGAGCTGTCGCCTCACTGCACAATTACAATACCTTATAGTGCTGGGAGCCTTGGAATGCCACAGGAAAACAGTGTCTGATAAGCATCACTTTTCAGATCACAGGCAGCCAGCCCCGGCTCATTATTAATAAATACACTTCCATTTATCAAAAGCTCCCTTTGAGCGCAACAGGGAGCCTGGGGCAAAAGGAGACAAATTCTTTTCTTAAATTGTTCTGAAAGGTGGCGGGCGAAGGGACCCTCACCCCCATTAACCCAGCAGAGTTTGCTTGCCCCCACTGGGGGGAGAGGGAGATGCTTTCACAGCGGTAAACTCACACTGATCTTGTGCCATCTCAATATATTTGTTCATTATCTTGCGCACACACAGAAGCATTTGGAAATGTACTCGGGGCACAGGCCAAATTGAATCATCTGCCTTCATTTTCCGCACGAACCACGGCTACAGCTGCTGCAAACAGGCTGAACGTTTATTTATTTATCTCGATGGCTGGTTTAACTCTCTCTTAAAGATGCAAACTTCACTATCCTATCTTGTTTTAACCCTTTTCATTCTGCCTGGTCACATGTGCTTTATACTTGCTATAATTCTGCTTCTACACTTCTACAATTACTAAGTAATGGAAAGCAGCACATAACCATATAAAACAAGGCCCTGTACACATTGCTTTTGAGACTGACCTAGGGTAAATATTTCTGAGGACATAAATATCTGACAACGGCTTTTGACATATTCTACGTCCAATCTATCACCAACAGAGTGTTATAGTACTGAAGTTGTTTTCTAGACTACAAATAATGATGACCTATCCTAATTGAGGGTGGGGTTGGGGGGTGCTGTTCTTAGCAGATAATACACAGAGAAGGGAGCAGGAAGCAGACAGCTCCACTCTCTTATAGCAGCTAAACTGAGCACTTATCTCCTATTGAAATGAATGGTAGCTGATCTGCAGTAATCTGGTCTTACCACTACAGAGAGGACCAAGCTGTCTGCTTCCTGCTTCATTCTCTGTCTAAAAGATGCTGAGAACAGCTGATTGATGAGGATACCAAGTGTCTGACCCCCACTGGTCTAATATTGATGAACTATACTTCCCATAAGTCATTGACATTTTTAGTGTGAGAACCCCCTATACAGTTGAAAAAAAAAAATAGTAAGCTGACACATAATTACCTATAATGGGGTCAGTGTGGCTCCATTCCTGCCCGCTAGTTGAGTGGTCCGTTTGTCCATTGTTCTCTGACACCTCAACACTAGTGTAAATATATGGTGTGACCTTTTTCCCCATTGTATATGTTAGGCTAAATACACACAAGCAGTGTGCAAATAAAGGCCTCAATATCTACTCACTACTAGAATATCAACTAGAAATGTTTTGATTAAAAAACATGCAGCTGATACTTAGAAAGAAATTTTACAGATCACAAGGGAACATATTAACAATCTCATACGTAATACAGTATTCCTTGCTTATTCTCACATATGGACTGTCTTAGCAAGTGACGTGGGTGCGGCTCTCAGGGCTTACTTCACTCCATTCACAGGCTGCAAATAAAGCATAAATCACACCCCAAAACAATCCACGCACCCGATACATGCTGCAACTACTGCTAATTTTGATGGGTTTAGTAGGAACCCCACTCACAGATGCACACGTCTCTCTAACAGTCAGACACAAACACACTTTAAAAAGCTAATGGATACATAGAGCATACGCAGATCACCATTAAATTGAATAATTTTATACCAAAGGGTTCAGTGCTTCTATATAAAAAAAAAAAAAAAAAAAAAAAAAAAAAGGTGACAAAAGCAGCAACATAGTTTGTAAAATAAAAAAGGGACAAAAGACAGAAAACCCTTTGGCTTCCATGGAGCTTCGATGGCCAACCCAGATGGGATGGCCAACACCGAGCTTGTTGTTGGCTTCAAAAGGAGTGATGCAGTTCCCCTACAATCCACATGTTTTGTAATATAAAGCCCCTGTCTGGGTACCTCCCTCCTCCCCATTCATGAAGAAGGAAATGAACGGCCTTATTCTTGCCTGGAAAAGCTGGGGAATGAACTGCCCCATCTCTGAGACCTGAATCTTCAGACCTGTGAGGTCATGAAGACATACCTGTTACATCTCTTTCCTTCCTTCTTATGTTTGACTGTTTGATGGCACGCACCAGTAAAAGACTTGGGGTCAGAGGTGACAAAAGCAGAAAACAATATGCTCTGACATCATCACAGATGTACACACAAACAATACAATCCACTGATAATACGTACAAGTAAGGTTATTCAATCACACTTACTAATAGGGAACATCAAAACAGTACATTTCTTTACAGGTTCTAGAGGACAGAAGCTGAAGGCTAGGGTTAGCACTATAAATAGCAGCTGCAAGACTTGTGATGAACAAGTGGCTAAAATGTACTTCCTTGAAACAATCCACCTCTACGTGAACTGCAACCCAAGGACACAGCCTCTCTAGTGGAATATCTGGAAGCATCATATTGAATACTTTGCCTCTATTATTAACTCACTAAATTACCTTCAATAGCCATTAGCTCTGTTTTGAGGCAATTTACTGCCTAATAAATACAAATGAAGAATTTAATTACAAATATATTGGAAAGCATGAACAAAAGAAAATACTGTTGTACACAGATAAATTGTTTCAACACTTCCATATCAGATATTTCCAGATCATTTGACGCAAAGCTAAATTTAATAAAATATAGAAATAATACACAGTTTTTTTTTTTTATAGAATTGTGCACAAAAGTAAGATTTCATGACATTGTACCATATTAACATATCAATTTAAAATCTAAAGTTACACAGAGCCAGATCTATAGAAGTACATTATCATTCCAAGGAAATTCAAAGTGCATATTCAGTTGCATCAAAACCGGAGATTCACACTGATAGTATATTAAAAATATGCAAATAAGTTCTCTTTGATGGAAAATAGAAAACTCAATCTAGTGTCACCTTTTAGAGGGTAGCTCCTTACAGATTAATGCCTGGGTTTCTATGAATCATAGAGACAGTGGCCCAGATTTACTAATAGTTAGACAGTGCAAGCAGACAGGCAGTCTGAAAATATGCCAAATTTATCACTGTGATGAATGCCAGTTGAGAAATGTGGTGGTGTATCTTTACACTGTCTGGTCTACATTTATACCAACTTTAAATTGTCTTACTTTGAAACAGAATTTCAAACACATTTGGTACACTGTTGCACATTTAAGCGACACCCCCTTTTTTTTTTTTATAAGATTCCACACCCACATGTCTAGCATGTCCAACATTTTCAGCCCAAACTAGATATACCATGATGCACCACATTGTGCTAAAGATGTACCATGTTTACGCCAGTACTAGTACCACTCTCATATTTACACTCCGTTATGGAACCAGTTACTAGATTTCTAAGTTTTAGTTAGCATATTTAGGATATTTTGCTCTGATGGGGTCTTTTCAGAGTTTGGTCATTTTAATGCATTCTAAGGGCATTGGTCTATCCTAGGATCTAATGAGAAAATTTGGGATTTATCCCGCTGGTTTGTATATTTCAGGATGACTATAGACTGGCAGATTGAAGATCACATACCCAATCTTTACCCAATCTCACTGGATGCTGAAGATTTGAGGTAAAGAATGATACATTTTCTTTATCTTACAAAGCCCACTTTGGCTGCGTTTTCACCTGCATCTACAACCATTATAAGTCAATACGGTCTGATGGACACTGGTGGTATCCAATGTACAATGGATCAGGCAGAACGCTGAAGCTTCTGTTATCATAGGCTGTAAGGAAATGCGTACATAAGTATTTATATACTTATGATTCTAGTCAATTTTGGTTCAAGTAACATATGGAGTGCAAAGACAAAGAGATTCACAAAGAGCCAGACTGTGAACTGCCATCTAACTTAGAGATGATATACTGTATATAAGGCCCATTCAGAATTAATGGGCCTTATAATAATCATACTAATATGTAAACAATATTCTATACAGTGTGGGAACATAAGAATATTTTTTTTTGTCTTTATACATTTTACGTAAATACTAAAAAAAATAAATAAAAAATACATACATACATACATATACAGTGGGGAAAAAAAAGTATTTAGTCAGCCACCAATTGTGCAAGTTTTCCCACTTAAAAAGATGAGAGAGGC
Organism: Leptodactylus fallax; assembly: GCA_947044405.1. Taxonomy (NCBI): domain Eukaryota; kingdom Metazoa; phylum Chordata; class Amphibia; order Anura; family Leptodactylidae; genus Leptodactylus; species Leptodactylus fallax. The sequence continues at coordinate 7,855,388 of CAMRHE010000039.1, read as the reverse complement.
CTGTAATTGTCATCATAGGTAGACCTCAACTATGAGAGACAAAGTGAGAAAACAAATCTAGAAAATCACATTGTCTGATTATTTTAAGAATTTATTTGCAAATTATGGTGGAAAATAATTATTTGGTCAATAACAAAAAAGCAAGATTTCTGGCTTTTACAGACCTGTAACTTCTTCTTTAAGAGGCTCCTCTGTCCTCCACTCATTACCTGTAGTAATGGCTCCTGTTTGACATTGTTATCAGTATAAAAGACACCTGTCCACAACCTCAAACAGTCACACTCCAAACTCCACTATGGTGAAGACCAAAGAGCTGTGGAAGGACACCAGAAACAAAATTGTAGACCTGCACCAGGCTGGGAAGACTGAATCTGCAATAGGCAAGCAGCTTGGTGTGAAGAAATCAATGTCCCCAGTACAAGTCTATGAACGAGAACTGTCAGGGAAGGCGTTCCTCAAAGCGCAGCTAGACTGTCAGGAACGCCTTTCTGACAGTAAACCATGAAACTTACACCGCCGATATCTCCAGCCCCGGGGCACATACCGGGAAAGCCGGCAGTGCGCTGAATTCAGCGCGCTGTCGGCTTTCTAGCGGTATGTAAAACCGCATGAGCCTGAGGACATGAAAGGTCCTTTTTAAAGCTGTTTATTTTGTTACATACAGCCTCTCATCACATATATAATTGTAGTTTCCTTAATAAAATTCAAGGTTTAAGAAGAGAAATAAAGGTTATCTCATGAAGATAGCCTCTTTTTAGGTACGCCTTATTACAACATACATGTCCATGTATTTCTTCTGCAGTGGCCACGGCAGGGACAGCATTTAGATGACCTCCATTCCCTCTAGCAGCTACTGAGGGTTTTGAGAGGTGGCTTCCATTTGAAAGGGGATGCCTGAAGTAACTCATACTTACTAATTCTGTTAGAATTTCCTGTGACTTGTAAAGCTGGCCAAACACATAAGATAGCTGTCGACTGAACAATGACGTACAAGTCTACTGACAGAACATTTAATAATGAGACAAGGAAGAAATTATGAGATCCTGGGTCCCTCAGCAATGTCTTAAAACAAAGTAATAACCTGCTGAGTTTGCAGTGGGACAAGTGTCATGACAACAGATGCAAGAACACTTTACTGGAGCCCTTTGGTAAAATTCACTGATTTTGTTCCAGATGTTTCTCTTTTATGCAAGAGAGAAATCCAGCGGCATCAAGCTGTGAAAATTTCTTCTGATCTGTCAAAGCCTGCCATGAACCAGAAGATGGAAGAAAAAAAATAACACAATCCGAGTTGGAAAAGAGAAGTGTGTTCTTACACTTGGGATTATTGGACGCCATCTGTTTTTTAAAAGCTTTAGTAGTGCTTTATGTAGTCTTTGCTGCAGCTAACAATAAAAGAAGGTGTAAAGCATTAAAGCATATTGGGAAAAAAACGGTTTGTGGCATACAGAAATCGCAATAATTTTAAAGAGACATTTTACTTTGATATGCAGAGCAATACTTCACTATTTCCAAACTAACTAGAAAGGAAACATACGTGCAGGATTTTATAGTCATTCATCGATGACAAGGTTAGCACTTGTCCTAGGAAAGAACAATGCTACCTCTGCTACTGCTACAGTATCAAACCTCTTGGAGAAAGAGTAGCCTTGCTGCCCACTGCACCCATAGTACAGATGTTACTGCCATTGCATCTTTAATCTGTGACCCTTACCTGTTGAATCTTCTACTATATCAATGCTGCCACTTTGGTGGTTCCTGCTGATCACATACCCAACTGATGCAGCAAAATTGATGTACACAATATCATTACTGCTATACTGGTAGGGAGCACTGGTGCGATGAGTTTAGAGAGGAAGGGGAATTAATGGGTAAGTAATGTGCAGAAGACCCTTTAAGGTGAAGGTCCCACACTGCAGAAAAGCTGCTTTTTTTTTTTTTTTTTTTTTTGCAGATTTTGCTGCGCTTTTTTGAGCCAAACAAACACAGAAGTGGCTACAAAAGGAATGTAAAACATAAAATGATGCACTTATACTTCTCCATTCTAGCTATTCCACTGCTGGCTTCAGCTCAAAAAACTGCAGCAAAATCCGCAAAAAAAAAAAAAAAAAAAAAAAAAGCAGCTTTTCCGCCATGTAGGGCCTTAGTCCAAAATACTGATTACCTAGTCTTAGGACAGGTCATCAATATTAGATCAGCCGGTGCCTGACATCTGGCACCCCCACCAAATAGCTGTTTGAAGAGACCACAGCATTCAGGTGAGGTCCTATCACTGCTTACCAAGCGTAGCACCGTATATTGTATAGCAGCTGTGCTTGGTATTCCAGCTCACGCCCAGTAACTTGAATGAGACTAAGCTGCAAACAGACCATGAGCAATGACCTTAATGTCACATAGCCTGTAAAGTAGAAGCAGCTGATCTGTGGGGGTCCATGGTACTGGATCCCTGTTAATCAACTATCCTATGGATAGTGCATCAATGTTTTAGTCCCATGGAAAACCCTTTCAGTTTCTTGTATGGCAGCCAGCAGATATATAAAATACATGGTCTTCAGTAAGCCAACACAACAACAGCAGCGTTGTCGGCAGCGTTGTCTGAATTCTGCTATTCTTAATTAGCTTCCGACACGGCTCAGCTTTGTAATCAGCCCGTCCTGATTAAATGACAAGAAAGGCCTTCTGATGCATACTGAGATTGGTTAATGCACTGTTTCCAAGGTGTTACATCGAAAATTGCCTGTGAATTGATTTCTTTTATTGAATTAATAAGTGTTATCGTACAGTACAGAAGGTAATATTGCCACTGGATGTGAGCGATAACGTATAATTACAGAGAATCAAAGCCTAATCGGCCCAGTCGAGCCAGGTGTCAACATTTTAATTGTAGTTTGGGAATGCGCTGTAACATAGATGATTAAAAAAAAAAAGGCAGCAGACGGGCCTGCAGCAACAAAAATATGCTGCTTTGTTTCCTTACAATGCTCCATAGGCTGCTTTGATTGGGAAAGATGCTTCACTCAGCAGACAGATGTGATGGTTAACAAATTAAAGGTGAAAAGTTATAATCTGTATTTTATAAAAATGTCTACCCAGCAGGATTTTTTGTAATTTTTTTTTTTTTTTTATAAACCACTTAGTGCCATACATTTACAGTGCTGATGCCACAGGGATAGTACAGGCACAGGAGCTATACCCGGATTATCTCAACAACAAATGCCGGTCCACATGGGTTTAAGACCAAAAGCTCTAGACACAGTATTCTGGGTACAGCCAGCTTTAAAGTCTGGGAGCAAAATCATTTTTTTTTTTTTTTTTTTTTTACACTTTCTGGTTACGAGTCTCTGGAAGGAAGAAGTAGAATGACAAAAGCTGCCAGTAAAAAGATCATAGCCTGTTACAGTCATCCCTCCCTATGGACAGTCGTATGAGACTCCAGGGGTAAATTACATGAACTTTCATTCATGTTCGTACTGGGCCCTTTACCAATGAGAGATTACGTACCATCCAATATCGCGTACGCACGCACACACACACACACACACACACACACACACACACACACACACACACACACGTGGTGGGGGTATTTGAGCATTTAACCACTGCTGCACCTACTCAACCTTTGTATTTAGGATGCCAGTAAGCCTCACATATTTGACCAATGGTTTAAGTCTCTTATGGTGATGTTGTGAAGATAAGTGGCACATCTTGAATGTTTAGATTTTGGAGATGTTGTAAGTGTCAGAATTTTAACCAAAATCCTGGATATCACTGCATATTTTTTTACAAAGCATTATTACTCTTTGATGTAAAACTGTACCAAAGTGCCTATGAGTATAAAGTGTCTGGTTTCTACTTTAAGAAAATATATGAGTATGGGAGTATGATTGTTTCATAGTATAATTCAGGTTTCATTTATTTGTGTCAAAAATATTAAAATGGTCCCAGCAGCAATAGGGCCTCAAAATACTCAGTCCACAATGTGTGAATACACGAGCTTATGTGCCACTTTGTCACTCCTAAGGGCCACAAAAAACATTTTTGAAAGACATTTCAAACATAATCAACATAATGGTCGGATTCCTATGCCAGTCTTAATGCCTCTGCTGGCACGTGATATGCTTGAATTCAAGAGGCAGTCTGGGACTGATGTAGATGCCAGGTGTGAATTATAGTAGTCTTGTTGGAGAAGTGTTCCCCCTTGGTCACCACTCCAGGGTCCATACCCCGCTTCACCTGTTTTCATAAAGTGCGTCGAGAAGGGCATAGAACCAACAGTGTGCCACATCTTTGGCACAAAAAGGCCCATCTATGCCAGTAAACCATAGCAGATGAGTTAGTAAGTTCCGACCACTGTTCCTAATGCAAGGCCTGAATAGGTGTGTATTCAGAGGGATTCAGAGAAAACCAGCCATGGAGGGCACTACATATACAAGGGTGTCAGTCACCAGAAACCAGCATATCAAAGAAGCGTTGTCTTGTCCGTTCAACTCTCCCATTATTCTGTCAGTTTTTCAGTCTGTTGTTCTGATCCTATGAAGGCTGACAACAATAGACAAGAAAACGGCAATGTGAACTTGTTCTTATGCATACAATGCCAGCCTGATAATTGGGGACCACTGTGCGCAGCATGTGGCTTCTGGATCACAGATTGTGTACTTCTAGTTTAAGCCACTCTCTTGCTAAAAATAAAATTAATTAAAACTGCACATCAAGTCACTGCTGTAAAATACCAAAGCGGCAAAAAAGCCACCTAAACAATGTCGTAACTTGGATGCCCTGTATAAATCATAGCAAGCAATTTACTAGAGTCAATTAGCTCATTCCAGTTTCATTATTTCATAAGTGTGATCCTAGAAGAAAGAACTAAAAGGTTTTAAAATATAGAATACAAAACAAAAAAAAAACAAACAAAAAAAAAAACTTAGTTTAAAGAGGTGTAGCATGCAGACAGCCATCCATTTGTGCTCTATACGCTTTACCTTGTCAGGGCTTTATAAACTGCAGATAAACAAAAAATAAATGATAAATAGGATGGTGGTGCAAGCCAAAGGCTAGTATAACAAATACACTTGTATTAGAAGAATAGACATCTAGTTATTGAGATTCAGGACCCCCATTAGTTACAGTCCGGATCTGCATGCAGCCATTTGTGATGGCATCTTTATTCAATTAAGTGAATGTTGTCCCAGGTGCTGGAAACATCGGAGAGTAAAAGGGAAGACAAATGATTTTACAAGCCTTACAAAAACATTTGTCAGACTGTAGCGTGCACTCGCAGTATTGCATATGGAACTATTTATGCTACGGTTCAGGGAGTGCCACACATTTATGTTTACCTGTTTCACTGCTGGAAGGCCGACATTAATGAGAAAGAAGAGACCAGACTGGGTTTGTCAACTTCTATCTCAGGCTACAGTCACACTAGCATTGTGTGACCGTTCGGGATTTCGTCCCCCATTCTGCTTGAAAAATGCGGAGAGAAAAGACCTGTAAGTAGTACTTTTCTGTCCGCATTTTTTGGGCAGAAACCTGGCAGACGCCATTGTTCCCTTTTTAAGCGGATTGGGTTTTCGTTCTTCAGGTCTCCAAGCGATCACGAACAACGGAAACACCAACGCTAGTGTGAACCTAGCGTCACTGTAATACGCATGAACGTTGAAAGAGACAGACATTAAAAAATGGATGCATAGTTTGTTTTCTTCACAGCTGTTTTACATCCGTAGCAAATAAGTTTTCACGGATCCCTTGCAGACCTGAATCTATTGACAGATCCATAAAAAGGGACAAAAACAGGACTTGTGAATAGACACACTGAAATCATTGTATGCTAAAAACTGCTATGGAACAGCTGTTACAAAACCGTCATTTTTCACTATTGTATGCATGAAGCCTTATTTTGTACAAAGAAAAGCTCTAATTAGCTCTAATAAATATATGCAGTAAGGCAATGAGAGTCACATAGCAGCTTAATGCAATGGGGACAATTTATTATGGCTTTTGCGCCAGAAAACTGGTGCACAAGCAATAAAAAAAAAAAAAAGTACTGTTTTTATTGCAAATTAAAATCTTTTGCGCAGGAACTGTGACTTATTTTTTTAGTTTTGCACCAAGTACATCACTTACCTCAAAAGGAGGTGTGGCAGGCCACAGGCCCCATCACATGTATCATAATTTACACCAATTTTCTAGCATAAATGATACTAGAAATCTATACCAGCAAGAAGCTTGGCATAGATTTCTCTGTAGGCGCACGAACATCAGAGGGTTCGTCTAACTTATGCCAAGGCATGCATCTCATCAAAAATTAGGTGCAAGGACAGGGATTAATCAGACTGGCGTGGAAAGTGCTGCTGATGATGAATCAGCCCCAATATGTTGTCCACATTTCCATTGTCAGGGTAGTGTGTCCCCGCACAGTCGGGAATTGCCAGCACTCATTAGACAGCCTGAGGGTGTCCTTACACTGTGTTTTTTTAAGAATGCACTTAAGAATACATCAATACATGATATTATTTACTTTTTAATAGGGAAAGTGTTTTGCCTTTTTAGTCAATGATAACTGATTAAAAAAATCTGTTGACTAAAATGGAAGAAAACACGTGCCCTATTAAAAAAAACACACTGTGTAAGGGCACCCTCAGACTATGTAGACATACCCCAAGTAGTAAAACTCAAGTGTCAATGTATTTGTTCACACTTTTAAGAGTAACAACACAGCAACACAGAGTTCTAAGAAGAAAAGCCCCAGAATTGTTATATTATGGAGAATGCAATTATTGACTGCCAACTTGTTGGGAGAGCTGACAGACCCAAGGGCTGGAATTCTTATTCACCGACCAATGTTTTAATATTCATCTCAAAACTAAAATACACCGAGTGTGTGCACGCAACTTCTGGGACAAAATGTCTGACTTTAATAAGACACATATGTGAATCAGAGATTCCTGTGATGTCTGCAAGCTCTTCCTCTGTATAAAAGCCGTGGACATCACATCTCCTTGATGCTGAGCCTGGCTTTAGACACAGACAGAAGGATTGAAAGTCTGATGTCACCCCAGACACCAGTTACATTCCTGACCTCCCTCAAGGGAAACCCTTATGTCTTGTTCATGACTCCGACATCCAGACACAGCTCACATATTGCTGTTGGGCTGTTGCCATATGATCAGAGTCCTAACTCTGTGTGAAATGTTGGTTCAGCACCAAAGAATAAGACAATGCTGGCAGCTGGAATAAGGGGAAGGTCCTGAATCTTGCACATGATCACATAAATATGTTATTCCTAATGTTTGTAGCCACTAGCCATATGCGGTTTCTATGTAAAATCACTCTGCATACATAGATAGTCAAAACCAGCAGAACTCTAACTGGAAACTGCTGCACGGGACTTGTGCTTTGGCATTAGATTCCCAAACTACTGCTCTCAACATAGGCATCTGGGAAAAGAACATTTCTAATAAGTACTTTTTAATCAATCAGTTTGTAGTATTTAAGACCAAGTATTCATTACATTGTGTCCCCAGTTTACATGTGTCAATTATGTTAAAAGTCATTAACTCCTGAATTGTTATACACTTTGCCCACAGTGTGGCACCAATGCACCACCATGAAAAACAGCTCATAAATATGCATCCACATTTCGCTTGTGACCACCAACAGCATGCAGAATCGAGGAATCGGGTGAAAGATATGCTGAGGTGCTCAGACACCTAGCTGCTTCTGGCTCCTTGTAAATATGCACATATCCATGGAGATACATATGTTGGGCACCTATTAATAAAGTGGGGGTTAATCACTTGGGATCTCCACATCATCTACAAAGCCAAGCCAGGCGGAGACTCCTCTCTTTCGTCAAAGCCCTGATTATTTGGTCCTTTGCATTAGGCTACAGTAATTAAGTCTTGCCCTGGGTCCCAGGGGAGATGCACAGAAGGTTAGTGATCCTTAGACATGACACGCTGTTATTTATAGATGATTAAGACCTATTTATCTCTGTGTAAATGTTGCCAGAGATAGGATGGATTCTGCTGCACATCTGCCACCGATTAGAATTCACCAGCTGCGGGTCCTGTCACACGCGCTGCTTCATCCTAGGGGGTCTTAACCCTTAATCTGCCACCAACGCCTGCAGCTGAAGCAAGTACACCAGCAACCCATGCTTTGTTACTTGTGTATTCAGAACATTTTTTTTTCCTGGACTCTGTCTTAAGAAGGATAGCCAATCCTTTTCAGGCTGGTGAGAAATGAAATGAGCAGAATTTTATTCATTTATGCAGCTACACCTCAGGTCCCTGACAAGGACATCATGCATGACTTCTAGGAAAACTGGTCTATATAACCACAGCTGAAAAACAGAGAGAGGGAGCGAGAGAGGAGAGAGAGAGAGAGAGAGAGAGAGAGAGAGAGAGAGAGAGAGAGAGAGAGAGAGAGAGAGAGAGAGAGAGAAACACAGGATTTGAGGGCCTCTTGAGTAACTCCATAGGGAATGCTGGCCCTATCAGCTGTTGGCAGTTTCAAAAGAGCGGTTATCTGCAGAATGTTATCACATTATTATCGCTCTCCAGCGCTTATCTAAACCAAACAATCACTGAAACAGCAGCAGATAAGCCTGCCACACAGAGGAGTATCAGCAATTACAGCTGAACAACACTCCCGGCCCATGAGAACCAGTAAAGACCAACCAGTCCTGAATTAGTGCAAAGCAATGAATCATCATGAAGACAAGGACCTCTGCTTCATTTCAATGTCGCCACAATATAGTATCAGTTTTTATGGCCACTGAATATGTTGGCAAGTTATACAAGTTTTATTTTTTACTGATACAAGTAAGAGAAATAAATACATTTTCAGTAGCTCATTGGAAATAAACCTCAATTGGATATTCTAACTATTCCAAGGATCCTTAAAGATCATCCATGCATCCAGAAATATCTGGCACAGGCTTATTCACAAGTCTGCTTAGGCCGAGACCCCAACTTAAAGAAAAGCTAATTTTTATTTTTTTTTGCAGACTTTGCTTCGTTTTTTTAAACCAAAGCCAGGAGTGAATTTAGCATAAAGGAGAAGTATAAGAGCTTCCTATATATTTCCCATTTCTTTGTTAGCCACTCTTGGCTTTGGCTCAAAAAAACACAAAAAGCAAAATCTGCAACAAAAAAAGCAGGTTTTCCCAACGTGGGGCCTTAGCCTTAAGGCCAGGGCCCCCACACAGCGTTTTAGCGAATCTTATCTACACATTGCAGAAAATTGATTTTGGAAACCACGGTAGTTTTGGAAATCACAGCAGGCCAATTACACCTACGGAAATGCTGGCGGTTTCTCTATAGGTATAATGGGAACAAAGTCTGCAGAAGAAACATCTGTGGACTCTGTGAAAAGCGCTGTGGGAAAAAACGCAATGTGTTTCCGCAGAGATTTTTCCTGCGGCCCGCTACATGGGGCCTTAGCCTAAAAGGTTTTGTTTTTTTTTTACAGGAATATAACCATATTTAGATTTGTAAACAATTAAAAGTTAAACGTTTTTGCAAACTTGAATAATTAAAAATTGTGTTGGGTTTTATAGATTTTTCTCTAGCCATCTTAGTGGAGACAGTCTTCAGCCTTAGGGTGGGTTCACACTTGCGCCGGCACTCCGTCCGCCGCGAATCCGACCAAAATGTCGGAAAACTGGAAAGGGAAAGGTTTGCGACGCGATGCTTAAAAACCCATTGACTTGAATGGGTTTTTAAAGCAATGCGCGGGTGTGCACTTACACCCTCTGCGCCACAAAGCCGTTATTTTTCGTCGGAAACAAAGTCGGGACTTGTGTCCAACGAAAAAAACGGCTTCGCGGCGCAGAGGGTGTAAGCGCACACCCGCGCATTGCTTTAAAAAAACATTCAAGTGAATGGTCTTTTAAGCAAAGTGACGCAAACCTTTCCCTATCCAGTTTTCCGACATTTAGGTCGGATTTGCGGCGGACGGATTGCCGGCGCAAGTGTGAACCCACCCTTAATTGGTTGCCAATGGATACGACCATGAACGCAGGAATTTTTCTATGGTGTGGTACAGAAAACCTACCATGATTTTGTTATTGCGGCCGGGCTGTCAAGACAGGGACACTACATGCATGAGAAGATAACCTACACATATACACATACATACACACACACAAAAAAATATATCAAATTTATTTATTTACAAGGGATCAGCAACCTTTGGCACTTCAGCTGCCGTATAACTACAACTCCCAGCATGTTCTATTTACCTCTATAGGTAGCTCCAAAAAGAGCAGAGTGAGTATGCATGCTGGGAGTTGCGGCTGGAATCCAAAAGGTTGCTTACCCCTGCTTTACACAAACGGTCTCTATGTCTGCGAAAACTGGACAGAACATAGATGGCATGAATGTTTTGTCAAGCAGGTCTCTGTTCTTCTTCCTCAGATCAAAAACAAACTGATGTCTGCATGCACCCATTAAAATCAAAGGGTGTGGATGTAGTCTGCAATTTAATCAGGCGTGTGACTATGCCCTTATCTTTCGAAGAAACAATAGTGATCAGTGAAACAATACATCTAAGGTTGAGTTCACATTTGCGCTGGAGTCTCCATTTTGAGATTCTGTCACAGTGTGTCCAAAATCGCTAGATGAAAAAGTCCTACAAGTCCAACTTTTTTAGCTTAAAAGAACGGACGCCTGAAGGATCCCATTATAGTTAATGGGGTCCTTTGACTTCGTAAGCGATCACTGTTGTAGTGGTCCGCCTATCTATTGTTCTAATTCTCCGGATTTTTTTTTTTTTTTTTTTATTCATCCATCTGTTCAAAAGATACGGCCCCTGGAATGTTACATGTAAATTAGATCTGATTTAACAAGTGGGCGGTGGCCTTTTGTTTTTCTCACAAAAAAAATAAAAGGTTGCTGCACATATGGAGAATTAAAGCAAATTTACATAAAATCTTCCAGGGGCCATATCTTTTGAATGGTTGGAAGGATTTTAATAAAGAAAAAAATAATTTAATTAAATTTATTCAGAGGCACATCGGCAATCACATGATATATGGCATTTAGTATTTTGTATTTGGTGACAGGTCCTCTAACACATTGTGGTACCTTAATGTCAACCAGTCTCCAAGACAATCAGCTGCTTGAAGAGGCCGCAGCACAAACAAGCAAGCCCCTATGATATGTGCTTATTATTCAGTGAAGAGACCTCTGAGCTCACCCAAAAGGCGCAGTCTCTTCTAGCTCATTGGTGGAGGGGTCCCCAGTTTTGGACTCCTACCGATCACATATTAAGTATAAGACGCCTTTAAAAACAATATACTGCAAATTAATTTTAATTACTTACAAATGTTAAGTAAATAATATTCTTGTCTGAACCTACTATGGACATTATTCTGACATCTAGAAAAGAAACAATACTCTTACCAAGTATAATAACACAGCTACCAGGATTTAAGCGGAGCCAGATATGTCTGTAACTCTTGGCAGCCCTGTTATATTTATCCTATTGGTGTGCTCTTCTGACAAACACATTTCACTTTCAATGCCAACCTGATAACAGAGATTGGGTCCAGAAGAGGAAGTCACAGAGAAGCAGCCTCTGACAAGCCATGAACAAGTGACTTTTGGTTGTCAAAGAAGAACATCTCAAGATGATGGAGCAGTTTGTAAAAGATAAAGCATATGGTCACTGAGACAATTTTACATGGACAAGGTGGCCAACCTAATAAGGTCAATATGACTGCTCCTATATGCTATGAATGACTACTGTATTGATACCTATATAGTAGATTTTACCATATAATGAATAGAACTAAAATTATTATATGGAGATGGTTAGTACTGCAATATGGCCTCTAAAGAGCAGCGTTATGTAGGTAGAATATAAGAAACTTAAAGCTTACCAACAACTTTTTATAAATGAATAGTAAAGGTGAATATAAGAAACTTTGTAATGTATCCAAATAAAGAAAAATGCTTCTCTTTCCAATCATGTGGCTACTTTCCTCACCTATTACTAATGCACCTGTTTCTGTCTGCCACATTGACATAATTGAAGGAGTCGCTGTAAAATGTCTGAATGCCATATGCTGGCATCCAAATGTACTGTATATCCCCCTCCAACAGAAAGCCTACATGCACAGTGATGTAAATGATGTATTGTGTTCAAGATTAACAACACATTCTAATTAATCTAACTAAGGGCTATCTGTGTATATTTACAGAAAGGGTATTATGTGGTCATTCTGATGGGCGCCCGACATGTAAATCTTTTAAATAGTGTCATGTAAACGCTGAGCCTTTTAAGTCTTATTCTCCCAATGTGAGAAACTCCACTAGCTCGTGAATAGATTTGTTTTAGCAGTTGAAGGAGCTTAAAGCAAGATAAACATTACACAAAAGTCATAAAATAAAAAAACAATGTCAGAGTAATAAAGTTTTAAAGAATGCAATAAACGAACATCCTACATTCTGCTGTAAATAGAACCACCACTGGTCAAAGGTCTGGGACAATAATGCCATTCCAGTGACCGCTTGTTTAAGATTCTGAGCGTATATTACTGCTATTAATACACTGTAAAAGTGTCAGAACCCACAGCAAGTTAATCATTCGCAGCTCTTTTTACAATAGTAGCAAATTCTGTCTACTCTACTCGGACTGTACACCAAAATGTGCTATGGAGATCCAAGAAAACAGGTCACATTAAGACAGACTGTACATTTACACAGGGTCTGTGTGCACAAATGAATGTGTACATGGCCCCACTGAAACCAACAGGTCTGTGTGCAGTCAGAGTATACTCCATCAGACTTGGACTGCACAACAGACTCATATTCGAATATTGTTGTCTGAATATAGTCTTAACCAGCTGCACAGAGGCAAACAGTACAGTGTTGTGCATTTTCTAGATATCTATTACTTATTGAAACATAGCTGAAATGTTTATAGTACTGTGGTCTCACATGTAGAAATGGGTTTTCCCAGTAATATTCTGTATATCAGTCTGCTCAGCTCCTGCTTTATAACATGAACTGCATTTTCCAGGTGACAAGGTCCCTTTTCCCCTATTATCTGTACCTGTATGTGGTGGTAGATAAAGGTTTTGTCTTAACCATCCATATCTTACAGTAATGTGACCACAAATACTATATGTGAAAACTACTCAGTCAGTCAGTGGCCACAGCGCCCCCTTACCCAAACAATCGGCTGAGCAGATGTCAACATTTTTCTCCGTTTTCTCAATGTGACAGACTCTTCCATGCCAATTTTGAGGCAATCTGCTTCCACAGGAAAGGGACGACTTCATGCATATACAGGGGCCATAACTAAGGACTGTGATTTCACCTTCCATGTCCTTCTCTAACCCTCAGTACAAGAGGCTGTCTCACTCCAGGCACTCATAGCACAGATTAGCATGGGATACTGTGCAGCCTTTGTATGAAATACGTTATCTCACTGAGCTCTAATGCAATGCTCTTGTAACTCTGTGAACTTGTAAACACATCCTTGTATGATAAGAAAGTAATAATGCCTGACTTTACTGCTGCCCTGGCAGTGTACACTGCTGATAGATATGTTATTCTTTACTCAAATGGTTTTTACTGCAGAAAATTCAATTCCATCTTGGAACAGAGCACGGTGCGGCTGACAGTGATCACAGAATGCTTATTTTTACTGCTCGGCTAAAAGGTCCTTACTGTATTTATAGGCAACCAAAGTGGCCTTGGAGAAGATTTCATTAGCTGAACCCAAAAACCTTACCTTATATGCCTGTATATTTGGGAATTTTTATTTCTGATATTACGCCACTAAAATGGTGACTTAAGTTCAGCGATTCCAGTGTGCAAGCTATATTAAAACTAAGAAATACTTAACGCTATGGCCCCACGTTGCGGAAACGCAGATTTTGCTGCGGTTTTATGAGCCAAAGCCAAGAATGGCTACAAAAGGAATGGGAAATATATAGGAAGTTCTTATACTTCTACCTGCTGCTAAATCCACTCTTGGCTTTGGCTCAGAAAACCGCAGCAAAATCTGCAACAAAAAAAAAGCTGCGTTTCTGCAATGTGGGGCCGTAGCCTAAAGGAGTTTTCTGACACCTAGCCACTGCATTGATCAGCTGTTCGGAGCATAGTGTATGGAGCAAGACTGTACACAGTTTAGTGGCACAACTGCCCTTTTTAGTGGCAGAACAGTAACCGAAATGAAAGGTAGCTGAGCTGCAGCAGCACTACTCAGCCACTGGATAGTGCACAGTCATCTGTCTCCGCTCCAGAACAGCTGATTGGGGTGGGGGCCGTGACTTAGACCCACACTGATATTAAATGAATTAACTAAAAAATTAATGACCTATTCTTAGATGTTTTTGGATAACCAATTTTAGATCTGATGCTTTACTTACTTAGGAGTGTGAAAGTACTACTGTTTTTTTTAACCTTTTTGTTGGAGATGGTGCGCCTTATCACTGGTCACTGATCAATAATCGTCCTGGTCAGTTTGCACTGAACTGTGTGGAATCATTTCATGATCTAAAATATATGATTTGCAGGTGATTCAAAGTGCTTACTGCTTACAACACATACATGTTGGCCTAATACAGATGTAGAAATCAACCTGAAGACATTTTAAACCAGACAAAAACCACTGGAAAGACATTTTTCAATGACTTTTCATTGGTATTTGTTGTCTTCTGTGATAAGATATCACGCTGCAGCAGTTTGGGTTATCTCTGCAACATCTGTATGTGCTTTTGAGGCAGCAGTAAAACCAATAAAAGGTATTTAAGAGAAAGTTCCTGTTAAAGGTTTATATTGACCCATGTATCAACATTACAAATGCATTTTTAGAAGTCTTTTCAACTGATGAACAAAAAGATGGAAAAAAGGGCCAAGTGAACATATTTAGTTAGATTTCTGTTCCAGAACCACTGTCCGTTATTACATACCTGGATAAATCGGGTGCTCTCTTGTCATTCTCTGTTGGGGTCTTCCAGTGATGATCCTGCGACCACCTCCACATGACTGCTGCAGCCAATCACTGTGGGTAGTCCGAACATCATCACTGCAGGACATGAAGAGACCAGTGGAAACACTAGAATTGCGGTGGTTTAGCAGTGGGAAACTTTCCACATGAGTAATACTTAACCCAACCCTACACATTAGATTTTTCTTGGACGAAATGGCCGATTCATCCACTTCAGTTGCAAAAAGTAGACATGTACATGATCATCCATGGCTGGCCAAAAACAGATCGGCCATACTGGAAAATTTTGTTTAACATCAGTATTTTAAACACCGAAAATGCCCCGATTGGGCTGTTTAGTTTTTATGCTGATGGTGGAATCGTTGGATTTAGTTTGTTATTTTAGCAAACCCCTGTTTCTGTCAGATTTTAAAGGGAGTCTGCCGCAGTAAATTGGTTACAAACCTAATCACAGTACCTTGTAAAGGTGATTCCACAATTTCCAAATATGACTCTGTTATTCAACCTTGAGGCCCCATTTTCATGTAAATAGACATTTTATTAAAATGCAAAATGAGGGACAAAATGCTTTTGTGGTGTGTTTTAGCTCATATAGGCTTTGGGCTCAGTTCTAAATTTCTAGGTAGAGAATTTTTCTCCTCATTTGCATTTATGAATAGACTGGCGATTTACATGAAAATAGGGTTTTAAAGCTGAATAACAGAGGCATATTTGGACAGTGTAGAATCACCTCTACAAAGTACTGGGATTAGGTTTATAATATATTTATATAATTTACTGCTAACAAGATTCCCTTCAAAAGTCCAGGCCAACCCCTTTAAGGCTAAAGCCCCACGTTGCAAAAATGCTACATTTTACAGTACCTGCAAAGAGAATGGGATTCTGGCCAATCCCATCCACACATTGCATAAAAAAAAAAAAAAAATCTGCAGGGAAAAAGCTGCTTTTTCAAAATCGCAGCATGTCAATTATACCTGCGGAAATGCTGGCATTTTCCCAAATAGGTATAATATGGGTAGAAAGTCCACAGAGAAAAACTCTGCAAAAATGCAATGAAATGCTACGGAAAAAAGATGATGCGTTTTTGCTGCTATTTTTTGCTGTGTTACCCTACATAGGGCCTTAGCCTAACTGCTACTTGCATTTGACAATTGATTTTCACAGTGTCTTTTTCCTGGTAAAGATCTGATCTCTAGCTTATCATTCTGGTTCCAATCTTCATCCAGTTAAAGGTCCCAGAAACGTCCTCTAATTGACTTCTCTGGATAGTTTAAAAGTGAAAGCGGCGGACGAAAAAGCTGTACACAGGAATTTTTCGTCCACTGATTTCAGATGGACATTGCGATGGAGTCTCCAGCACAAATAGCCTTAGCCGTAAAATTAAGAAACAGAATCTAAACTGCATGTAATTTCCCCTGTGCCCAATTGTAACATGTGAATGAACCCTAATAACCATCATTCACATTCAAATAGGATTAATTCTTTCCTGACCATAAGTAAATGTTATACTGTGGAATATTTAGCCAACCTGACTTGTACAGGAGACAAGAGCATAGATTAAATACATCCTATACTTTGTATAGCAGTAACTTGTGGATAACACCCTTGAAAAGTGGGTGGGGAAATGGGCGTGGTTAGTCTGTTAGCCTGTAACCAGATTTTTAAAAAGTCGCAACAATTAGCACAATCTGACTCCAGTAGGGGGTGGCATGGAAAGTGGAGTACCATCTCAGGACAGAAGTGTTACACACAGTCACTAAATTTATTAAACAATATGCAACATTTGACACATTAAGTGCAAATTACAGCAGCACAAACGTCAGCTAAACTGACCTTAAACATTCCCCATTTATCCATAGACAAAAATAGTTATTCCTATCTCAGTCAAGTGACACAAACTGCACATCTACAAACACAACTGACACCTCCACATCCATAGATATCAGCTACCTACCTGTTTTATACAGTGCGTGTTTGCCCAGATGGTATAAATGCAAATTAAGTTGGTAACTCATGAGAAGATTATTCCACATGGAGGAGAAACTTATCTCAAAATACGCAGGGTTATTAAATCGAACAACAATTAAGTATTAATGAGCCACAAGTGATAAGACGCTAGAACTCAGGGACATTTGTATCTGCTATCTTATCTCCCTGTGTGTAACATTAACCAGACCAAATCATCAGCTCAACCCCTTTTAATCTTTCCCAGCTTAGAGTCCGATTACAGAATGTCAGGAGCACAGAACTTTGTTCATTCCTATCTAGGAATGGAGCAATAATGGACTGTGCTTGTGTAAAGACAGCAGGCGCCTTGTGGTATGTACTCATTGCAGGCCTTACTACTAACACATCTGTCAATAACTGCACTATACCATAGACAGTTAGTAAGAGAGTAAGCAAGCAAGCAAGCGTGTTAATATTTATACACACGTGGACAAAATTGTTGGTACCCCTCGTTTAATGAAAGAAAAACCCACAATGGTCACAGAAATAACCTGAATCTGACAAAAGTAATAATATATAAAAATTCTATGAAAATAAACAAATGCAAGTCAGACATTGCTTTTCAACCATGCTTCAACAGAATTTAAAAAAAAAAAAGCTCATGAAACAGGCCTGGACAGAAATGATGGTTCCCTTAACTTAATATTTTGTGGCACAACCTTTTGAGGCAATCACTGCAATCAAACGATTCCTGTAACTGTCAGTGAGACTTCTGCACCTCTCAACAGGTATTTTGGCCCACTCCTCATGAGCAAACTGCTCCAGTTGTCTCGGGTTTGAAGGGTGCCTTTTCCAGACGGCATGTTTCAGCTCCTAAGATGCTCAATAGTATTTAGGTCAGGGCTCATAGAAGGCCACTTCAGAATAGTCCAATGTTTTCCTCTTAGCCATTCTTGGGTGTTTTTAGCTGTGTGTTTTGGGTCATTATCCTGTTGCAAGACCCTTGACCTGCGACTGAGACCAAGCTTTCTGACACTGGGCAGCACATTTCTCTCTAAAATCCCTTGATAATCTTGAGATTTCATTGTACCCTGCACAGATTCAAGACACCCTGTGTCAGATGCAGCAAAGTAGCCCCAGAACATAACAGAGCCTCCTCCATGTTTCACAGTAGGGACAGTGTTCTTTTCAAGATATGATTCATTTTTCCGTCTGTGAACATAGAGTTGATGTGCCTTGCCAACAAATTTCGATTTTTGTCTCATCTGTCCATAGGACATTCTCCCAGAAGCTTTGTGGCTTGTCAACATGTAATTTGGCAAATTCCATTTTTGTCAGATTCAAGTTATTTCTGTGACCATTGTGGGTTTTTCTTTCATTAAACGAGGGGTACCAACAATTTTGTCCACGTGTGTATGTATATAGAGAGAGAAAAGCAAAAAAGACAAAGGAGGAAGAGACTGCTAGAAAGAAAGGAGTGGGAAGATAGAGACTAGAGATGCTGATGACACCCAATTATATACGTCATCCCGTGACATCACCCCTGCACTAATACAGAACACCAGTGACTGTCTCGCTGCTGTCTCAAATATCATGTCTTTGCTCTATCTGAAACTGAATCTCTCAAAGACTGAATTACTGCTGTTTCCACCATCTAATAGATCTGTCCCTGATATCTCCATTGCAGTCTCCGGCCTTACCATAACTCCTAGGCAGCATGCCCGCTGCCTCGGGGTTATGTTTGACTCAGACCTTTCCTTTACCCCCCCCCCCCCATATACAATCACTTGCCCGCTCATGTCATCTCCACCTCAATAACATCTCCAGAATACGCCCTTTAGTGTCGGTCACTACATTGGCTGCCTATTCAATACAGAATACAATATAAACTTATCACCCTCATCCACAAGGCTCTCCATAATGTGGCACCTCCCTAAATTTCCTCCCTCATCTCTGTCTATTGCCCAACCCGTGCTCTCCGTTCACTCAATGACCTAAGACTAACATCCTCTATTATCAGAACTTCCCACGCTTGTATACAAGACTTCTCCCGAGTTGCACCACTTTTCTGGAATGCTCTATCCCGGACTATCAGATTAACCCCTAATTTCTCCAGCTTCAAGTGCAAACTAAAGACATATCTTATCAGACAGGCCTATCAACCCCTAATGTAAACCCTTCCGTAGTTGGAATCCCTAAAACGAACCCTCTGTTCACGCTCCCACATTACCTCACAGGATATGTTGCCGTATCAGACTAACTTTACACGTCCAGGCACCATCTGCACATTAAAGAACACGACTGGTGATAGCTCATACATATATGTGTAATGACAGTAACCTCTATTACAAAATTGTCTGACCATTGTATAAGCAATGCTACCTCCGATGCCGCCCCTGCTACCTCTTGTGTCATCCCCTCTACCTCATAGACTGTAAGTTCTTGCGAGCAGGGCCCTCAGTCCCAGTGTGTGAATTGACTATTTCTTTGTAATGTATCTTTTTTGTTTGTACTTGAACCCTACAAATTGTACAGTGCTGCAGAATATGTTGGCGCTATATAAATAAAATGTATTATTATTATATTAGAGAGCAGAGTGAGAAGGAAGAAGGAAGAAGAGGGAGGAGAGAGAAGAAAGGTTAGAGAAGGAGGGGTGGGAGAGAGACAAAGAGATATATTTTATGATGATAAGCTGATATCGGTAAAATGAAGGTTTCTTACCATTGCCCAAAGTAAAACGGCCAACAATCCGCCAGCAAACCGGCAGACATTTGTTGACAGCACATCGTCTTGTGTTAACAGGGGATGAGCTGCTAACAAATGCAAACTGTATGGGGAACAAACACCTCTATTATTAACAGTTTGGTGCCATACTACAAATGACTGCCACATGCTATCTTGCCTGACTCCCACATACACATAAGTGGCTAAGCACTGAAGGTGCACTTGAAGATGAAAGCAAGTAGCTCTCAGAATTCTCAGTCAGTAGAAAAATGCAGATCAGCAGGCAGCATGTTACAGAGCAGGAGGAGCTGAGCAGAGTGATTGCTGTAATTCCAAGGAGGCAGTTCTGTTCGTGATTAACGGCTAAGAGAGCAGAGATTTCAATAAATGAAATATATAAATTGTACTGAATATTTACACAAAGTACTATGCATCAACCCAACGTCATTTTTGACCCAACCCAGTGGGTCCCTTTTTTTTTTTTTTTTTTTACAAAGATGGACAAACAGACATATCTGGGTTTTTTGGGTTTTTTTTTTGTTTGTTTGTTTTTTTTAGAAACCTTGCCATTGTATTCACCTGGCCGTTGCACAAATGAATATACTCTTTCGCTTTCACTTAAAAAGAAAAAATGGACGTTTTTCATGGTCGTGTGAAAAAAGGCCTTAGGCCGGGGCCCCATGTGGCTTAAATGCTGCGTTTTGTCAGTCTAGCAAATCCCATCTGCACATTGCAGAAAAATACGTGCAATGGCTTTGGCAATCGCAGTATATCAATTATACCTACGGAAAACGGAAATGCTGGCGGTTTCCCTATAGGTATAATGGAAGCAGAAAGTCTGCAGAGGTCTGTGAAAAGCGTTGTAGGAAAAACCTGTGATGCGTTGCCGCCGCAGTTTTTCCCGCAGTTCGCTACGTGGGGTCTTAGTCTTACATTGATCAAAAATTCAAACCACATATGGCTTCAAGAAATGTATGTGTTAAAGTGAGTAAGAATGTAGATGTGTAAAAGCGCCTAAGAGGAAATAATGACTGTTTAACAATGTAAGTGACGCAGTGATCTAATGGCGCTGTAGCCATAGCCTTAGCTGGTTGTTTCACTAGTCAGTCGGGTAAGCTTAATAAACTCTCTAGTCATAAGAACATCTCTAATAACTTCATTTTCCTAGGATGTCACATTTGTAAGACCAAGACGGAAGACAAGTAATTCTATTTATGACTATGTAAATGTATTGGTCAAGCAACTAGTGCCAGATGTCGGGTAAAAATAAACTCTTTCCAAAGACAAGTCTCTTTCTTCAGTCCAAATCTTTCTGTCCAGTGGGTGAATATGTTCCCTTGTCTTTATTTATTACCATTTCCTTACAGTTCATGGACTGTCAAGGATTGTTAACCGTGCTGAACTGACATAAATTCCTGACCGCCACCGTGTAGTGACACAAGAGCTGCAGGCAGCAACACATCTGTGTGGCAACTACTTTCACTGAATGTCTCTGCCCTGCAGAACAAATGGAGATTGAAGCCATCATTCAGGAAATCACAAGACTTCAGATTTCATTAACAGAACTTTTAAGAAACATGGGTTTTGTAAATGTAAAAGGAAATAGAGTGGAAAGAAAAATGAAAGAGTGAACAAAGGACAAATATGTTATATGTGGAAAATGCTTGCTCTGTCAACAGCTGCAGATAGGAAGTAATGTGAACATTTAGACTGATCTTTGCATATCGAATGGGGTTTACCCCAAGGTCAGAAGTGACTGTCTATTGGATTAGACTCCTGTATCAAGTTCTGCAGACAGTGAAATGACTCCATAATGTGCTTGAGATGGGTGACCGGCGTCAACAGGAGCCAATTCAATACAATGAAGTTTAGCTGGCTTCAAGGTACTTGATACATTTTGTTGTGGTTAAGTGCAAAAAGATCAGCTTGCATATTGTACAGATCCTGTTCCAGCCCTTGAGTTTCCTTGCAGATCTTACAGAGCATTTTTAGCTCCTCAGAAATAAGAGGGACAGAGCTCATTTAATTTATATGCATCATAAAAATAATAGAATAGTCGCCAGGAAAAGATAACATCTCTGGCACACGTTCAACTACATACAGCATGTGACTTCTGGAGTTCAAAGTTGCTCTAGAATTTTACAGCTTTGTCCACTAGAGGGCACTAATGACGCATTAATCTCTGGCTGCTGCAAACCAGCACAAGCCTCAGCAAGGCACAGGTGGTGCTGTTCACTTAGAAATAGAAAGAAGGCTACACTAGCTCATGGGTGATCAATAGTCATCCAGCTTGTAAAAGATAATCATGTTTGCAATGAGCTATTCCATTGATCAGCAGCTTCTTATAGGCCCCCATAGACACAACAGTCATTTTTAAATATTGTCATTCGGTGGACCCCACAGAAAAGCTGTATATTGGCAGATATTGGATGACGCTCACTATAGCTAGAGACCTCCTGCATTCAGGGGTTTTTTAAAAAAAGAAAAAGACAATATTACAAGTGTATTTTATGGTTTAATGTAAAAGCATTGCCACTGGTATTCTCTTATTTTTAAATGCATTTTTTTGTGCTTTTGAAGACCTACAGAAAAATATATGGGAAAACCCACCACAAATACGCCATGGTCTCCAAAATACTACAAAATGCTGTGTATGTAAAGTTTTGAATGCTTGACTCTAAGGCTAGATTCACACAATCGAGGTGCAAAACGGCCATGAAAAACGTCCACTTTTCATGGCCATCTTGCACTCGAGTGGAAACAGTTTTTAGGTATTCCCCATTCATTTGGGTGTATAGACAAAAATAAGACATGATCGATTTTATTTTTTTATGACATCATCACACGGCCATTAATCACTGTGAATGTAGCTTAATTTATGATATGTACAACCTGTTATGGCGTCAAAATAAAAGCAAGAAAAACCCCTACAAAAATCCCTGTGAAACATTGGGGGAAATTTCCTATGCCAGGCTTAATCCACTGCCCTGCTGGTGCAAATTGCACCAGAATTATCAAGAGGCTTGGGCTTCTCGATAAATTCCTTCACATGTCAGGAGTGCCCATAAACCTAAACTCAACACCAGTCAGGAGCTAGCATCAATTTCAGGTATAACTCATGTAAACCTGATGGACCCAAGCAGGGCACAGGAAATGCGCTAAATTGAAGCTCAGTTTTCGACACATTCCTGTCACAGCCCAGTAAGTAAATCTGGGCCACAGTGTGTAAATCCAGCCAAAGGGAATATTGACCAATAAAGTTGTAAAGAGGAAGAGGTCATAAAGAGCAGATGTCAGATCTGTATAGCAACTCTGTCTGAAACCTTTAGGCTGGACACAATCTCTGCAGGTTAGCCACAGCAATTTACAGCATATGATTTAGTTTTAGTGGCTAGAATTTCAATAAATCCACCCACATGCTGCACAAGAAATCCACTGTGCAGTAAGTTGCCCTGCAGGCTTTATACTACAGCTTTACCCATAGAGATAAACTTTTGCAATGTAAAGCCTGAAAGCTGCAGGGGTCGGAAAGAAAAGTCTGCAGGTGAGCCACAGGCAATAACTGCCTGATATCACAGTGGAGCACACTACTAAATATCCCTGCAGACATACAGCAGTGTTCTTGCTGTGTGTGGCCTTACCCTTAAAGCAGGGGTGTCAAACTCATTTTCTCCGGGGGCCACTTCAGCCTCACAGGGTACCTTGAAGGGCCAAGATTATTTTACACATGTATAAAAGTAACTTCTCCTTAACAGTTAAGCGAGCTATTAAGGAGTAGTTACATTTGTACATTACTACTGTTACAATCAGCCCTTTGAGGGCAACCAGGAAGAACATAATGTATTGTTAAAACCTAAGACATTGGCATGTTACATACTATCCTCATCCTTTTCTGAATATATCAAAAATTAAGCAATATACAAATACCGTTTAACCCTGCAAATGGTATTATGCTCTATAGTTGCCTCTGCACACGGTATTATGCCCCACAGCGGCCCCTGCACATGGTATTATGCTCCATAGTTGCCCCTGCACACGGTATTATGCTCCATAGTTGCCCCTGCACACGGTATTATGCTCCATAGTGGCCCCTGCAAATGGTATTATGCTCCATAGTGGCCCCTGCATTGGTATTATGCTCTATAGTGGCCCCTGCACACATTATTATGCTCCTTAGTGGCCCCTGCATTGGTATTATGCTCCAGAGTGACCCTGCACACGGTATTATGTCCCATAGTGACCCCCCACCCATGAACTATTATTATACTCTGGGGTCTTTTCAGACCCCAGAGTATAATAATCGGAGACCCAGGTGGTGACAAACATAAAAACCAGTCTTACTTACCTGGGCTCCGATGCGCTCCCTGCGTTCGGCCTTCTTCAATGTCGCACAGACCGGGCGTCGCGACATAATGACGTCGGCCCGGCTCACGTGACGCCTGCGACGTCACCAAAGAAGGCCGAAGCCTGCTGGGAGTATCATCGGATCGCCGGAGAGGTGAGTAACACAGGTTTTTATGTTTATCACCTCCCCTGGGTCTCCGATTATTATACTCCGGGGTCTGAAAAGACCCCGGAGTATAATAATAGTAGTATTTGATGGGGTTCGCGGGCCGCGGCCTCACTTACCATCCCCGCTCCTGCACACAGCCGCTTCTGCGTCCCATAGCAGAAGGAGAAGCGGGGGCGGCCACGACCAGCAGCGGGGATCGGTAAGTAAATAGGCCGTTACGTGCCGGGGATACTCCAGCAGGCAACGGCCTATTTATATATATATAAAAAAAAAAAAAAAAAAAAAAAACTTATTTCACCTACCTGCGATGCCTTCATGCAGCCGCTGCCTCCTCTTCTTGTCCGCGACGTCTGCGTGTCAGCGTAGGATGCGCGATGACGTCACTGTATCGCCGCCTGCGCTGACATGCAGAGGTCTTGTAAACCAGCCCAGGACAGGTATTGTGCAGATTTGTTTTTTTTTTTTTTTAAAGCGGCCTGTCCTGGGCTGGTTTACATTACATAGACAATAAAAAATGCCGCCCGGGGCCAGATAAGTGTCGGGTCGGATAACAGAAGGCAGCGGGCCGGATTCGGCCCGCGGGCCTTGTGTTTGACACCTGTGCCTTAAAGTGTCTATATGCCATCAATAGCTCTCAGCCAAAGGAATTATTCATACATCTGCATTTTCCAGACATGTGAACATCCAGAACATCACATAACCCTGCTTATTTCAGGTCAAGTGCTGTTCGCAAATGATCAGTTTTTCACAAAATGTTTTTTTTTTTTTTTTTTTGGTATACTTCGCTATGTCTCTGGGTCTGTGATTTCCATGGACCCATAGACTTTAATGGCGCTATGAGGTCTGTATTCTTTTTTTTTTTTTTTTTACAAATTGTTGATCCATGGAAAAGTATCTGACATCCGCATATGCCCATTAAAAACGATGGTTGTGCATGCAGTCCATGATTTACACGGATATCACACGTCTGCAAAATGCGGACCTTATACATATGAACAACAAAAACAGCCTGTAGCCATCATACACCTGGCTTAAGAATACACTGGGGCGGATTCATCAAGACAAGCATTTTCTATGCCAGTCTTGATAACTGTCCCGCTGGAGGTTCATGCCTCCTCATAAATTAAGCGTATCCTCTGTGGTCTCTGCATCTAAGCAGATATCTACACCAGCATCTTGTGACATAAATTTCTGGCGTCACTTACACCTGGTGATGGGGCCTATGGCCCTGACCCACCACGGTCTCTTGGAGGAAAGTGTCATGCAGGGCACAAAAATTCTCACTTGGACAAAAAATCTGCAATTTTTTCATGGCGTGTACACAAATATTCTGGCACACAAGCCATGATAAGTCTCACTGACCCTCAATTCATAAACTAAAAAGTCTAAGAGATTAATTTATTTAATTTATTACGTTTAATGCTTCGTTCACACCTGCGCTTGCTGTCCGTCCGTTGCCAATCCAGTGAAAATCTCGGCGAACTGGATTGGCGTCGGATACAGACGGTCAGCGGCGCATTGGTTAAAAACCCATTCATTTGAATGGGTTTTTAAACGCAGTGCGCGGGTGTGCGCTTAGACTCTCTGCGCCGCGAATCCTTTTTTTTTTCGTCGGACACGAAGTCCTGCATGTCCGAGTTTGTTTCCGACGAAAAAAAAAAAGGATTCGCGGCGCAGAGGGTGTAAGCGCACACCACAAGCACTGCTTTAAAAACCCATTCAAATGAATGGGTTTTTAACCAATGCGCCGCTGACCGGTCTGTATCCGACGCCAATCCAGTTCGCCGAGATTTTCACTGGATTGGCAACGGACGGACAGCAAGTGCAGGTGTGAACCCACCCTTACTTGTATAGCGCCATCATAATACGCAGCGCTTTACAGACATTGACAGTCATTGTCCCATATAGGGTTCACAAAGCACATTCCCTATCAGTATGTCTTTGGAGTGTGGGAGGAAACCGGAGTACCCGGAGGAAACCCACGCAAACACAGAGAGAGCATACAAACTCCTTACAGATGCTGTCCTTGGCAGGGTTTGAACCCAGAACTCCAGTGCTGCAAGGCTGCAGTGCTAACCACTGAGCCACCATGCTGAAATTGAGTCCCAAAACTGCTATGACAGACGTACTGTTTTGTCCATTTTTCATGGCAGTGTTGTCCACATTCATTTGAATACAGCCTTACACTCATCCAGCCAACAACTATATATCTGGTACAATTAATCTACCCTTTTAAAATGAAATAGCCATGGTAAATAATCTCTGACCAGGACTGTGTATGTTTATGTGTGTTTGGCACATTTGACAGACTTATCATATAATGAGAATTATTCCCATCCATATAAAGCACTGTATAGCAGATTACTAGAATAGGACAAAACTTACTAATGGTTGGTGTTCAACTTCTGAGATCCATAGATTGCATAAATGAAAAAATTGTGAACTGAGAAACTTGAAAGGGATATTCCAGGATTTCAAGTTATACCCGTCTGATCAGTGGGGGGTTTGATCACAAGAATAGTGGTCCTATTCAGTTTTCACAGTAACACACATGCAGGACCTTCCTCTGCATACATATGGTGAAAAAAGGACCCCTGTTCTTGTGATTAGTGGGGTACCGCCCATCTTATGGGAAGGTGAGAACCAGAATACCCTATTAAAGCAACTCCATCTCATTCTTTCCATTGAGTTTATGTGCATAGCA
Source organism: Leptodactylus fallax (assembly GCA_947044405.1). Lineage (NCBI taxonomy): Eukaryota > Metazoa > Chordata > Amphibia > Anura > Leptodactylidae > Leptodactylus > Leptodactylus fallax. The sequence goes on along the minus strand of CAMRHE010000039.1, from coordinate 7,828,530 downwards.
CGGGTTGAGGAAAGAGGTTTACCAGCCCAGCAATCTTTTCATCTATTGAATGCATTGGTCAAAGAAGTTGAGCCCCTACAGTCAGTAAGTGAGACACCATTCATAATTTTAGTTGGAAACTCCCTTTATAGCAGACCTTTATTTTGAAATCATTCTGTTTATTAAAATTAAAAATTAGATTAGAGCTCTAAACATTTTTTGGGAGCCCACAGCAGCTGAACCAGTGATCACGATGCCTCACCATTCATAGATAACCAGTGTCAAAAGAGGAATGCGTAGAGTGCAAGTGGCAACCACGTTCCTCCCAGCAGCAGTCACCCACCTCTAGTATCAGCCACTGTGGTACTAATTCTGTTGTGGCACTTCACAATAGTGTCATTTTTCTTCAACAAGAAGGAACTCAACTGGTTATTTCCTAGGCTAATGTGCACAAGACATGGTCTTCCTGAACATAATGCTCTGTGACAGACGGTTGCCATAGACATGTCATGTACCAGGAGAGGTGGACTAATTTACTGGAAATGGGATGTTTGGGAGCAGGATTATGGAGTCTGAGTCAGAAAAGCTACCGACTCCAGCTTCACAATAAAATGATTAATTGTATGATACAATTAAAACATTATTATTAATAATATTGTATAAGCAATTACTAGGACAGGTTTATTACATATTTACTTTCATAGGAAGTAATTCACTGGCTTTTTAATACATTAGAGGATCTTTTCTGCTTCTGACAGACCATAATTGTCAGCCATTTATAAAGATGGAGTCGGGCTGTGGAAAAGTAAAGGTGCCGGAGTCTGTGGTTTGGCCCACTGACTATATAACCCTGCTTGGGAGGCAGAGCAAAGCTGATCAAAAACTGGTTGATGCCTTGCCAGTGAGGTTCACCTTCAAGTTTGAGAAGCACTCCCTCAGAGTTGTAGTCTTTATTAATGTCTTTAATGCCATCACCAAGTGACCAAGAATACTGTTGAAGGAAATTGTGAATATAGTATTATTGTCGATGTAGGTTAAACTCAAACATTCAGAGGAAACCTTGATATGGTAAAGAGTTGAAGTACAAAAAGGACATAAAGCTACAAAAACTTCATTATAAAACATTTACGCTTTGTTCACATATAACCTCCCTATAAAACAGAGCTTTTACTGCAACATATTTTAGTTGTAGATAAATATATTTTCTAACACAATACAGTATTTGTCGACACAAGCAATATTAATGTGAATTCATCAGAACTGAAAAGACACCGCCCACTGATTTAACTAACAATGTCCTAAAAATCTGCTTTCAACAGGATTACAAAGCCTTCAACACAGCAGGAGCGCAGACAAACAAATGTCAAATTCAATTATCTGACACCTTGTAGAGCACACAGCATTATCAGTAAAACAGGAGAGGACATTTTTCCAAGGATCTAATTACCTAGGACAGATTCCTTACATCAACAGCTGCGGATCTCACATTGTTTGCTAGCTGACAGTGGAGGTGGTGTGACTTGGCTATATGATTCTTGGCTATGTGAAGTCAGGAGCAATCCACAGCTCTGGAATACTGCTGTAAGACTTTCCCAGCAGATTGTGGGGCAGCACATTCTTCAGTGTTTCACTCATTGCTGGATGTCCTTATGTATCAGTTCAACAGCCGCAATGCATTCAGAACGACCTAGAGCAGGCCTCAGAACAAGCAAGTGTGCCAAGATTTCCCAAGAGGTATGTCAATTCACAGTTTTATGTTTCCATAACACTGCATTTTGCAGAGGCCAGACACAAGGCTCCTTACCTGTGGCTGCCAATTATATAAATCACAGATCTTATTCTACGGTAAGTATGCATATAAATGTATATACGCTGTGCTCAGTGGGTGAGAATGTTGAAAAACAAACAGAACCTCCCTTTAAACTAGGACTATGGAGTCAAGCGTTGGAACCAATTTTGGCTGGAATATGAAAAAGTGACCTACCCTGGCTTCAAAATAAAAGTATTTTTAATTCTATTATACAATTATTAATATTGTATAATTAGATGAATGGTTTATTACATATTTACTTTCATAGGAATTCAATCGCTGGCTTTTTACATGAATTAGAAGATCTTTATGTCCTTTGACTGTCCAATTGGCTGTCTGCCATTTGAGGAGTCGGAGTCAGAGCAGGAGTTGGAGTCGGTCTGTGGAAAAATAGAGGAGTTGGAAGTTCGGCCTAGACTCCACAGTGCTTTAAATGGATGTCACTTTTCATCTTCTTGTTAATATTAACAGATGACTTGAATTTATAATAGAAATAAATCTTTATGGGATTTTATTCAGTTTCCATGCATCTGTCCTCATGTGAGACTTGCTGGTGTGGGTATAGAGAAAAATAAATGACAACAGTTCCAGAATCAGTGGAGGAGCACCTATTAACTGATGTAAAGAGCTGGACTTGTTAGAGGTGGTGAAAGGTCCTCTTTAAAGATGTTCTTAGCAGTGAATTGAGCAGCTTAGCAGGCAGGAGAGGAACTTAGTAATTAATAGTTGAGGTATCTTTCTTTTATGGAGGTAAAAAAGAAACCAAAAACCCTGAAGCTACAGTTACTTACTCTTTAATGCATAGTGCACACAACTGGGACCCACCATCTACATAAATGGTCGGACGAACATGTACAGTATAGCCACGTTTTTTGTCAAAATTTTTTCAGTATCACAGCACTAACATATGGACGAGATTTAAAAACTTGCTACATAAAATGTGAAAAAACAAACAAACATGAAATGGAAATAAACTGCTAAGCAAAGCTAGAGCAAAAAGTTGGACAGCTTTACTTGAACGGACCAACAAACCCATAAATATGTCATTTACCAATATTTCAGTTCTATATACATTGCACCATTTGCCCTTTAAAAATTGAAGCCAGGGCAGTGATCAGCTGATCACTGCATGACCTGCATCTTATACCAATTACTCATGAGTACACCACTGCACTCTTAAGATGTTTGTGAAAATGGTTATTAAACAAAATAGTGTATATACAGCACGGACCATATAGAAATGGCGACTGTGACCGAGCTTCCTTCTGACGTTTCAGTTTAGCCCAGGCCTTTGTCAGGGTCCCTCCAAGGAGTAAATGGAGAAAGAGGGAAATGGTATGCACTGTACCAGACGGAAAGCTGGATCTTAAGTGATATACCCGATATTATCAGGGGAAGTGGTGATCATTGCAGGGGCAATGCAGAATTACAAGGTATCTATTAAAGTGTAGTGAACAGATGGGTTATGTTCACCAAGACCCGGGGAGTCTCCTACCTAATTGCTATCAATTCTAGCTTTTAGATTGAGGTCCAGACCTGGAGACATAGACAATATGGGCTGAGTTTGACTCTTCTGAACAGCTGAAGGTTTGCTACTGGTATTAAACAGACAACCAACTGATTAGATCAAACTCTTCTGTAGTGCTAGCCTTTCCAATCTCGGATTTGAAGATATTTTTATACAGCATTTTCTTATATTGCAAGCAGACTTTATTACACAACATTGCCGTTTACTTTGAACCAGATGCGCCAATTTTAACTTGATGCTAGCAGCGCAGCGACATGTATGAAGCTCCTGTATGCTTTGTTGTCAGAAGCAAGGTTAATGTGATGGCCTCACAGAAATCTAACTCATGACCTGGTTACTGAGAATCAATAAGGCATCACCAATCAGATAAAGAACTGGATTATTTCATAGCATGTAGAAGGAGGCAGGAAGTGTGCTGATCAATACAGCAGCCTCTAGATAGAAATCAAAGTAGGATTCTCAGGGATAAGGAGATGAAAGGGTGAAAGGAAAACAAAGAGAACCCTGAATGTTCACAGCATGTTACTATAAACAATAACAGCCTGCACATCTTTACTGCATGTCCGCTGGCTGCCAGGGGCTGTGCCTGAGGCCAAAGCTCTCTCCAGTGACCTCACTTGCCAGACAGCATTTCACAGAGAAATGATGGGTCTTTGTTTCTGGGCAGAGTCTTCCCTGCACCTGTTCCCATACACCAACTTAATGCTAGCAGAGCTTGCAGTTGCATAAGATGCACTGACTGAGGAGGCCTCATTCACAATAGTACATTTCATAAGTATTTTGCATCTGTATCTTTTATCAAAACAGTTCTCCTATAATTCCTCCTAGAAATTTATTAAACTAACAACAAGGTGTTACCGTTCTCTTTGTCAAGGGGGTGTGTCCCCACTAGTCTTACTGTCAGCAGTGATTGGACAGGACACGTCTCCAACTGGTAACACCCAGCTGTCAGTCTATTCATAAATTCCTAGGAGGAGAAACAGATGGACGGCACAGCACTGAAAAGATGCTCCAGAATTGTTATATTATTGGGAATATAAGTATTTACTTAAACAAACCTGACAGCTCTTCTTTGAGCCCAAATCACAAATAGATGCAAAGATGAGAAGTATAAATGTTTCCAATATACTGTTAATGCATTTTGGATTCGCTCCTAGTCTTTAAAAACAGATGCAAAATGCTGATAAACTCTGCGTTGTGTAAATAATGTAAATGCAAAACAAGCCAGGCAAGTTGGATAGGGGAATAAGATAAGCAAATGAGTGGGGTACATAGCCAATTTCGCAAACATGTTCAATAACACATGGACAAGAGTCATTTTATAGGTGAATATATCAGCCTTTCATGCAAACTTGCATGCATTATGTTCATCGCAACTGTAGTAAATATGGGGCAGGAAACATACGGTCATTTGAGATAATCTAAGTCCAATTGCAAAATCACATCACACGTAGTCACACACAATCTTGAAGCTGGTAAAAAGGGGATGTTAAAGACTTGGCCCTAAATCAAGTGGGACTGCCCACCCACTTTGGACCCAGTTTTTAATAAACCATGCCCCGTTTTTGAACCAGAACACATCCACATTTGCCAGGACTGTTTTCAAAAATTAGGGACTGTCTCAGCAAATTTAGGACAGTTGGCAACTATGGTACTTATATTGTAAGGTTATAGGGATGCATTACATTTCATAAGTGATACCGTACTACATTCTCAAGCAAGCTTGTATGGTTATTGCAAGCGATATGTTGCTGTGTGATCTAGTCTAAAAGGTGGCTATACTACTTAGATAGTATTTCTTTCAACTAACCCCATAGGTAATACTAAGAGAAGTAAGAGACGTCCATAAAAAGTTTTCATGATGACTTCTCTCCCAAAGCAAAATATCAGACATGTTGAAATCCAATTTGCCTTATCCTTCTCCCCACCCCCACTAACAAACCTAGGACTCTCCCATACACATTAGATGCTTTGCCGTTCCTGCAGAAATCAGTGGACTAAGAGTCTAACTTCCTTTGTCCAAGTTTGCCAAACTGACTTTTTTTTTTTTTTTTGCTGTTCTATATACAGTGCCACATACAACATAGCACACCAGATCCACGTAGCACATTTTCCGCACCAGCAGTAGGGATGTCACCACTCCCTCTTCAGTGACCACTGTGGCCATTTACTGGTCTCAGAAACCATGTGAGTCCAGCATGATTTTTTTTTCTCCTTTTATACCTACCCCTCTCACCCCAGATTTTGTTTCAAATCCTGGACAACCCCTTTAACTTGGAACTGTATTGAAACAGCTTGTGAAGTCTGAGCACTTTCACTGAATAGACTGAGTGGATACCTAATATACTGCAAACTTGGAGAAAGCAGAGCAGACGACACTTAACTATGAGCACTGAAATGTAAACCGACCTGTTTCCCGACACATGGAAAACACCATATTACAACAATCGCTCATTTTGGAACCTATTTTTCCTGTGACCACTAACAAGAGTTCCCTTCCTGCTCTCACTGTCTGACTGCACACTTCCTTGACTGTAAAGCTGGAACTGATATATCCATTATCATCACAAGAGAGGAAGTATTGTACATAGATGAAAACCACTAAACTACAGTTGTATTGCATGCTTAAACCAGGAAATGTCCAGATAGTACAACCCTGAAAACAAGTAACGGAAGTACTCACTGTGACAGCTGCATCATATAAGAAATTGACAAGTGCAGTTTGCTGGCAGCCCACAAGGCCCTGTCACCTGTTACCAATGGTAACCGAAAAATACAATATTCTAGCTGGAAAAAGAACCCATTTGTGTACCCTACATAGTGCTCCAGATAGTCACGAAAATGGTTAGAAGTTAGATGGGAGCAAAGGAGCGAAAAGGGGGTTTCCCCATCTCATGTTCTCCTGCCCTGCGGTCTCCTCTCCCCTCCACTTTCTGGCTTTCAATTCAGGCCAGCAACATGCTGCAAGATAAACTGTATAATTTACAAAGCACACTGTTATCTCTGGATTTACATCCAGAGATAAGAGAGGATGTGATCAAGTACTGTTCTAGCCCTTATCTGTGGCTCAGCAGCTGAGAGCACTTTGCAGAGATAGGCTGGGTTCACATCTGCGTTTGGCTCTCCGCACAAAATCAGTTTTTGAAACGGTCTCAAAATACTCAAAAGCCGATTTCAAACGGTTCGTTTTAAAACGCATTGATTTCAATGGGTGGTAAAAACCATCCGCAGGTGTATGTTTGGAGAATTTCCGTCTGGTATCTGCTCAGTTGAACAGAGAAAAAGGTCGAACTTGCAGGACTTTTTCTCCGTTCAAAAAATAAGGATTCCAGATGGACAGCAACCAATCAGTTTTTTTTTTTTGTTTTTTTTTTTAAACATTGCATTGAGGTCTATGAAAAGTGGATTACAAATGGATAGCAATCTGTTTGTGTCCGTTTTGCAATCCGTTTTTCCCTCTGCGCATGCTCAGAATGCAGAAAGGGGAAGAAAGAAAAAACAAACAAACCATGGATTGGTCAAAAATGGACACAAACGGTCAGTGTTTTTGAACAGATACCCATTAACGAACTGTCTAAAAAGACTGATTCAGACATCTGCTGTGCAACCGTTTGGAATCCTTTTTGTACCAAACCGTTTTTCTCTTAAAACAGTTTGCAAGCGGACGGATACCAGACACAGGTGTGAACCTAGCAATAGAAAGAGAAGAGAATATAAGTGGACGGGAACAGGGGTTGAGTCGTCAGCCCAACCATTAGAACTACATAGGAGAGGGGAAAAGTAGGTAGTGAGATGTAAACAATGAGGACACATATTCAACTATATCTGACAAACTGAGCAAGATAAATAAAAGCAATCTATTGAATAAAGTTAGCTTAAAAAGAAATGTAGCGCCATTTTTTTTATTTATTAAAACCAGACAGTGAAATCACTTTTTATCATCTGTTTTTAATTTTCTGATTGTAGCATTTTTTTTTCTACTTTCTGTATATAATTATGAGGGCTCCTATCTCGCCTGAGCTTCTTTGCTGTGTTAACAGAATATGCTTTACTTAGTCATGGCCACAGGCAGAAATAGTCTGGAGCTGCCTCACTGATGTCTATGGGAGAGTTTTCTTGACATGTTCTATGCAGGGAGAGCAGTAGATAAGCTGTGACATCATCTATTGTCAGTAGTGGATTCAATAAGGTGTGTAGAGGTGTGAGCTTCTATTGTGATGCTGATCTTGTTTCTGATGTAAATTAGTGTAAGGCTGCTATTAGGTTTTAGTGGACAGAATGAAAATTGCAGGATTTTTTTTTTGTTTTGTTTTTTCAATGTAGATAGTATCATGAAAAATGAAAAATACGGTCATGAAAACATTCTTAAAAAATGTGTTTCTTTTAAAAACTTGGTTTAATTTTTTGTAACAAATTCCATTTAAGCTACAAGTTTACATATATAATCCTTGAAATTGGAACACCCCTTTAAAGCCTACTGTTACGGTTGAGTAGTATACAGTAAGCAGGTAGCCAGATAATAGAGAGAATCATTTTCTTTAAACATTTCCGTCAATCAATCCACAGAGATAGTCTGGAGAAAAATCAGAGGTCAGTCTGTGTAGTGTAAAATGTTTTCTATATTTTACATGTAATAATGTTTCAATTTTGCCAAAAGATTTTAAATTTTGTATCCAGAAGGTGCTTGAATAACTGTTTTTTGGCTTGGACCCGTTCTACAGATCTAGTGCATGATGACTGTCATCATATCAGACTGAAACAAGAAGAAACAGTTGCAGCTACTGAAATCTTCAAAGGATATCGTTTCATATGTTCAGCTACATCATGTCCAGAGACTACAGGCAGCATTGAGTAAGGAGACACATCAAGCACAAAAATGGATATTTTAGTGTTTACACACTAGTCTTGTGGCTGCTATAAACTATGTCTGAATGCAGTTAACAGCAGCTTAGACAAAATGGCAGCCCCCATTATCATAGTGAAATCATATTAAAAAAAAAAAAAATCTAGGTGATGCATTCCTTTTTAAATAAAGATTTAGGAGAAGCATATTCCACTTTTACTGCTATAGTTTAATTTGTATGTTTTCAGAATAGTAGATGGAGGAGTAGATATACAGTATTACATGGTCTGGCCTGAGAGGAGTTCAACCCAGCTCTGTATCCGGAGCATCCCTGCTTTACTCTGGGTTGGGGATCCCCTTGTGGATTGGGTGAGCAGCTGTGAATTTGATGCAGTTACAGATTATTGTTGCAGTAGAAGGGACAGCCATCTGTGCCCTCTTCACAGCGTGCTGCTGTTCCTTTCCTCGAGACCCTACAGCCCCACACTAGCCCCCTCCATTACAGGACTGACACATACAATTCACCATCATGACAGTATTGGGCCACAATGAGTTAGTCTCAATTCTGGAGATCTCCTTATTAGCAGCATAAAATACGGGTACATTTGTTTGCACTCCCCGACAACCGGCTTATACTACCGCCTCGTACAGAGGAACGCAAAACAAACCAGATACAGTTTCTATGGAAAACCCATTTTCTTTCATCAATAATGTAGAAGCCATATGTTTGTGATAAAACAATGATATAACGCTTTGAAATGAAAGAAGATAAAGCCAGAAATACATGAAAATCACTATGGTAGTAAACAGCATTCTTTTACCCTGACAAGCCTTATACAGTATTTCAAATATGCAACGAACAGAACAGACATGTTTACCCGCAAACAAGAGCAGCAACTTCTAAAAGGACCATCAAAAAGGATGTCGTGTCACATAAATGAGCTGCTGATGCTCACAAATACCACAAAGGCTTCAGTGTTGAATCAGGAACTAAAGAGAATCTGTCACTAAGACAGACCTATTGAAGTCGGACATTGGAACTGAAGAATCATGTGATACGCCCTGTGCCTCAACAGAACCAGGATGTGCTGGGGTTTTTTTTTTTTTTTGTCTTTTACAGCTCCCCTATTCAGCACTTGAAAGGCTGTTTAGGAGATGTAATTGCATTCACTAATATAATGGTCACATCTGCGAAGGAGGTTCTGAAGATTCCATCAAAAATCTTAGCCAAAAAAAAATCCTGCAAGCTCTGCTAAAGGACCCCCATTATAGTCAGTGGGATCTGCTGGGCTCTGTTGGTGAGCATCAGCTTCAGTCTTTAGTGACCAGTTTTACTCTTACATCTGAAGATGTAAACCTGGTCTAAGCAATTCTTACTTAATTCCATTTAAAAGCTGTTAAGTACTAAATTCACTTATTTCTTTATTTTATAACTGTACCTATCGCTGAACTGGGACAACCCCTTTAAAGGCATTTGTCATAGTAACAGGTTCTCTTTAAGAAAGCCACAGGTTTAATCCGCCACAGCAGACCACTCTATAGGATTCAAGATGGCCGATAGGTAACAGGAGCCAGGATCAAAATATCTAGCAGAAGGTAACCAGGTATGTTTTCCCCTTCACACCGATGTACATCGTCCAAGAAGTGTAATATTAACACCACAGAAATACCTGTGCTAAGGAAGCCTTATGCAAGCTGTGCACTGGAAAAACTTTTGTGTATAGATAAATATGTCCCTCTGCAAGCACATGTAAGTAGAAGGATTCTACCGGCATACCTGATTGAATGGCTTTAGAGGGAATTTCTTCTTGTCCCGTTCTTTTCCTCTCTCCATCTCCCCGCTCAGAGCTACCCGCATCATGGTTGTGTCCATTCTCACTTGGCTCTGCAAAGAAGTATTTCTCAGACTCTCTGGCTTTCTTAGGAAGATGCCTTTCCCATTTCTCTTTTCGTTCAGGTGGTTTTAAGGCCAGGTCTTTCTGCAAACATAAGAAAAGAATATCTGTGAGTAAAGGAAGTAAATGAAGTGACAATTCATAAGCCTGTGGACAACTTTCTTTGACATTGGTAATGTGTTCCCAAAAGTAAAGCTGCCCATAGAATGAGATAGCAGAAAATGGGAATTTTTTTTCTGCATTACATACAGCACACAGAGCAACCAAGGCTACCGCCCACTTGGCTAGTATATTCTAATTTGCATCAACATTAAAAGGGCTTATATCTTTGGAAAAGCTGAATGGATTAGGATAAACAAAACACCAACATGCCCAGGGTGACAGCACCTATCAGATGATGTGTATGTCACTGGGCCTTTCAGACCTGGTGACAGTTCTTCTTTAACAATAGCTTACTGTCTCATATACAAAACCATTTTATAATGCTACAAACACTCATGAACACAACTGATCTTTCATGAAATAGCGTGATCAACATATAACACGTATCTACCAGCAAGCAGATGACATATGATTGGCAAAAACAATAAAATGCAAAAAGGATCAATAGTTTTCAATTGTTTTTTAATCATTAAATCTTAATCATCAAAATCTATTATGGGTATATTCACAAGCGGCAGATTTCTTGAAGAAATTTTTGTGACTTTTTCAAAAATATAATTTGGGCTTGCAGAAATCCATGTACTTACTGCCAAAACAACCCCATTCAGATGAATGGAACACAAATTTCTGTAACAAATCTGCCGCTGTGAATTCACCCTACTAGTAAGCCGTTCTGGATCAACTATACTGTCAGATTGCTTATGCTACTCTATATGTACAGGTTTATATGTAATAATAAAAATTGCTTAGGTTATCAGAACACGTTATAATCATATAGCCTTTCTTGCCACAATTCACCACAAAACAAAACCAAAAAAACCCTGTGGCAACATGACGGTAAATTATGCTCCATAGTTCTGCGACTAAAAGTCAGTCACAGCAAAATTGGGGTTACAATGAGACTCCATTCACTTATATTAGGGAAGGAGTCCCAGGGCACCGTTACAATCTCCAGACGAAGGCCAAAGTCACCATGCAGCCCTAGCCTAAAGGTATGGGTACAAATGTGATCAAGCATAAAAACCTAGAAGTGACACTGCCACAGGTATACTCTATATTCATCAATGGAGCATAAAGCCGGGTTGTTTGACACCTGTCAGATGTCTATGAATATCCTCAGATATTATTTTACAGTGTTCACAACTTTGAAGCAAAATAATGAGAAGCAATTAAGCGGAGAGAGAAAAAAAAATGGAGTCCGATGCTGTCACAATGAGCTGGCAGCGATTCTCCAGAGTGACTAGTTCTTATTAGAAAGTAACACCAGGCATCCCTTCTGACACATCCATCAGGTAATTTCATTACAAGCACACCGACTCCTGAACTCCTGTTTTACCCACCATTTTTTAATAAGCTTCATTAATCTGCAAATGAAATGCCTTTCTGAAAGTAATTGGATTTTTAAGATAGATACTAATATAAGGGTGCGGAGGAGGTGCACCTAAAAACCACACTGGAAAATTCACGTACAGTTTCTGCCACGGTTTTCAGTGCAGTTGTAGTTTTTACAGATGGAACGTAAAATAAAAGGTGTTTCATCATTAAAAAAATGCAACTGCATGGAAAACCGTATGTACTATTTCTGATGCACCACACCTAAGAGTCTGTATATAGGTATTGGGTACATTGTGTGAAAGACTGTGCGGTTAAAAACTAGAAAAAAAAAAAAAAAAAAAAGTGCTTTGTTCTTGGCACACTAGAAAGTGTATGGACACCTTAAGGGTTCCTGTACATGGTGTTGCCAAGCTAAAGTTTCCTTAGGACAAACAAAGCCAAGCCAGTTCTAGCTAGCTGGTTCAAACAGTCACAAACTGCCTGAAGAGACAAACTAGACAAAAAGCTTTATTCACAGTTGCATCTTACAGATCCATATTCATTTAGTCAAAAAGCCAACACATTTAGGCTGGGCCCACACATGGCGTAATTGTAGGGGGGTCAGTGGGTAACTTCTGCCATATGCAGTACCAGTGTAGTGAATGGGATTGAAACAAATCCCATCTACAAACTGCTGAAAAAACCCACAGAGCAATGTAAAGGTTGAAAACCGGTCCTGACTTAAGGGTAAAACCCGCGGAGAAAACCAGACCATTGTGGCTGCTTTTTGAAGCACGGAGTGCCGGGTGTGAGAGCCCACAATCGGATATTGATGACTTATGCCTTTAAGCGGATTCATTCACATTTCCATCTTTCATATGGACACCAGATTTAGATCCTAAATAGTGAATGGGTTGAATTTAAAAAGCATATACTGTGTTTTCATCATTATAACATAAAAACAATTTGTAATATTTAAAAAAAAAAAATAATACAGATGAAAAAAACTCAGTACAATATGAAACAAAAGATATAAAACAGCAACTACTATAAGAAATTGTAAAAAAAAAAAAAAAATTCTATACTGCACATCATATTTGATCCAAGTGTGTATGACTCGCTACCTGGAGAAGTTTAATCCTTATGAGACACAAGTTAAAAAGCACAAAGGCAATACAATGGGGAATGGTTATTACTACTGAAATAAATTTGGCATTGTCTATTCCTATTGTATCAGACTGATGGATACAAAGCGATACATTTGGAGCAAGTCACTTGACATACTAGACATTAGGCTGCCATCTCTTTCATCTACATCTTGTGAGGAAAAAAAAAAAAAGTTTCAAATGGTTGATAAATTGTAGGATTTCTCTTCACCCCTTTTAAATGGTAAAGAAAGTTGTAAAAGTGCTTAAAGCACAAAAGAAATTTGGTGTGCCCCCATGTACTTGTAATTATACCTGTTTTAATCTTCACCAGATCTTCCAAACACTGAAATGACACAGATGCTTCCTATTTTCTTCACATCCAGTACATATGGGTTTGATGGGACTGTAAGGGTGCACATGAACATTAGACAATGTGTACTTGCCTGTTGGCAATTGTCAGGGGAATGAAACATCAAACATGTTGGATTTAACATGCTGATCCTATGTTCTTACAGAAGATAAGCCACTGCCAGCAGAGAAAGCTTACTGGCCTTTTCCCACTGAAAATAAAAGCATGCAAGTGTAGAAGGAAAAGTGGGTGCTAGTGTGAGTCAAACAAGTGGATCAAGTACAGCTATCCAAGAATTATGGCCACAGTTATTCAGTACAGTGAACTGCAGGTTAACTGGAACCATCCAATGGCAAAAGGAAAAAACATGAGAAAGGAGAAATTATGAGAAGGTATCACATGTTTAAGTTTCTTTCCAAAGGAAGGTCCTGCAGGTCATTCATGCAAAACGGAGATAAAGAAACTGCCTAAGTAAAGTGGAATAAAAAGGAAACCTTTACAAACAGAAATCTTGAACAAGTGTAAACAACGCCAGAAGACATCAGTACGCTGGCAGAAGACTACATTGAAGATGAGAGCCATCTATTAAAAGAACTGTTCCATGCAGGTACTCTACACTTATCCCTCTGCCTCCTGCCACAATAGAAAGAAAACAATGAACAAACAATGACCCGGGGAACCAGTGCCCATTTACCCCTCTGGGGCGCTAGCGGCACAAATTATGCCCCACTAGCCACATATTAAAGCAGTCAATACACATCTGCTGTTGGTTGGCTATATGGGACGAACTGTCGTAGGTTTATGTATGACCAACCATCAACTAAAGTTGGTCACAAGCAAAATCTGTTGTGTTGGATTTTTCATGTGGTGTTAGCCTAGCCCACACACAACAGCCAAAGAATAAAAGGATCCCAAATTCTTGTTTTCAGATGGATAGTTGGCTAAGGGTGAGCAGTACAGACATTAATGGTACATTGGAAACAGCCCACCAGTCATGTGAAAGGTGACGATGTAGGGTTGGACTCCCACGTAGCACGCTTTTATGACCTGGTAATGGGTCATGGAAAATTCCCTACAAATAAAAAAAAACTAATCTGAGAAAAATTGTACACAACTGCAATGTGACCATACCCTACTAATCCTACAAAAGAGAAAAAACACTAGTCAGCACCTTAGTAGCACTCTCTGGGATTATCATGAGGTGGAAGCAACGTGTGAACAAACCATTAGTGCTACACACACATGTTACCCAGCTGGGGGCACACAGTGCTGCCAAACTGACACGCTTAAAGGTCTGAATGATCTGACAAAAAAAACCCCAAAAAAACACACACACAATATTTACTTTGTGAAAATGGGATCATTTTACCAAGTGCAGAAAACTGGATTACATCAAAGCTTAGAGGAAAAGATCAAAACAGGAAGCCTATGCACTGAGGGATAAAGAATGCTTTATGTCAAGGCCAACATCATAATGAAAAGGGACAGATTCTCTGCAACCTCTGGCATGTCTACAAGAACTGCAGCCTCTCTATTTCAGGAAGCAAGAGTGATTATATGGAACACCAGTATGTCGTCCCTAAAACACATCCAACACTATCTGTACACATACAAAACAAGCAAAGAAAAACAAACTTTCAATAGAATGCTAAAAAAATATGCACATAATATATATTTCAATGGGGTGTGGTACAAGTACATTTTTACTAATAAAAGTCTGCTGTCATTTTTATACAGCAATCTACCATACCTGTTATAAGGATCTGTTCATCTTAACAGCCCAGTCTTGCAAACCATGAACGCTAAACAGTGGACAGTAACAGACATTACATAACATGGCACAGTGCCTTTTCGTGTGTAGTAATTTCTTTATGGCCGCAGGGTATGACCAGAAAAATTGTGCAGTTTGTTACGGAGATTTGTGTTCACTTAATATAACTGGAGTATTTCAACATGCCCTTGTGCAAGTGGCTATTGATAATATATAATGCAGACATTTGTAAATGTAGAATACAAGCTGTGTGTCTTTTCTAGTGGCACCATAAAGATGATATGAAGTGCATGTGTATTGAAAAGGCATGGGGAAAAACAAATTAAACCCCAATAATCCTAAACAAATTATCTAACCAAAATCGGGGCACTATGTTATGCCTTGTTCAAGGCCTATTCAATCCCATCAAACAGAATCCCTGTGTCACACACCACCCCATTTAGCCAACCACTAGGCATATCACAGAGTACTCCTTTGCCCAGAGTTCCTTTAACATTTGTAGAGAACAGACCTTCAATTTCATTTACATAAAGAGATATGGCTGGATAAGGAAAGCTTCACACTTGGTTAGATGATGCACATTTATACTAACAATTTTTATACTGCAGGCTTATTTTTTTTTTTATAACAACTAAGCACTTCCTGAATTATTGAGGGACTTTTAGAGTGAGAAATTGCTTTCTGGTGATTTCTTAGCTGTAAGGCGTAGATTTCTGACCAGAGAGCAAATGCAGGGAGATTGTGGATTAAAAATCCTATAAAGTGTGAAATTAGAACAAGGGAAAGTTACAATATATACTAAAGGAGATGTACATTTGCGGCCAAAAGTTTGAGTCCAACACATATTTTGTTTTTCACAAACTTTATACTTCAGTTTTTATAGTGGAAATTTGCATAAGTTTTTATCAAAAGTTGAATTGTCTTCAGGATTTTGCTGGGCAATCTGTTTTCTGGCTGTATAAGCCTTCATACCTGATGTTCTATCAGTTTTACTGCCACATTATGGCTGAAGCACATTTTACATTTCTCTGAGGCAGGAGCCATATATAATACACAGCAGTCTGCTACATTTCCTTCATCCATCATTACTATTACAGTTTTTACATACAATTCTGCCTGAATTAACTGAAATAGAAAAATAATAGCTGAGAACAGCCCAAGTGACCAGTATATGGGAGATCAAGGGACACTGGACTCCAAATGCAAGTTATGATGCAGCTAAAAAGATCAGCGGCACAGAAAAAAGAGAAATCTAAGCACAATAAGGAAAGCAGTTTGCGGTCTACGAATAACATCCCATCAGCAATAAAGCAAGCAGCTAGTCAGAAGTATACAGAAAAACATGGATACTCTTTACACTGATTGTAAGCCATCAGATTCTTATATGTGTAGTGTACAGCCAGGGAAAGCTGTGCATAGACATGGCTATAAAGAGAGACCTGCCCCTTCCGTCTGCCCATCTCTCCCATCTCGAGTCTTAGTTTCTAAAGACAGACCTTTTCTAGTGAAGCAGATTAGCAAGGAAGGAGAGGTTTTAGGTTAAGTCCCCATGTTGCAGAAACGCAGCGTTTTTTGTTGCAGATTTTACTGAGGTTTTTTGAACCAAAGTCAGGAGTGGCTTGAAAAGAAATGGAAAAATATAAAAGGAAGCATATGAATGTTTCCTTCCTGTTAAATCCCAGCCTGGAAAAAAAAAAAAAAAAAAAAAATCAAAACCTGCAACCAAAAAAAACTGCATTTCTGCAATGTTAGTGGAGCCTTAGAGAAGTTTTCAGGCAGAAAGCAGCAATATTTTTAAAAAAGCGCACTACATTTTGGTCCAGAATCACATGCTCTATTAAATGAAATTAAGTTGCCTGAAAAGTTAGTGAATATTTAAATTTAAATTGTTATGAAGAGTGATCAGACGAATTGTAAAAAACTGCAAAGACATTCTTTGCCATGAAAATTAACTTTAGGCAGAGGCCCCACACTGTGAAAACGCTTTGATTTGGCCGCAGCAAAAACCACAGCGTTTTACAGTACCTGCAAAGTGGATGGGATTCTGGCTAATTCCATTCAGACATTCCAGAAAAAAAAAAATCTGCAGAGGAAATGCTGCAATTTCAAAAAACTGTTGTATTTTTGTAAATCGCAGTATGTCAAATTATATATTCAGACTAGGTATACAGTACCTTCCGTAAAGGTATAATAGGGAGAGTAAGTCCACAGAGGAAAACTGTCGGCATGCTACGTGAGGCCTTAGCCTAAATCACAAAAAAGTAATTTCAACTAATCTTCAATCCTGTCATAAAACAACCTAACATAATTTCAGTGATCTTCTTGTTACATCAGGAGAAAGTGTTAACGAGGACAAGGCAGCTGATTGGAACTCCAACAGCATGACAGAGTGGTAACAGCAGATTGGTTGCTTTAAAAAAGGTGCTTGTAATCATTGTCTTCTTCTGTTAACCATGGTTACCTCCAATGAAACACATGCAGGCATCATTGCTTTGCATCAAACGACTTTACAGGCAAGGACATTGCTGCTTGTAAGATCGTCCCTAAATCAAACATTTATTAGACCATCAAGAACTTCTCTTCTTGAAGTTCAATTGCTGTGAAGAAAGCTTCATGTCGCCCGAAAAAAAGCACAGCAAGTACAAGGACAGCCTTTTAAAGAGGATTTGACTAAGGGATCAGTTTAACACCAGTGCAAAACTTGCTCAGGAATGGCAGCAGGCTGTTGTCATTGAATCTGCACGTCCTTGGAGAAGGCAGCTTTTGGAGGCTGGCCTGATAAGAAGGGCAGCAAAAAAAGCCAATTCTCACCAAGAAAAACATCAAAAACAGGCTGACAATCTGCAGGAAAAACAGGGATTGGAGTAAAACTATTTTTTTCTGATGAGGCCCCCTTCAGACTGTCAGAAGAATGATGTAGATTGTGATCCCTATATGGGACAGTGACTGTCAATATTTGTAAAGCACTGCGGAATGTGATGGCACTATACAAATAAGAATAATATATATATATATATATATATATATATATATATATATATGTCTGTATAATAGAAGGTCAATGCTACCATAAACAGGAATACATCCCGAGACCATTCATGTGTGAGGTTTTTTTTTCATCCAAGGGAGTTGGCTTATTCACAATTTTGCCAAAGAACACTGTCATGAGTAGAGAATGATCTAAACATTCTCCAAGAGCAACCTCTCCCAATAATCCAGCTGCAATTTTGTGATGAACATTGCCTTTTCCTGTGTGGACCACCATGTCACAAAACTATACCTTATAACTAGGTTAAAATTAAATTATGGTTCCATGGCCAGGACAGTCCCCAGATCTCAATTTCATTGACAGCCTCTGGTCAATTCTCAAAATGTGTGGACACACAAAAACACAGAAATCATGATAATCTCCAAGCACTGCTTAGGTAAGAATGGGTTGCCATCAGTCAGGATTAAGAATAGAATTGCAGGTCTTGAAAAATAAGGGTCAGCACTGTAAATATTGAGTCTTTGTGTAAACTTGACATACAGTGCCCTGCGAAAGTATTCGGCCCCCATGAACTTTTCAACCTTTTGCCACATTTCAGGCTTCAAACATAAGGATATAAAATTTTAATTTTTTGGTGAAGAACAAACAACAAGTGGGACACAATTGTGAAGTAGAACGAAATTTATTGGATATTTTAAACTTTTGTAAAAAAAAAACAAACTGAAAAGTGGGGCATGCAATATTATTCTGCCCCCTTAAGTTAATACTTTGTAGCGCCCCCTTTTGCTGCGATTACAGCTGCAAGTCGCTTGGGGTATGTCTCTATCAGTTTTGTACATCGAGAGACTGAAATTCTTTCCCATTCTTCCTTGGAAAACAGCTCGAGCTCAGTGAGGTTGGATGGAGAGCGTTTGTGAACAGCAGTTTTCAGCTCTTTCCACAGATTCTCGATTGGATTCAGGTCTGGACTTTGACTTGGCCATTCTAACACCTGGATACGTTTTCATCCAGAGTGATCATGGGCCTCTTGGCTGCATCTCTGATCAGTCTTCTCCTTGTTTAAGATGAAAGTTTAGAGGGACGGCCGGGTCTTGGTAGATTTGCAGTGGTCTGATACTCCTTCCATTTCAATATGATCGCTTGCACAGTGCTCCTTGGGATGTTTGAAGTTTGGGAAATCTTTTTGTATCCAAATCCGGCTTTAAACTTCTCCACAACAGTATCACGGACCTGCCTGGTGTGTTCCTTGGTCTTCATGATGCTCTCTGCGCTTTAAACAGAACCCTGAGACTATCACAGAGCAGGTGCATTTATACGGAGGCTTGATTACACACAGGTGGATTATATTTATCATCATCAGTCATTTAGGACAACATTGGATCATTCAGAGATCCTCACTGAACTTCTGGAGTGAGTTTTCTGCACTGAAAGTAAAGGGGCCGAATAATATTGCACGCCCCACTTTTCAGTTTTTTATTTTTTACAAAAGTTTAAAATAACCAATAAATTTTGTTCCACTTCACAATTGTGTCCCACTTGTTGATTCTTCACCAAAAAATTAAAATTGTATACTTTCTCAAGGCACTGTATCTGTCAATAAAAGTTTAAAAACTTATGAAATGTTTATAATTGTTCTTCAGTAACCATAGAAACATCTAATATATCTAAAAACAAGATTTGTGAAAACCAAAATTTGTCTCAAGTCAAGTCAAATGTCTTTTGGCCATGATCGTAGACTACAAAAAGGTAGTCTTGGATTCCCCAAGATTTTTGAGATTGTGACTTATCCTTACTTTTTGGAAACATCAATAAGTTTTTGGTGCAGAATCTACATCAAACAGCCATGGCGCTTCCACCAGACCTGACTGTGGTCATAAATCATTGGTGTATTGGACAATCCTGTGAACATCTCTCAATCAGCTGTGAAATATAGTGAATGTGAGCCTAGTACTTCCCAGGATGCCCTAAGTCTATATTCTATTTTCAATGCAAATGAATACTTTGACAGTCAGACAGTTAATCAAATGCAAAGAGACATGTTTGCTTGCAGAAGCTGCTGATTACAGCACTGGCCAAAAAAAAATAAAAAATCTGCCAGTAACTCATGCACACTGAGACATGTCTAATCCAGGGCTTGGGTAATTAAGGACGCTGCTTTGCAAGAGAAAATTTGCATATAGCCTTCCTCCTGCTAAACCAGCTTAATGTAGATGCCAAACCCCTCTGACACAGGGGAAATGGATAGCTTCTAAATGCTCGACAAGCAAGTACACTGCTATGGTGTATGTAACCAGTACAAAAATTACTTCTGGAAATTAATTCTGCATATTACATTTTTTTTTTTTTAGATGTGACCTGAAAGGACCAGCAAACCTCTAATTTCAGTTTAGGCTTCCTGGGCCCTCTTTGGCACACAGGAAATTACTGCTCAGCCAATCCCAGGACTTAGTGATGATCCATCTTAGCCAGTCATGTTTTGTGGGTCAAGAGGGACCAGACAGCAAAGACAGCTAGGAGATCCAGGAAGTGTCAGAACGGGGGTTAGTGAGGTATGAATTTTTCAAATATACTTCTTCATAAAGAGAAAAAGAAACTGAAAAACATCAAGACAAAAAAAATTATTAAAAAAAAAACAAAAAAAAAACAAAACACTTTTTTTAAGCAAAAAATAAAGAGATAAAATAAAGATTAAAAGGTGGTGGAAGCCAAAGAGACGGTTTCCTCACGCCCAGCAATACACTAGAGGTGTATTCTCATGTACTCTTGGTGAATTGTGGCAACTGCAGTGGGCCAATAATGACTCATCAGTGTCAAGATTTGTTTTTGTTGTTTTTTTTTTTTATTCCATTCACACAATTTAAAAGAATTAAAGAAAAAAAAAAAAAAAAGAACAAACAAAAACAAACAAACAAACAACAAGTAGACCCTTTATTTTGCATTATCCTTATGGTTTTCCCTATTTGCTATAACGTGGAAGTGGAAAAACAGTTTTCCAGAAAATAAATTTGCCTGCTTCTTCATAAAAAAAAAAAGAATGGTAAAACCAAAGTGAAGTGGCAGGTATGTTTCCTAATGTGGTAGTAGTGCAGATTTTTAGGTAAATGTGCCTAAATCAGCCATAAAATTGATATGCATGCAACTATGATATGTACATCCACAAAAGTAGAATGAGGAAAAAAGACCTGTCAACAGTATGAACGTGACTAAGAACCCATTTATGATGGTGTTAAAAGTGATGATGAAGTCTTGTTAAAAGTAAGGACAAGACTGGACAAACAAAGTTGTAGGCAGAGCACACTTAATTCAGTCCAAAAATAAAGTAGCACTATTTTTAGCACTTTGCACTTACAATATACTAACATGTGGGAAAGACGGGACTTACAATAGGTTTCTCACTTTCCCACTAACATATAGACAATGGTTAAACACACAAAAAACCTTCGCAAACAGCATCAATAATACCATGGCATTCTAAATCTACAGCTTTTACATAGATCTGTAGGATTCCATGGTTACAGACTACTAAAAAACCTTGAACCTGCAGACATCCTCTATCTGCCCCACTACTTCCCAAAGGGTTCTCTGAGGTGGTTGGAGTGGGTGTAAAATTTAAAAAACAACTTTGCTACCCAATGCCAGAGCAGAAGTGGAGAGGCTCACATGACTGCTGTAGTCAATCACTGTGACTAAAAGGAACAGAGAGGTCTGGGGCTGCACAACGGACTGCCAGGGATAGGAGAGTAGGACTTTACAGATATAAAAAATGTTAACAATTGTAAATGTTACAGTCATATTTAGGTTATTGATGTCATATACCTACACAGAACTCACGTCTGGGTACTTAACAGAACACATGTATATGCAATGTAGTGATGAAACATGGAGTAATCTTAGTTTAAAAAAAAAAAAAAAAAAAAAAAAACGACCAGGGAAATCATAAGATCCAGTAACTTAATTCTGCAAATACAAGACTTGCCAGCAGCACATATAATGAGTGATAACACAAATGCTGTAAGCTGTAATATCATTAGGCACAGCTACTTCTTGGAAAGGTAAGTGGAGATTCCCGCCAAGGCTTTCTTAATATCACTTTTTCCCCTCCGGTATAATTTGAAAAATACATCTACGTATAGAAAATTAAGAAAAATACATTTTGAACAAAATCAAAAAATAAACAAAAAAAGAAAAATATAATCACACAAGATGTATTACTGGCTTCCCCATAGAATTGATTCTAACTAAATATTAAATAGCCAGTAATTTACATTAGAAACTTGACATGAAAGCAAAGGCAAATACACAAAATTCCATTGCATAGTAGGTAGTTCTCAACATTTTGGCCAGACAGTAAAAAAAAAAAACCATACAAATATTTCTTATGGACATGCCAGAAGGCATATCATAATAAAAACACCCTTCTTAGGCCGGGGACGCACTTTGCAATTTTGCCATGGGTAAGTCTCCACAAAATTGCTGCAAAAAAGCCGATGGCACACTGCGCTGGCTACACTAGCAGGTTAAATCCCATCCACACAATTCAGAAAAAACCCACAGTGGAAAACGTCCTGTGCTGTGGGTTTTGAATATGCTGCAGGTTTTGAACATGCCTGGGTTTAAAGCCTGGGTTTGACAGCTAGAAGCTGCAGCTGAAAGTCACAACAAAAACTAGCTGTTTTAGCTGGTTTCTGCTGCGGGTGGATCCACTGCGGATATCCTACTACAGACCCAGCACATGTGGCCTTATCCATAGAGTACAGGGTGCTACAAAAAGATGATGAAGAAAAAAAAATGGTGTTCAAGTATGTACATCTATATTTTTAGTATAATGTGGTCAATCCTTCTGTTCAGTTCTTAAGATTAAAAGGGCTTATCCAAGAATAGTGATTGATATCAGCTCTGTGGAAATCTGACACCTGGCACCACACAGATCAGCTGTTTTAAACAATGACCTATCCTTAAGATAACGAAAGGTCATCAATACTTATAACATTGCAAAGAAAGACACCTACTTTTTTGCCTCTTTCTTCAGATATTTTATCTACAGCAGTTATTTACACATTGGGAGAGATTTATGAAGACTGAGGTTTTCATGGGCCTCCTCATAAAATCAGGCACAACATCTGTGGGGCCTTCGTTTGAACAACATTTCAGTAACCACACCCCCTTTTAAGAAAATGGAGGAAATAATCACCAATTTTTGCACAAAAACCCAACATTTGTGACTAAGAAAACTGGAATACAAGGCATGATAAATCTTGTACTTGTTCTGGGGATGATGTGGTAGCATCAACAAACTCTATTGTGGGTAGATAGCTAAATTGCTAGATACGCTGCTCTAAAGGAGCACTGATGGACGATACAGCAAGTACACCCATACGCTTGTTTAGTTTCATATACTTGCTGGAACGATTGTAGCTACTAATCCCCTCGCAATTATTCATTCCTCCTTCTCCCATACAGTTTCTACTACTGTCAGCAGCATGTCACCAGTCTACAAGAGATGTGATGTTATCATAAAAGATGCAATTGACGACAAATGAGCAAATTATTTTGTGTCATTCGATCACTTGGCCAGGAACGAGACTAAATGCCCATAGAAAGGTTAAATGATGCCATGACAAGCTGGGAGAAGTAGAGTAATCACATATATACAGTGGGTACGGAAAGTATTCAGACCCCTTTAAATTTTTCACTCTTTGTTTCATTGCAGCCATTTGCTAAAAGCAAAAAAGTTCATTTTACGTCCTTTAGTAGAAAAGCGTCTCTAAAGTTCTCACTAGCAATGCTTTAACTATGCATTGCCAGGGATTCTGTCCAGTACACAAATGTATACTGCCAGTATATATAGATGTAGCTGCTGCCAATGGGGGAAGAGTCATTTAAAATATTTATAATTCTTCATGAATTACAATAGGATAAGAATAAAATGGCCACATAATTCAATGGAAAAGCATGCCACTTTATAACCACTCACTGGTATAGCAAATAGAAACAAAAACATAGTGACAGAAAAATATCTGTTATGTAGGTTGGGAGGCAGTGCCTGCAGATTGCCTATATTCTGGAAATCAATGGTAATAAATTGAGCCAGTCAATTTCCTAGAAAGTACAAGTGTCAGGTTATGAAGGCTTTTTGGTATCACAGATTGTGTCCTTGTTTCTTTTTTGCATTCTATGCTCTATAGCTCTATAATTTTGCTCCTGGATTGCTAGAAATATTTATGTGCAGATAGCACATAAACCAATTGAAATACAGAAAAGAAAAAAAAAAAAGAAAAAATACCCAGCCTGAGATACACAAATTCCATAATTAAAATGGTCTGACTGACGTTTAAATAGGCTTTTACCCAATTCTACAAGTGGACCTGTCACTACTACGGATATGTCTTCATTAACAAATGCTTGCATTCCATATTAGATAACAATTCGGGAGCACATTTTCCCATCACCCTGTGTTGTGCTTTTCCTCTATTGTTCTTTAAAGTGTATTTGCAATTTCATCTGCTTTTTGCAGGGGCTGTGTGGAACTTTGAGCTATTTTACAGCCTTTAGTAGAAAAGAGTCTCTAAAATTCTCACTAGCAATGCTCTAACTAGGCTTTGCCAGGGAGTGTGTCCAGTACACAAACCTATAATCATCAGTATGTACATATGAGGCAGCTGTCAATAGGGGGAGTCATTTAAAATGGCTGTATCTCCAGTTTTATACCACATGGTTCTGGTGCCATATGAAAGCTGAGAGTCTCAGATTGCTCAGTCACAAAGTCAGGGATTGGATTTTTATTGCAGTATGAACTACAAATAAATGAGAACCTCGGCTTTCAGATTACACTATTATTACTTTTTTTTTTTAGGTGGTATAAAACCAGAGGTACAGCTATTTGAAATGACATTCCCCCAGCTGGATACAGCCACAGCTGTACATACTGGCAATACTAAGGCTGTGTTCACATGGAGTTTTTTTAAACTGAAAAAACTCCTCCCATTTATTTCAATGGGAGTCAGTGGCGTTTTTTTTCCCTCTAGCGGCTTTTTTCCGCTAGCGGAAAAAAAAAAAACAACATGACCTATCTTGCTACGGATTCCGCCTGCGGTGTCAGCTCTGTTGTAAGGGAGAATTTTAGAGCCTGTTGTTTTCTATTAAAAAAAAATAAGTTAAATTAATTTATAATAGAATATATTACAAAAATGTTCAAACATCCCCTACACAATAGCAAAAAAACAAAAACACAGCACTTACACTTTAACACTTCTGGTTACATTGTCTATGCTATGCATTAGTACGAATGCCCAATTCCTCGTAGCTTCTCACCAACTCTACATTTGTAGACAGCAGACATGCTAGGCTACTCCAGCGCAGATGTGCCAAGCCCTGCATACAAAGAGCGCCTGCAGTTTTGGCCATTTGCCAGATCCCGCTGTGTGACAGCAACAAAAGGCTGATCTGGGAGCCTTCAGCCACAGCAGCATCCCCTGGGTGATTTACTGACCACAGCACTCGCCTCTTGGCAGGAGCAGCTGCTCTTAACCCGTCCTTAACAGTGAGGCCTGAAAGGAACAAGGATTGTTGTGGCACTTCTCCAGTAAGTGAAGCAGGCTCTACGTACACACACTGGGAATGAATTAACACAATTCAGCAGTGTACAATACTAGGGTAAGTAGCTGTAGCACTGCTTATCATTCAGTAATATAGTTGGTGATGAACGGATACACAACTTGAATCTTCTGAGCCACAATGCTAAATCTGTAATGGGGTCCCTAGCAGGGTGATTGAAGCCCATGGCACCCCTATGTTTAAAGGGAGTCTATCAACTCAGCCAAGTATATGCAACTGTCATCACCATGTTACAGAGCACATTAAAGTGATAAACACCATACCTTTGCTATTTTTGTCACTTATGTAGACTTGGAGAAGAACAACTTTGAAGTCTTAAACAAATAACACAGTTGGCGCACTGAGGGAGGGCCTTCAACTCCCTGGAGCACTGGTCTTGCCACTCAGACCCCTACCACCTCCTGCTCGCGGTCAGAGTTGATCCTCCCACTGTTATGCCATCACCCATCCTACTTGTGCGACAAGAGCGTGCTCCCAGGTCTCAAGGCCCACTCACTGTGCACCAACTGCCTCATTTGTATAAGACTTCAAACAAGTTTTTCTCTAAATCTACAAAGGTATGTTTGGTATTGTGGGTCACTGTAATGTGCTCTGTAACACGGTGTTGGCACTTTAATTTGCTTGTGGAAGGTGACAGACTCCCTTTAACACTTATGTTTTTGTGTGGTTGTATGCAGCACCTTTGGAAGCTTTGACTCTGACAGTGAGGTGGCTCTCTGGGAATAGACTGTTCTGCTTATTGTGTTTTATTCATACCCAGAAAATCATAATGACATGTAATAGGAATAAAAATGACCAACTTGCCATATTGTTGATTAACAATTGTTAAAGGCAGACTAAATGCCCATGTAAATGGACCCATACAGCCAAAGCATATACCAAACAGAAATAAGGAGACAACATTCACCCAATGCAATCTCTTTTAAAGTGTATTTAAAACAAAGTTTATGGAGTTTCTCCACTTTCCTAATAAGTTTAGCTACAAAGCATTGGTGCCAAATAAAATTCAGCAATATATATTGTTCGTGCATTTGCAACAGTCGAAATAGAAATCATACCATGGCATACAAGATGTGCACACAATACGCAGGGTTAGCAGAGCATAAAACAGTCCTTGTGCTAAACACTTCTCTTTGTTAAGTAAGCATGTTTTGCCCTGAGGGACAGTCTGAGCAGTACAGGTTACATAATGTTGTGCCATGGAGAGCAGTGTTAGGCGCACAGCAAGACAGAGCTGCTTGTGTTCTCGTCTACAGACCCCTCATTTTACAACTTGTATTGTAAGTGACAAGGCAGCAAAAGGTTATGACCCATGTTTGCCTCTTGTATGCAGTTTCTTTAGCTGAATTTCTGGTTAAAATTAATGGTTCTACGAATGCTTCTCATTTAGCCCAGGATGGTGAAAAATATTCATGTTTAATAGAGAAGTTTTTACACTGAGTCAGTTCACATGTGTAATATTTAAGAGTAAGAAATAACAATTGGTAAATTTGCTGAATAGACACAATGTACAGTATAGTGCACAATATACAATAAAAGAGAAAATGTGCACTATACACAAGTTTTGAACTTTAGCTTTAGAACATATCAATGTGCAATTTACTCTATGAATAAATCTTCCTGGTTAAGCCGAGATGTAACCTCACAACACACAAGAGATAGGTGTTGGCAGATCCAACACCAATCCATTGTTTATGGGGATAGATACACAGAACTGGCACATTTAAAAGGGGATTTCTAAGGTCATCAGTATCAGATCAGTGTCGGTCCAACATCCAGCACCCCAAGGGATCAACGCTCTGAAGCATCAGCCTGTTAATCTTCACAGACCAATGACATCACATCCATTGATCACATTACCTGCTCACAACTGAGAGTTAAACCTCAACGATCAGCCTTCCGAAGGTTATATGATCAATATAATAATCCTGGTAAACCCCTGTAATTAAACAAAGTCTGAAATCCTTGAATCCCCATGAGATTAGTAGTTACTAATCCCTATGGAAATAAACTTGTATTTTCAACTAATGCAAGAAGATTCCCATATTAGACTCTGTCCACATTAGCATCATGGCTTCAATTTATAATTTACAATGACTTCTAATGGGGTCCATCAGATTTCATTTGGTGTTATGGTAACAGTTAAACAGCATAAACAGCAAAAATTTTGGAACCACTGACTGAATGCAAATAAAACGTTAAAGTATATTTTTTCCAGGATGTCTTTGTATAGAATAGCACAATAAATCTAATAAAAATATATAAATGTAGCAGCAATATGTGTATCAGTATGCTACTATACTCTCAAACTTCATGTACAAGAAACGAATAGGTGTATAAATATAAGAAGTTTCCTAAAAGTAGCATTCACACAGCCAAAGTCTGCTGCTTACAGTCAAGCAATTTGCAGAAATCAAAGTTGGCTTTAAGAGCTGTGACACACTTTCTTAATCCTTTTCAAACAATGGGCGGCTGCCACAGTCAACAGCCATGAGAAGCAGATCAAAGGGTACACATTAATCCAGGGGACAGCGGTCTTGGCACTATTAGTGCAAGTAGCTTATGTTCTGCATACTGCTTTATGAGCCAATGAGGTGATCAATCTAGCTCCAGACTGCTCTTGATAATATAAGACAGATTTGTTTTGAAGCTAAGACCCCAATGCTTCAAAACAACAAATGCCGAATACTGAACCAACGTTCTGCCTATGTCCATGCAATAGAGACTATGGATATGCTGTGAACCATTAACCATTTTTAGTTGTACACATTAGATAGCAGTCATTCACAGGATTGTCCGGCTACGAGCTATTTCCCCAAACCCACCTCCTCTTGGCACCCTATAAAATGTGTGTATATATGTTGGGAAATGGTAGAGGGGACTAAGGCACTGTCAGGAACCCTAGGAACAACAGGATCAGGCATAATGAAAAACTAATGCCTAATATTTCTCTCCCCTAAGGTCCGCTTCACATCTGCGTTCGGGTTTCCGTTCGGGGAGTCCGCTTGTGGACCCCCCCGAACGGAAACCTATATGCATAAAAAGCGGTTTACCTGGGAAACACGCGGACCCCACAGACTATAATGGGGTCCGTGTGTTTTCCGCACGTAACATGCAGAGAGAAAAGT